>OY754984.1:6817488-7240841 GCA_963576475.1 Molanna angustata
TTGTTTAACAAGGACATATTCATTTAAAAAAAATACTTAAATAATATTTTGAGAAAACTAATTTATTTGAAAAATGTGATCAAATGCGAATACATAATAATCTTTTTCTTAACCTCAAATGGCAGAGGTGTTGATAAAAATTTTCCTGTAATCAATTGCCATTCAATTTATAAAGCAACTCGCTCACGCGAGTCGCTATTATGATTAAAAGCTAACTAAACCATTCCAAAAAAAAATAACGGGAATTTAGATTTACGTAGGTACACATCATAGTATTATTTCGTTGTCGTATTTTATTACATCCCGTTTAATATTCGGTTAGGTTTAGTTAGTATGCAATGACTATATATAAATTGAATAAAAATTATAATATATTTCCTTCAATCTCTAAGAATAATTAAAAATGAAAGATTTTTCAGTTTATGAAAATTGGAATCGTTAAAATTTCCAAAAAAGGAATAAAATAATATAAAAATTAATATAAATCTCTTTATAATCACATATTTTGCCCATTTTTTATGATACATATTTATTTTCATAATGCTTTCATAATTCGATCAAGAAAAGGTTAACGCGAAGAAAAAATAATATTTAGAAGTTTTTTTTAATAGCAAGAATAGTAATAAAAAAACTTAGTTGGTAGATATCCAAATTATCTTCTTTCGATTGAAGTAAAAATCTACATATGGGTGATTCTCATATAAGAGGCAAATCGTTGTATGGAGAGGCGGCACAAGACTTTTTGTTGATATTTTATTTTTTCTTAGTATATTTCTATCTAGGCACCTATTTTGTATATATCTGTAACACGGCCAGTCATTAAGTCTTTTTTTTCTCATTTTAAAATCGACCAGGGAAGATACTGCATCCAGGGGAGAGACATTACATATAGGGTAGGGGAAATTATCAACTGAGGAAGGACAAGATCTGCAATGTTGGTTACAATATCAACTGGACTGTCATGAGTGTTGATTTATTATATGAGAAACACTGATATCTTGTATAAAGTTTTTTTTTTTATTATTATAAATCAGACATTACAAATTTTAGTCTCATATTAATCACTATAATTATGATTCGTCCTGTATCATCACAAATTTTACATAAGTTCACTTGAACTTCGTCTTCTTCTTCAACACCAGTGCACATTGCAACGTAACGATATTCTGTTTCATTGTGTAAAATTCTAACCAACACAAAATCGCCATTTCTCAGAAATCTTTTCCCAGATGTTGAGGCTAAAGGTTTTTGTTCATCTTCATGTAATGCACCAGAAGCCTGCGGTATATATTGGGACTCTACAATTCGGCTAGCCATTATTGAAACCAGTGTTTCATCGTCAGAATCAGATATTGACCCAAATACATCCTCAACATCAAGTAGAGGTTTTGGATTAATGGCTGGGTAATCCACACTTCCTAATATAAAATGACTGCAATCTTCCACATCGCAGAAGCAGCTTAAAGCCTTCATCACTAGGTGATTAGGACGAAACACACTTCCAGATACTTGGTGGACCTGCAGAGTGCCTGTAAAGAGGATTTTTAGATTTGCAGCTGATCCAAGTTATGCTTCTTTGATTAAGATTTCTGCATCATCAATGGCCAAAACTTTGATGTTTGGGCAACTTTTCTGAAGAGCACTGGTCAAGTCTTCCAACGATGGAATATCAGTGCCACTAGCAACTAATCTGTCTGCAGTCCTTTTGCATGTTGCACCCACTCCATCGGTAGCTCCCTTACTGTGGCCAGCTTCGTGGTAATTCCACGTAAAGTTTTAAAGTTTTGTAATATTGTGAGTACATTATATATGTACATACAATATTTCTATTGTATCGTAATACTTGCATTATGAAAATAAATAGTAAATTAATTTAAGTAAGCCATAACTTAAGCCATATTGTATTCTAAACACATGTATTTGTCTTTACCCTGGACGCTTGTCTCTACCCTGGCGTCTTAAAATGCAGGGGAAAGATGGCAGGGGAGGGATTTTTTCATTGAAAAATCAAGATAAGTTTACAACTATAAATCGTACAAAAATAACAAAGAAACACGTTAAAATAAACACATATTCCAGTAAATATTTGTAATAAGCTACGTATTTACATAAATAATTACAAAATTGAACTAACCAGAGTAGAGACAGGACTCACCGTAACAAAACCGCGCGACACAGAGTCAAAACCGAACTGAACGTCTATTAGATCGCCCGGATGGCTCGCACAACACTAGTCACTAACTTTATACGAATTCCGTGACATTGAAAGGTTCGAATTCGTAACAACCAAATAATAATTTAATATTTTGAAGTATTATAAAAACCCAGGGGAAGGGATGCAAAATCTGAGGGACAAAATATGTTATGATTTTTTTAAATGAAAAATACAATGTTTGATAATTTTAATAATTTGAATACTTTTATTAATTATTCTGGTTCATTTAACTAAAGACACTATACTTTTTTAATATACTTAGATGTGTTAAAAGTTGTTGACCAATTGAAAATCCGGTTAAGGGACAGGCCAGGGTAGGGATATTTTGCGTGTTTAAGATGCAATTATAACTAAACTAAGTAAACTACAGTAATGATAATGAGTGACCCATAAACAACCCGTTTTGTTTTATTAGAATAATACGCTGTTTGTAACATATATTAAAAAAATGTGTGTTTTTTTAATCGAGACACCGAAATGACCTCTTATATGAGAATCACCCATATATCACATGCCTTATAGTTTTTTAGTTATTTACAGTAAAAATATAAAAAGAGGTTTTTAGTTACTTACAGTAAAAATATAAAAGGAGGTTTTTAGTTACTTACAGTAAAAATATAAAAAGAGGTTTTTAGTTACTTACAGTAAAAATATAAAAAGAGGTTTTTAGTTACTTACAGTAAAAATATAAAAAGAGATTTTTAGTTACTTACAGTAAAAATATAAAAAGAGGTTATTTTAAAACTAATTTTACAAGAATAATATTAACATAAAATTACAATTTCTTAAAACTCAGTCGTTCGAACAAATATGTAAAAATAAAGAACTTTTAATGTCGTATCTTTTGAGGATTCTGGAAAATAAAATCCATAATTTACTATTTGGCTTAAAATAGTTTCTTAAGGTTTTGTGCCATTTTTACGGATTTTGAATTGGATGGTATGTACTTATGTCAATAAAAAGAAGAAGATTTATTAATAAACAACAATTTATCACAAAATAAAATTGTGTTTAAAATTTAAACAGACATTTTATTGTTTGGAAACAAAATGAAAACATTTGTCTTGAGTAAATTTGTTTATCGTTATGAATTAGGCAGTATAATGTAAATATTGTATAAAATTCTTTTGTTTGCTAATCTATGTACATATTATGTCAATAATTTTACCTAGGTAGATAATAATATTTGTGTGCATACATTGTACAATTTAATGTACATATTCTATAGACATGGGCAAACACTATACTGTAGCAGTCTCTTGATCTTTTTCCTCATTTTTGATTTATTTTTTTTATATATTTTCTATATAAATTTCATGTATCATGTAGAGAGTGCATGCTATGATTGTCGACGAGATATATTTCTTATTCTTCATTTTGTTTTTTTTTATAATACGTATTTGTAATATTTTGGATACATTTTAAATTAATAAAAATGTAATCACTATGCAAAATATACAGGTAGTTGCTTTAGAACAGACGCTGTCTAGTGAAGCAGTTATAGGTATTTAATATATTTTCTTTGTAATGCAAGATGAAGAAGCGTATTATAAGTAAAATGAAAGTGAATTTCTTGAGGTGGTTTGGACATATTGAAAGAATGAATGATGAACGACTGACCAAAAAATTATATGGGTGTAAGAGGTGGAGTGAATAGCAGGGGCTGCCCCAGAAAGGGATGGCATGACCATGTGAATGATATTTTGAAAGAAGGAAATATAAGAAGCTTGAGTAATCGACGAGCATGTATGAGACGATGCATGGATGTAAAGGAAGCTAGGAATGTGTGCAAAAATAGAGGAGTATGGCGCTTGGTTCTCTCTGCTTACCCCGTAAGGGATATGGCGTGATGGTATGTATGTATGTACGTATTTTGGATGGTGTTTTAAACGTTGAATTGCTGACCGCGTTGAATACCTCGACCGTCAAAAGTGCGCTTTAGACAGCATTGGTGAAATTGGCCATCAGTCTTTTTGCTAAAATAAGACCAGTTCCAGCCATCCCTACTAGGAAATGTAAATATAATGATTAAGTACTATACATTTGGTATGTGTGTGATTTGGTTTACATACACAGAGAGGTATGTACACAGTATGAACATACGTTATGTCAACACAAATCTTCCAGATAGCTGTACATGATGTGATTCTTACATACCTACTATCTCATTATAACTTTTTATACTTAATATTATTTTTCTAACTGTTCACGCGTTTGAAAATAGTATAAGTAATATGCGTGTTACATTTGTTAGGAAGGGGCCAAATTAGAGTTTTATTAGCAAAAATGGGAAGGTATCGGGTACAAATATAGAAATAGGTACTCTCTCTTATTTGTACGGCGTGTTTGAAGAGGTCTTATTTTGATGTTTTTATATTTATTTATTTTTTATTTGATTAAATATTTATTTATTTATTATTTATTTATTAATTAATTTATTTATGTATTAATTTATTTATGTATTTATTTATTTATGTATTTATTTATTTATTAATTAATTTATGTATTATTTTATTTATGTATTTATTTATTTATGTATTTATTTATTTATGTATTTATTTATTTATGTATTTATTTATTTATGTATTTATTTATTTATGTATTTATTTATTTATGTATTTATTTATTTATGTATTTATTTATTTATGTATTTATTTATTCATGTATTTATGTATTTATTTATTTATGTATTTATTTATTTATGTATGTATTTATTTATTTAAATATTTTTTTTATTTATTTGGATATTTATAAATGGGCACCTAC
The DNA here is from genome assembly GCA_963576475.1 of Molanna angustata. NCBI lineage: Eukaryota > Metazoa > Arthropoda > Insecta > Trichoptera > Molannidae > Molanna > Molanna angustata. The sequence goes on from OY754984.1 coordinate 6,822,470, forward strand.
CTATATTTATTTGTTAATTAATTAATTTGTTTATTTATTTATTTATTTGATTATACATTTATTTAATTATTATTTATTTATGTATTTATTTATTAATTAATATATTTATTTATTTATGTATTTATTTATGTATTTAATTTTATTTATTTATTTATTTACAAGATTAACGCTCATATGAGTATTTATACAAATTTGTATAACAAGAAAAAATAAACATGTTCATTAAAATCATACCAAAAAATATAATAAAATAAACATAAGTAAGAATCAAAAATATAAGTAGGTACTTAAGTATAAAAAAAAAGAAAAAGAAAATTATTCAGAACAAAATCCGACCGCCATGGCACAGTTGGTAAGCCGTTTGGCTTCTGTTCGGGCGTCCTGGGTTCGATCACCAGCAGAGGAAAAATTTATTTAAATTCGTTTCTCACGCAAATATTACTTCTCTGGGCTGGACACACTGGTTAGTTGGAAAATTGCTATACCGACTTAGCTTATCGTGCGTTGAATTCTTTTATAAACAAAGAGGTTCAAAATTCTAAATTCTGAGCATAAAAGTTTTCTGGGTCTTCGTAGGCTAGGTGCTGAATACATAGTTAAAAATTGTTAATGTTCTCCATAGTTCCTGGGGGGCAAGTCTGGTTCAATCGGCGAAATCAAAACCCTCGTGATTACCCATATCATGGATATAATTATTATATGGAGTTCTACAATATCTTTAGATGTCATCAAAGTGTTTATATAATTTAATGTCATACTATAATTATTTATTGCATTAAGTTTTATTTTTATATTTTTTGTTTAAACTAGATGTTTTAATTTTTATATACTTTTTACATCTAAATAAATGTTATAACTATTTAACTACAAAAATATCATTTCGAAATTCACAGTATGCAGTCTCTAGGTGATATCAGTTGATACATTGTTGTAAAAAATCGCTTTAAAATTGTGAAATCATAATTATTCTCTATTTCATTGTATAAGTACATACCTTGTAGATAGTTAAAAAAAGTCAGCTTAGGTGCAATAACGAGGAAAACCTTCAAATTTAGTAGTAGCTAAGAAGCTTTGTTATTAGTATTATTATTAGTAGGTATTACAAAAAATATTTATAAAAACATACAGGTATACAATATGTGTTAAGTAAACTCTTTCGCAATATGATAACAAACTTTAAACTTTTCATTACTCCAAGGGAATATAGTGGGGAGTTGTGAATTCGCAATTCTAAGACTATTTTTTTTATTGCAGATTATCAACTAGTATCATGCTGAGATTGTATTCTGAAAGTTTCATCACGATGTATATGTGTGTGTGTGTGCTGTGTACGGCGTGTTTATTTTACTTTATCGATTATAGAATAAAGTATACATTCGATTATTTTCAAATATGCAAATTAAAATATCTAATACTCGCTTTAACCCCATTAGATTTTGAAGGATGTATATATTTCTTTTAAATGTCAAATATTGATATTTTTAGTATCAAATTGATAAAAAGGCACATCACTTTCATTAAATGGCATTGAAAAAATATCAAGTTTTCGAAATAAAATATTTAAATAAAAAATAATTTAATAAACTCGTTTCATGAAAATGCTGATAATTTTCCATACACAATTTGAATTATTCTTTGTGGAGTGACTTGATAGAGAGGAGTGTAGCGTTGGACAAAATCAACTAGTTTTATAAGCTGCACAGTGCAAACAATTACTGTTAAAAATTAGTAGGTAGGTTCTGAAAATTCTGATGAAGAAAAATGAAGAATAGATGGAAAGGAAGGTTGTGACCTTGGCAGTCAAAATTAACAAAGCAGGAATCAATCGATATTTTTATCGACAAACTTGGGATATTGTAGAAAATATTGTAGAAGAACCAGAAACTCGAGGCACCTATAGGGCTTACGACCTGTCATCGGCTGGTTTATATAATCACTTTATGCGCTTGCGCAACGTTCACCAATTAAGTATGCCTTCTTATTGAGTTCCTTATCAATGTAATTTTAGAAAGTTCTATATATTTGAATACTGTGTAACAATTCAGCTGAAAATAAGACATTATTACTATTGCCATCTATGAAGTAACGAAGAAACCTTTTTGTAACGCCATCTATTGAGAAATTTGTTTATTTGTAAACGATGAAAGCAACAGTCCTTATAAATGAGATGACGGTGTTCTCCCACAGATGTCACCCCTGAACTGCGCCAGAAATATTATTTCATTTTTGGCTTGTTTTATTACATACACTTGTACCAATGTGTATGTAAATCGAATATTTTTTTAATTGCATATACGCAAACATTGGATTTTTTTCCCTTTCGGGAGTCAAATGATATTTTTATCTATTGAGACGTTAAAAAAAATTATCAATAAAAATATCATTTGACTCCCGAATGGGAAAAAATCCAATGTTTGCGTATATGCAATTAAAAAAATTTTAGATCCACGAATCAATCAGCTACCGTAACATATTATGGTTAAAACAAAGTGATTTTGTTGTGAGGAGTATATCGTTGGCAATAACCCACTCGTTTTACTTACCTAACAGTTATAATTGTGTACGTTTGTACATGACACAGATGGAAAAGGTCCAAAATCCAAAGTGCTTGGCCTTCTGTATAAGCGTCGAAACTGTCATAAAATGTTAAATAAATCAATACATAAATTATTATCGAATGATTATAAAAGATAATATAATTTGTTAAATATATTTTTGTGGTTAAAATAAAATAATATTAGCATGCTACTATCTTTGTTTATCGACTGATACGGGTTGCTCTAATTATAACCTATGTCAAATTAATCTATATCGTTCGAATAAAAATATTAATTCTTCATGGGCTTTGTCAGGTTCCCCCAAAGCCAGCTATACCAAGTCATTGCGGAATTAAAGGAAACGAGAATGTAGATGACCTAGCAAAAACGTCAAACAAGGACTCAGCCCTTTCTTTATCCAACTGTCGATTTGTTCAAAAGAATTTATCTCAACATATCGATAAAGTTTCAAGCAAAGATACGCGAGATTTGTATGCCAGGTCTATATTTTTCACGGTTTTTCCAACTTTGAAGTAGAAAAAAAACACCAATTTAGAGGCTTCGAAGCATATTATGTTTTATTATATAAATAGATTTACTCAGAATTCAGAGTAGAACATTTAGTGTGAACTTTAGATCCGCTCAATTCACAGAGCCAATAATTTCAGAATAATATATAGATATTTACAGTCCCAGAAAACTTTTATACTCAGAATATTGATTTTTTTTTTCTGATTAATAACGGCTGCAACATCCTTTTATGTGTGAAAAGCCTTAAGAGAAAAAAAAAATATTGAATTTTTGTTTCAGTCAGGGGTTGTCAACTATTGAAATTTTATATTATTTTTCCATATATCTTAAAAATCATAAAAGCTAGGACGCTGAAAATTGGTATAATTATAGACAAATACACAATTTCAAATTTGTTTTTAAAAAAGTGCCAGAGTTTCTTGAACATTTTTTACTAAGAAAAACATTTTTTTATGATAAATTTATGTGTTACTAGTGGCTCTGCCCCTGGCGTTATAGCGGCCCAACCCCTAACGGTCGCTGCGCGTCTTATTTGCCGCTACGCGGCAGTTGCGAAATAACCTTATAAAACTAAATATCGTCAAATATACCATTTAGGACATTACACAACATTTAAAAACTAAATATCTTTACGTGAAAACGTTAAAATCAAGTAATAAAATTTTTATAGTAAAAATTGGGAAATTATAAAAAAAATATTTTCGACAATGTTTTGAAAGAAATGCGTTATATGAAATGCGTACGTTTGAAATTACAAACATTGATAATTTGAATGTACATTCGAAATATCATTTAGAACAGTTAAGACTGAATATCTTTTTATAATAATACAATAATAATGATAAATTATACATCATATAACTAAATAACGCCATTAAATGAAAATTAAATCTTTTAGTGACATTCTGACATATTATTATGACATGTCGAAAGCAATGTTGTCAGTATTCAAAATGGATATTCCGCAGATTATTACGCTTAAAATTTATTCTGAATGTTTGAAATTCCTTTTTAAACAATAATATTGTCAATTTATGCAGGAAATACATTTTAAGCGATAATTTTGTACTTTTTCGCATAAATTTATTTTTTATTTTAAAGAAAAATTTCGATCGAGAAAATTGATTAAGGAAAAATTATTTCACTGGCAATCCGTTGAACGACGAAAAAACATGGCGTACAGTAATTATACTATAGATAATAATAATAATAAATGGATAATTTATATAGCTCCATTTTTGTGTTTTCTTTTCAAGGGCGCTTAACCATAGAACAATCAGGAACAAGAAGTCAGGGCGGTTGCCTTAAAAAGGGCGCTTTAAAATCTAAAATGTTAATCATATAAATAAAAAATCCGCAGGTATGGCGCTCGGTTCTCTTTGCGTATCCGGATGGAGGCTCGGCATGATGGTGTGTATGTAAAAAATCCCGCTAGTTATGATTCGTCATTTGAGACCCGATGTAATTTTACATAATTTTTAATTGTTCTACATTTAAAATTCCAAAAAAATGGAGGGGGGGCGGATTCAAATATATTGCTACGGGTGCAAAAACACGTTTATCCGGCCCTGCGCTTAACTCCAATGTTTTTAAAAATATCGAAAAAGGCCGAAACACCCCAATCGAATAACTTCGAATTATTATCTTCCTCCGTTTTTGGAATTCGGTTAAAAAACATTTTTTTTACCTTTTCGTAATTTGTCACATGCGTCACAGCGCGGTTTTGGGCACCCTTTGTTGAGCACGTGGGGGACTCATGAGTCGTATTAGTAAATTTAAAAATTAGCTACGTGTGAAGACTCGAAATATGTGATTTCTCATAATATTTATACTACACACATCATAATAATAGAAAATAACATAGAATTCAATTTACATATTTAAGTATTTGACACTCGTCGTGTTTGTCCGTTCTTGAAACGGCGCCGTTTTTGTTGTTTTTAATTAAATATTTGTTTAAAATTAATTTAATATCAATATTGCTATATTATACAGGGACATTTGATAATTTATATATTTATTTATTTATATAATTTATGTACATGTGTACAAAGGCAGGTTTATTGCCATAAGGCAATTTCTTCCAACCAACCGGAGCAACGTGAAGTCTCTAAGTTAAATTGGTACAATACTAATTTAGTGAGAAATAAATACATTAAAAATAACATAAAAGAGTAAGAAATATAAAAAAATACAAAGAGAAAAAAAATGAAAAGAAAGTTTAAAAAAAAAGAATAATAAAAATAACACCTCACATAGCAATGAGGAAAAGGAGGTTACGGAAGGATATAGAAGGAATTTAGGAACTATTTGACAAATAAAGTTTTTTTAGTTTACCTTTAAATATTTGAATGGATTGAGATGACGTTACTTCATCACTTGGGCCATTCCATATACATTGTTATTAAATATTATTACACATTCCTTTCTTGTATTGTGCAATAAGAACTTTGTTTAAATATCGTAAAATCAAATATTTTGCTTCAATATTTGTTGGCCTTCGAGGCCTAAGTAGTTTATATATACATAAATATGGTAAATTCAGAACAAATTTATCAAATATGTTTAACGGTGTTGTTCACAATATATTTCATAAGTCTGTCTAATTTATAAGAAATAACTTAGATTTTCACACATCAAGAATCATTTTAAATTCGATTGTAATTACCAATTTAAATTGTTGTTCTAGTGTCCTATTCCTCTGGAATGAAACTAAAAAAAATATTAATGATTATTCAAAATATGAGAATGGGTACAATTTTAAAATGCAATATATACTTATACAAGAATAAACCTAATGTTAAATAACGTCATTGTGTATTAGGCGGTTTTAATATATCATGTTTTAATTTATTTATTTTCGTTATTTCATTTTATTTTATTATTAGGGACACTTACAGACATTGACAAAGGCATACCTACAAGAAAGTATGCCTTTTTATAAATTGTCAATGCTCCTTTAGTTATATGCCCTCTTAATCTATTTGTGCTGGGTTCGATTCCCGATGCAGTCACAGTTTTTATCGTAGTTTCAGTAAGTATGTATTTTTAGAACAATTAAAATTTGTTTTCTAAAATTAGGTATACTTTTAAAAAAAATTATTTTTTAATTTACATTATCATGCCCATCACGTATAGGGAAAAGAGATCCGAATGCCACAGTCTTGTCTTGAAATAATATCATTTTTTGTTTCCAAAAATAAGATGAATTGGGACCTCGGATTGGGACACCAGGAACGAAACCCCTAATATATTTTTTTGTAAGTATTCATTATTATTGTTTTTTATTACAGTGCGAACAACATATTTTACCAATGGGAATGTCCACGCGAAAATAATACATATTTATCTAATTATTTTTGACGTCAAAATTCAAATATTTAAAATTTATGACAGCCTTAGAACCGGTTTCATTAATGGGGTATTTTCTAGGTGTGTTGAGACATCATTTCGGACCGTTGTTGTAGAAATTTATAATGTACATATAAATAATTTACTAATCTACATAATTAGAAATTTTAATTATACAAATACTTATATTTAACTCTCACGAGTGAGAATCGTTTTCTAGTAGGTGTTAATTTTAACCACGATGTCCTTATACTGACCATACTCCGTCTTCTCTATATTTATCCCTCCACTGTAAGTTATAGAAGGACATGTTTATTTTATTTTGTTTGAGTTAAATTTGCACAAAAAATAGCGTCAAAATATAAATAATACAACAATGACATCAAGTATTAAGGCCTATTACATTTTGTCGTTATGATTTAGGAAACAAAAATAGTACCTACAAGTTTATAAACAATCCAAAACATAAAACCATGCATACAAAACTATGCAATTAATCCAAAACATAAAAAAAGCACCATCATGTTTTCCTATACTAAGCGGGCATTGATTTTCTTTTGTATTGAGTTTTCAAGAGATCGACATTATTCTTACTTAGCGTCCCCACATTTAAAATATATATCAAACTTAAAATTTCATCCTCATAATCAAACTCGACACTTAATATACTGCACACATTTATATAATATACAATTTCACACACCATTCAAACAATATCTAACCATAATATGTAACCATTCCTACTGTATCTTAATATACTACAATAACTTCAGCGACAAAATGTAATTGGCTTTATTATTAATCAAATCATCTTTATTTTATATTATTCATTATATGCTGTATGTTGTCCTCTAAATAAAAAATAAAATAAATGTTGTGGAACTGAGGTGGAATATGTCAAACTCTTGAAACCTGTTATTGTATGTATCGCACATTCTATGAATTGCCATGTTTTGTGCATAATTGGTACAATGAGTTGGAAGGTGGAATAAATGTGTATGTCTAGTTCTGCGAGTAGGAATATAAAATGAGATGATATTGCGTATTGAGGGGCAGTCGATATTGTTATTCATGATGTTGTACAGAAGCATCATGTCATTTGAGTATTGTCATTTATCACCACGGAATAATATGTGACTTTGCGGCTCTGCCCCCCTTGACAACGTGTCATTAAGCTCAAGAAAAGAAACAAGAATAGATAACTCAATGTATGGAAGTGACAGTTGTCACGTGCAACTGTCACTTCCATACATTGAGTTTTCTTTTCTTGTTTCTTTTCTTGATCTAAATGAAACGTTGTTTAGGGAAACTGAGCCGGTGCTTCAGAGCAGTGGATTTTTTCCATCCACTGCTCTGAAGCACCGGCTCAGTCCCCCTAAACAACGTTTCATTTAGATCAAGAAAAGAAACAAGAAAAGAAAATGACAACAGTTTTCGTATATTATGCAAGTAAAAATTTCCGATAAATATAGTGCCTTTTTAGATGAGACGAGACTGGTGTGTGGGTATACATAGATATGTTGTGCTCCCTTTTATAAGGCAATGCATACCCGCACACCTTTCGCTGGTTACCCCACATTGTGGGATATGCCGTGATGGTATGAATGAATGAATGAATGAATAATATCCGATTTGCATATACCTACATTGGTACAAGCACGTTTACAAGCCAAAAATGAACTTAAAATTCTGGCGCAGTTCAGGGGTGACATCTGTGCGAGAGTATTGTCACCTCGTGTATATGGACCGTAGCTTTCATTGTTTACAAAATCCATATTTTCAATAGATGGCGTTACAAAAAGTTTTCTTCGTTACTTCATAATTATATGGCGATGCTGTTTTTCAGATTATTTTCAAAAGATCAATTTCTCATTATTGAAATATATAGAACTTTAAAATTCCATTGGTAAGGGAACTCAATAAGTAGGCATAATTGCTGAATGTTGCGCAAGCTCATAAAGTGATCACGTAAACCAGCCGATGTCGGGTCGTAAGCCCTTTAAGTGCCTCGAGTTCCTGGTTCCCCTATAATATTCCAACTTTAATTCTATTGAGATGTCACCAATTTGTCAAAAGATCGCATATTAACAAATTCTGCCTTTATGTCTAATGAGCTCAAGATCTTTGGTAGGTAGGTACATTACGAGTAAATTATCATTTTGCTTTGTACGATATAATAGGGCCGGTATTACAGTCTCAGTTTAAGAGCTAAACTCAAGTTTTACAAAAAATAGCATATTACAGTGTCCGTTTAGGTCTAATCTTCTCTCAAATACGTCACTAAAACGACAAATATTTAACTCAACGTTTCTGGCGGATTAAGTACTTAACGGTGAGTCAACTGTCATTTGCTAGACAACGCGTGTAGTTTCAGTTTCTATCACTAGAGGCGTTAGGCAACGAGTGTAGTTTCAGTGTTCTATCACTAGAGGCGTTAGTTGTATCGACGGTGGCGCCACACAACAAAACAAACTGACAGTCATATTGAAACGAACATGGGCATTTAAAAGTATAATTTTGGTGAAAAAATTTAAATTTACTATGTTGGATGATAAAACAATAGTATTTCAAGTCGTAGCGTCCCGTTTTAAAGTTCGTATTATTTGAGGTTATTTAAAATTTGACAGATAATAACCACAGAAAAAGTAAAATAAGTCTATAATTGAAGGTTTAGTAACTGACATGTCATATTGCACTGTAATACGGAAATGGATTTCATCTCCCCTTAACATTAATCTCGAGTTTAACAAACTAAATGAGTTGACGGCCGACTGTAATACCGGGCCATAATGCATTGTGTCATTTGCAGATGATAAATGTATGTAGGTACTTAATATTTGTGCCATAAAGTGTCTAATTTATTTACTATTCAGATGTGGGTATAACAATTCAACATTTATGTTTCATTTAATAAGTACATTTTGTATACATCTTTTGACATACATTGATTGGTTGCAATTGGTTGTTCGGAAAGTAATTGCTTTAAGAGGGCTTATAAGACTAAATCTAGTGACTGAAAACATGATATATTAAAACCGCCTAATACATTATGAAGTTACGTATTAGTAAGGGTAACAATCGCGTGCGTGAGAGAAATGTCGAAAATAATTATGGTATTTTTCTTCGAAACTCACTGATAATCAAATTTGATTTAAAATTGGGGTGTTTAGGTTTACATATAAAAAATATTATGAAAGTGTTTTTTGTAAACTTAAAAACTCTATGCATTAGCTCAGCTCAATCAATTATTAGACATGGTATGATTGTTTGGGGTGGCGATGCTACAATTAATATGGACCCTCTTATCAAGACACAAAAAGCTTCGATTAATAAAGAAACACTCACATACAAATCCTTTGTTTCCCGAAGACATCCGACTGTCTCCGAGGATATATATAACTAAGTTTATAGGTGCTAGGTAAAACCATATACCACATATTCTTTCCTTATGTCTTCATTTCTTACCCTGTAATACATCGTTTTATTACATTTTTTTCTTAACGATTTCATTTCAACTGCATTTATTCTGCTAAAGTAAGTAATTATGTTTGATTTTCGTCATTCAATTTATATTAAGTACCTATTTAGTATTTTTACTCTCCACACTATGGAATAGGGGAGAGTCATGATTTCGCAAAATTTAAGCGTATTTTTTTTACATCAATTTCTCAATGGGTATCATGTAGAGAATGCACACTATGAGTTTCGTCGTGATGTGTTTGTGTGTATGGCGTATACGCTGTACGCCGTACGCCGTAGCATTTATCTTTTTTGTGTCCTCTCTACAGCCCAAACTATAAGTCTGATCGACTTCATATTAACATCATATGTGTAAAGTGCAAAGACCTAGAGCTGATTAGTTTTCCATAGACAACTTTTGATTTCTTCTCTATGAATTCATCATTTACGTTGTTTTTTTTTTGTGTCCTCTCTGCAGCCCAAACTATAAGTCCGATTGACTTCATATTGATATCACATGTGTTAAGTCCATAAACTTAGAGCTGATTAGTTTTCCATAGACAACGGTTCATTTTTTCACAATGTTTCTTTATGATTTCATCTATTAAAACTGAAAAAATGCTCTCACGACCTGGAAATTAGAGATATTTTAATTTGGTTTCAACTATTTATACAACACCAAGAATCTTCATAAAATTGTATTCAAAGTTGGTCAATGTTAAAAGAAAAATATTCAACGGTTTCAAAAATTATATTTTATTTAATGGATATTTGTATGAAACTTATATGTAACAAGAGAATTTTTTTATATTTGGCAATGTTCAGTTCATTGATTTCATATTGATATAAGAATATTAATAGCTTGAACTTAGAACTGATTAGCTTTTCATAGATATCATAAAATTTCTTCATATGATATCACGTGTCAACATTGTCAAAATGCTCTAACGCTCTTTGAAACAAAATTTATCTGCTTTTTTTTAAATATTTCATACAACATAAGCAGTCTTCACTATACTGCATTAATAGTTTGTCTATCTTAACATAAAAATATACTATCGGAAGAAAATTTATATTCCTGTTAGTAACATTTAGTATGAATAAAAATGTAATTAGATAAATTTCTATTTATGGAAACGTTCAGTAATTTGATTTCATGTTATAATGTAAAGAGCTTGAACATAGAACTGATTAGCTTTCCATAAATAACAAAAAAAATCTTCATATGATATCACCTGTCAAAATTTGGAAAATGCTCTCGCGTTCTTTAGAACAAAATTTATCTGCTTTTTTTAAAATATTTCATACAACATAAGCATTCTTCACTATACTGCATTAATAGTTTGTTTATCTTAACATAAAAATATACTATCGGAAGAAAATTTATATTCCTGATAGTAACATTTAGTATGAATAAAAATGTAATTAGATAAATTTCTATGTATGGAAACGTTCAGTAATTTGATTTCATGTTATAATGTAAAGAACTTGAACATAGAACTGATTAGCTTTCAATAAATCAAAAAAAAATCTTCATATAATATCACGTGTCAAAATTTTGAAAATGCCTTCGCGTTCTTTAAAACAAAATTTATCTGCTTTTTTTAAAATATTTCATACAACATAAGCATTCTTCACTATACTGCATTAATAGTTTGTTTATCTTAACATAAAAATATACTATCGGAAGAAAATTTATATTCCTGATAGTAACATTTAGTATGAATAAAAATGTAATAAGATAAATTTCTATGTATGGAAAAGTTCAGTAATTTGATTTCATGTTATAATGTAAAGAGCTTGAACATAGAACTGATTAGCTTTCCATAAATAACAAAAAAAATCTTCATATGATATCACCTGTCAAAATTTGGAAAATGCTCTCGCGTTCTTTAGAACAAAATTTATCTGCTTTTTTTTAAATATTTCATACAACATAAGCATTCTTCACTATACTGCATTAATAGTTTGTTTATCTTAACATAAAAATATACTATCGGAAGAAAATTTATATTCCTGATAGTAACGTTTAGTATGAATAAAAATGTAATTAGATAAATTTCTATGTATGGAAAAGTTCAGTAATTTGATTTCATGTTATAATGTAAAAAGCTTGAACATAGAACTGATTAGCTTTCCATAAACAACAAAAAAAATCTTCATATGATATCACCTGTCAAAATTTGGAAAATGCTCTCGCGTTCTTTAGAACAAAATTTATCTGCTTTTTTTAAAATATTTCATACAACATAAGCATTCTTCACTATACTGCATTAATAGTTTGTTTATCTTAACATAAAAATATACTATCGGAAGAAAATTTACATTCCTGATAGTAACATTTAGTATGAATAAAAATGTAATTAGATAAATTTCTATGTATGGAAAAGTTCAGTAATTTGATTTCATGTTATAATGTAAAGAGCTTGAACATAGAACTGAATAGCTTTCCATAAATAACAAAAAAAATCTTCATATGATATCACCTGTCAAAATTTGGAAAATGCTGTCGCGTTATTTAGAACAAAATTTATCTGCTTTTTTTAAAATATTTCATACAACATAAGCATTCTTCACTATACTGCATTAATAGTTTGTCTATCTTAACATAAAAATATACTATCGGAAGAAAATTTATATTCCTGATAGTAACATTTAGTATGAATAAAAATGTAATTAGATAAATTTCTATGTATGGAAACGTTCAGTAATTTGATTTCATGTTATAATGTAAAGAGCTTGAACATAGAACTGATTAGCTTTCCATAAATAACAAAAAAATCTTCATATGATATCAAGTGTCAAAATTTTGAAAATGCTCTCGCGTTCTTTAAAACAAAATTTATCTGCTTTTTTTAAAATATTTCATACAACATAAGCATTCTTCACTATACGGCATTAATAGTTTGTCTATCTTAACATGAAAATATACTATCGTTAGAAAATTTATATTCCTGGTAGTAAAATTTAGAATGAATAAAATATTTCATTGTCAATATTTGTGGTGTGGAGAGTTTAGTGTTGGCCACAACCCACTCGTTTTTAAATTTATTTAAATATTCATCTTAATTTTTTTATTTATTTATTTAAGTATTCACCTTTATATAAATTAAATAATAAAATATAGTGTTAAATGGATGGCTCTTTACCATTGGTTTATTTTTTTGTTTTTCATTATCACAAATAAGACGAAATTACTTTCCTGGCAATGCGTAGCCATTTTATATATGTACATCAAATGATAAGCAGAATAAAAGTGCGCATGTTTCAGCTTGTATTGCATGTTTTTAATATTCTTTTAGACGAATAAATAAATTGATAATTAATCTTTTTTGACATATTATTACATAAAAATACCGGCAGATGCATTTTGATGACACGCGTCGATTTACAACTTCTTCACGAACGGATCGGTCGCGATAGCCAACGAAGACGGCGACGTAATATTATTTGAATAATCATTATTAAAATCGTCGGCTAAATTTGCTTTCGCCAGTTGGGTGCCATTAATTATTCCCACGTTTCACTTTCGATCGGATGGATATAATATATACTGTTTTTCTACATATTTGTTGTTATGTGTTATGATGACACAGTAGTCGGGGAAAGAGAGAGATATTCTTCTTTAATTCAGACAGAATTATCATATCATTATACCTATTACATTACGCCAATAGGAGACATTCTAATTTGTAATTTAAATATAACGAATATCATTTGAATTCGATATGAACGAAACGCCATCTATCGAAGGACAAGCGTCTGCCGTCAGACAGGTCAGAAATACGCGTGCGCACAAATATTTAACTGAATAAATAGTATTAAAAATAGTAGGGATCTTACAACCACGTAAATAATATGTTGAGAATAAATTTTTTTGAAAAGTGTGATCAAATACGAATACATAATAAACTTATTCCTAACCTCAAATGGCAAAGATGTTGATAGCATTTTCATATAAAGCAACTCGCTCACGCGAGTCGCTATAATTGTTAAAGACTAACTGTACCTAACCAAAAAATGTATAATTTTCCCTAGATTCATCTGTTTCAAGTTTCAACCGATCACACTATCGGTCATTTTTGTGCGCATGCGTATTTCCGTCCCTAAATTTTTCTAGAGCCAAACGCTACTTATCGAAGGAGTAAATAGATTCTTCTTCTTCTTCAGCCCCTTTCACTCCACTGCTGGATAAAGGCCTCTTCCTGAGTTTTCCACTTCTCTCTATCCTGGGCGCTCTGTTTCCACCCATGTCCCACCAGTTCGACAATGTCGTCAGTCCATCTCCTCTGTGATAGATTAGAGATTAGATGATGGTTTTAAGGGGGCATATAAAATTAAACACCCCAATTTAAGATTTAAGGCACAGGTAAAGGCAATGTAGGCAGGTCAAATGCAAACTTTGTTTACTATTGTATGAGAATGAACGTCCTTAAAGATTAGAATCGTGTGCGCACAAGTTAGTGTATTTGAATCGAGAGTTACATAAAATATTATGGTCGAATATTTTATTATTGCATATGCGCAAACATTGGATTTTTTTCCCTGTCGGGAGTCAAAGATATTTTTTAACAGATTTTTAACTCCCGACAGGGAAAAAAATCCAATGTTTGCGCATATGCAATAATAAAATATTCGATTACTTACACATTGGTACAAGTAGGTAAATAAGACAAAAATGACCTTATAAGTCTGGCGCAATTCAGGGGTGACTTCTATGCGAAAAATGCATTGTCACCTCAGATATAAGAATTGTAGCTTTCATTATTTACAAAAAACCAATTCTCTCAATAGATGGCGTTCCCACAAAATAAATAAAAATAATAAGATTGTTGTTCATAATTTCACCCATAGATGGGTGTAGTAAAAATTCCTTATTTTCAAGCGAAAAGAATTTCAGTATTACAATATATAGAATTTTCAAAAATTGAATTGATAGGGATCTCATTAAAAAGGCATAATTGGTGAACGTTGCGCAAGCGCATAAAGTGATCACGTAAACCAGCCGATGACAGGTCGTAAGCCCTGTAGGTGCCTTGATTTCCCGGTTCTCCTGCAATAAATATTCCAACTTCGTCTCTATTGAGATAATTAAAAATCTGTTATAAAATATTATGGTTTATTTGATTTTACAAAAAAGTGAGAACATTGTGTGAAAACGTATCGAGCCAATGTTTAGATTTATAAAATACCTATCATTTAAAAAAAAACGTTAATGTTTCTAAGCCTTATAAGTTTTGAGTTATGGGTAAAAAAATCCAAGAAAAAAGGTATTATTAAAAAATATATTACGTAAAAAGTACATAAGATGAAAGAAAGTGTATCGAGCCAATGCATAGAAAAATAATGTGTGAATAATATATATTTTTGTTAAAGACTTAACTTTTAAGAGTACGGCGTAATAAGCATCCAAAAAGTACCATGGAGCCTATCCCGTCACCATCATACTCAATACAAAAGAAAATCAATGCCCGCTTAGTATAGGAAACCATGACGGTGTTATACTTGTTGTACTTACGTATAAGTGTAAAGTCTGATTTTTTTAAGAGTGCCAAAACTCATAGAGTGACCATGGTGTAAAAGAAAAAAATATTATGGGATTTTTTTTTATCATTTCATGATATAAAACGGTTGTAACTTTCACATGCATATATCTTCAAAACCTTCAAATCTTTTCATACCTATTCTTACTCCCGGTACCATGCGGCTTTAATGGGTCTATATTATTAGGTATTTTCTGCAAATGTTAATGGGCATCTCCTGGGAAAGTAATATTTAAACAAAATATTTATTTGATACTTTTTATTAGGAAAATAAAATAATACATTATGAAGTAATTAATCCTTATAATAATAAACAGTTACATATTATTTTACAAAATAATAAATTATATTTTACAAAATATTTACATAATAGTTCATTGAGGCAAACACACATACATAAATAATATATCTATGTAACTAATACAAATAAATAATGGACACTTATTCTATACTAAGACGGTGATAACACATGTTTATAATAATAATTATATATCGATATTAAACAAAAAATAAAATACATAAGTTAGAAATAAAAAATGAAATTCTTAATTTAGAACACATGGTCACCATAAAAAATCAAACGTGCGCTCACTTCGAGAGATAGATACGTACTGTCGGGTTTGTTGATGTTTGTTGTTAAGGACACCAAATGGTGTAAACCAATCAGCAACCACGAGTCTACTAATACATTTACATGCGTAAATATGCATTTTTTTGTTTATGTATAGAATTGGCACTTTAAAAAAAATCAGACTTAACCTACTTTTTTTTTAGATTATTTACATAGTTTTATGTTTTAGATTGTTAACTTGTATTTTTTTCCTAAATCACAACGACACAATGTAATAGGCCTTAATACCTGATGTCATTATTGTATTGTTCATGTCTTGACGCTGTATTTTGTCCAAACGTAACGCAAATAAAATGAATAAATAAAAATAAATTTTAAATCAAATATCTCAAATATGGTAAACAGTGTGTTTTAAAAAAAATAACACAAGTATTTTCAACATTACCCCAGTGAATGTACGTATGTTACCTACACCATTTTAATATTTAGCATAAATTACCCTTAAAAAATATTAAAAATATCCTTTTTAAAGCATTTTTTTATATTACGCCTTAACTATGTGTCGTAGAGAAATAAATCTTTTATATGCTTCGAGTGCATACAATCAAATTGAATGACCAATAAAGATTTTTTAGTTTCAAGCCAGGTTTGTTATTGAAATACAAAAAATCAACAAATTTTGGGTTTCATATAATTTAAATTACGTATAAACCCATTTGAACGCACGCAGTTTGGGTTTCTGAGTCAATGTATTCTAAACTATTTGATAATATTTTTACCTGTCCCTTTTATTATCTTTGGCCCTTATCTCTAAATAATAATTACTGTCGATATATGCTTGAAACTTGGTTTAATTTTATGGTCTATTAATTTGTTTTAAGCGTATGACGATTATTTAATGTCTAGTGTAAGACGCTCGACCATTCGTTGAGGTATTTTTCTCATACAAATTAAACGAGCTATTTAATTTTACGACCTCTAAATATTTTATGTTGATAAATGTTGTACAGGGTGTTATGAATAAATATATCAAAGGGTATTTGATAAAATAAATACAATTTTTATGTTAGGATTTGGTTGCGACTGAAATACAGTTATTATATTACGAACATAGAATACTCATTCCCATACAATACCTCGCTGAAAAAGTGAAGCCGTTTTATTGGCCGGCTCGTGTCAATATATGTTTGACTCTGCTGGTAGACTTTGTTCGTATAGTACTACTCGTCATGACCAGTGGCGACTGGTCGATTGTATTTTTGATCATTTTTGGTAGTGCAATTTTTTCCTGAATTAATAATAAATTAATAGGTATTTAAACTATAAATACAATATAGGATATTTAAACAAATGTATTAAAGTCACAGTATTTGTTTTCAAATAATTTTAAAAACCGCGCCAGCGTTCTCTTTTATAAGTGATATTGTTATTTTACAATATTGTTTCACTGATTTATCAACAGATGTCGTGAAGACAAATGTATGGGAGTATTATTCATACAATTTTCCTCTCAATCAAGTATTAATATACTAAGTAATTAGGTCTAAAGTTGTGTGTCAATATGTGACACTCGTATTTTAGTCGCGGAATCGGCTGTATGTCATGTATACGTGGCACTCATCTCTTTCAATACGAATAGCTAATGAATAAGAGAGCGAGATAGATGTATACATACTAATTACATCTAAGATATGATAAGCTTAGTGCAGCGCACGAGCCTGCACAAGTCTGCCTTATGAATTCAGTACAAGTATCGCTATTTCATCTGCCAGGGGACTATCTCTTTCTCTTCATACATACGCTGTATTAAAAAGAAATCAATTTTGGTGCGATATGGATATCGCACGCCATACATTACATAATGATAATATTTGTATTGCGGTAGATTTCATTATAATATGATGTCGATTTCGAGGGTATATATAATAATCAATTGGTTTAGAAAAATAACAGTAATAAATTAAAGCGTAAAAATATATTAAAAACATATTTTAATATTAATTTTTAGAATATACCATTTAAAAATTGGTAGTGCAATTGATCCAACGCACTTCATATAGAGTCGCCGCTGGTCATGACTGCGTAAATAATTTTGCAAGCAGATAAAAAATTCCCTATTTGGAGAACGTATCACGCAGACGGCCTAATGATTAAAGAATGCTCGAAGCAAAATGTTGACCAAATTAGTCAACATAAAGCAGTCGCGTTTACTGCAGGCTAAAGAGTATTCTAAATGATTACGAATTATATAAAAATAGTATGTTTCGATTTAAGTATAAATTTCATACAATTATATTTACATTTACGTATGAATTTAATACAATTTTTGAGTTACAACTTAGGTTCGAATTTCAATTGTTATGTTACGGATTAGGTAAAAAAAAAATTATTAAGTTACGAATGTTGCGATCAATGTACAAATATAATACAGTTTTTATGTTTCGATCTATAATAATATAAATTCCATACAATTAATGTACGAGGTAAGAATAAAATTAAATTATTACGTCTCTATTTAGGAAAAAAATGCAGTTATACGAATACAATACAATTATTATGTTACGAATTAGGTACAAATTTAATGCGGTTATTATGTAATGATTTGGGTACGAATACAATACAATTATTATGTTACGAATAAGTTAAAATTTAATGCAATTACTATGTAATTATTTGGGTACGAATACAATGCAATTATTATATTACGAATTAGGTAAAAAAATAATGCGGTTATTATGTAATGATTTGGGTACGGATACCATACAATTATTATGTTACGAATTAGGTAAAAATTTAATGCGGTTATTAAGTAATGATTTGGGTACGGATACAATACAATTATTATGTTACGATTTATATAAATATAAATTTTATACAATTATTAGGTTACTATTTAGGTACAAATTCAATTCAAACTTAATGTTATGATTTAGGTAAAAAATTAATGCAGTTATTATGGAATGATTTAGGTACGGATACAATACGAGTATGTTACAATTTATAAAAGTATAAATTTCATACAATTATTATGTATGTTACCATCTAGTTTTTTTTTTTTTTTTATGGAAATGAATATGTCCTTGTTAAACAAGTACATATACATCTTCCTACGTTCTCTAAAATAAGCAAGTAAATGCTTGTGCTATAGGTGAACGAAATCGGTCGAGGCAGGATTCGAACTCGCGACCACTGGATTGCTAGCCCAGCGCGCTGACCGCTCTGCCATCGACCCATTTAAGATTCAATTAAATTATATATATTAAAGATTCAATTAAATTATTTATTAAAAATTCAATGTAGCTATTATTTAATCATTTTGGTACAAAATTTATACAGTAATTATGTACATAGGTATGGATACAATACTTACTATTATACATCCATACATGTTTACCCATATCATGGATATAGTTATTATATGGATTTCTACAGTATATTTAGATGTCATAGAACTCCATACGATAATTATATCTATAATATGGGCAATCACTAGGGTTTTGATTTCGCCTGTCGAACCAGACTTGCCCTCCTGATCATCTTTATCATCTTTTGTTTTTAAATATCTCCATTACACACGAGTACCTATACTTACACTCTGTAAAAGGGCAATACAATTTTGTTTTTTATTTTGATCTTTTAAATGTATTTTATGAATGTATATTTTGAATATGTATTGTATTATATAAATAAAATAATTAAAAAAAAATATTATTATCAGAATCATTTATTTTATTTATTTATTTATTTATTATTTTATTTTATTCAGAAATACAACAGCTTATACAATAATATGATAATACAGTAAGATAAAATTGTTGTTGATAACGCCAATTACAGTATTTCCTAGTGGGTGTTACAATATAATATAACATAACACAATACAACACAATGCAACACAATACAATACAACAAAGTGTAACATAACATAATATAATCTTCACTGCTAGACTGCCCATGGAGATGGATACGACGTGATGTGATGGGACACACTGCGGGGAGGGGAATGGGGGGACGTATATATGTAGTAAATCATAATCCCATAACCATAAATATTGACTATAAAAATTAATTTTAACCAATTATAATTGTTTCTATTATTCGAAATTTGATTTTTAAACCTTGAAAATTATATTTGAAATTGTATAGATATGATATAAAAGATACCTACTGCGTAATAGATAACAATCAATCTTTATAAATTTATCAACAATAGGACACTAAAGTGTTATTGTGTGACAAGCTACGGGAATCAAAATGGACGTTTAGTCGGTTATTTAATCATTGATCATTTGATCATTTAGACAGGTATCATCAATCTTTTATGCGGGGATCGCATGTTTTAATTTTAATATTAGGAGCTAAATCGTTTATGGAGCATCATTGATTTAGATTCCACGAATATTTTTTCCCTTATAAGGGCGATCGTTTCGGATGACTGTGCCTAGATATACTCAAAACTGTACATCACTCCCTGTACCGAATAGACATATCCGCTCACAAAATTGATTCCACATACCAGTATGCTACACTAATAACAGATACTTTTCACCCGTGTTTAGAATTAAGCGAGATTACACATTTCAAACATACAGATATTTTTCATGATACTTTACAACATTACCAAAAACAGATAAAGATGTTCTTAAACTCATACACAATCCAATAATCCCCTCCTCATTCACTAAAGATCCTTCCTCCTCATCCTGAAACATACTTGTTTACTGTATTTGTGCATATCTTTGTTTTTTTTTTTATATATCTTTTTTTTTCTTTTATCTTGTATTCTCTTATGAAATTTTCATCTGTGTAATCAATTATTGTATAATCAATAATTTAAATTGAAGAAAGCACTTTTGGCTCAACTTTTATACAATAAATGTAATGTAAAATAAATAAATTATAGCTGTAGCTTTCTGAGAGAAAATAAATAAATTCGACATATATAATCAAAATATACAAAAAAATACACAATAAAATAATATGTTTCGTTTTACCACAGTGCGAGCACTCATGTGTTAATGAAACATTTAAAAACAAAAGAAACACAAATTTATGTCTACAGAATAACAGAATTATTCCATAGAATTATTTCAGTTGATTTAACCATACCACCCCATTGTTCGTGTAGTACCTGCTATATTTTTCTAAAATAGTTGCAAAGTTGGGTAGTGACATGGTTTTATTATTTTCCAGTCTTTTCATTGTTCTCTAAAAGGAAATCAACCGCCTTGGTACAGTAGTAAGCCTTTTGGTTACTGTGCCGGCATCGCGGGTTTGGTTCCCAGAAATATATTTAAAATTGTATTTCACGCTAAACTTGTTTCTGTCGGCTGGAAACATTGGTAAATTGGAAGAAGAAATTGCCTTACGGTAATATAATCCTTACTTGTACTGAGTGTATAGAAATAAAAATAGGAAATTTAAAAATGTACCATAAGATGGAGTTTTATAATTTCAACATTAATAGTATAAAAAAGCACCACAATTCGAATTAATAAATATTAATTATAAAATTTACGCAATAATTCCGTGCTGGTCACACCTATAGACTATAGTTTCCGGTCAAAAACTTGAGCATATTCGACGGTGAGTGGGCGATTTGCGCATAGGTAGGTATAGGTATATACCAACCAAGCAAAAACATACAAATTAACAAATTAGCTTTCTGCGCACACCACGTAACATAATAAAGAAGTTTCCCGTCTAATACATGTGTCACGAACAAAACCTGTGTCACGAAATGTCAGAATGTTATTTTAACCATTTCAGTGATTTTTTTTTAAATATTGTATAAAATGTTCATCAAAGTTAACTCCGAAAATACCCATAATAATATCATAGTAGTGATTTTACTCGTAGTTGTCATAAACTGGTCATAAAAACTCTGTCGTTTTAACGTTTTCTTCATTGCTAGCCGCCTGTTAGTAATTTAATTTCAAATAAATAAAAATTATTAAGTAAATTAGTGGACCGCACGCTTTCTGCGACCGGCAATTTGTTAACGACTGATTAAGTTGTGATCCATCGACGCGTATTACATTGTTTCTGTGATAATTATGACTTTTAGATAATTATACACAAAAAACTGCTGTGACTCAATTAAAAATAAGGTACTTTATGGAAATTCAATTGTATTATTAAATTTTATTTGTTTTTTCAACAGTTTTTTCAACTCTATCGTGTTAATAATACAAGGTCGATCTGTGGTGTTTATTTACGTAATCGTTCCAATTCTGACTATGCTCGGCGAAGAGCGATACCGGTTAGTAGAAGTCTCGTTTTATGCTCTTGTGTCGATCTTTGGAACAATTTATTTTAACGTATTAAACATAGTTTAATGTCGATTTTCAGAACGATTTATCTCAATGTTTCTATGTTTTACCCTCTTGTGTTGTGATCTTTGCATCAATTTATATGAATTTATTTCCTACTCTCTTGTGTCGATTATTTATATAAAATTTATACACGTGTATCGTAATTTTATCCTCTTGTGTCGATCTTCACATCATATATATGGTTGCATAGATTTATCTTCTCGCGTCGAAATTTACCACAATTTATATGGATGCATTATTTTATTTTATTGTGTCGATCTTTACATATATTTATAAGGATTTATAATAGTTTTATGCTCTTGTGTCGATCTTCACATCATATATGGTTGCATTGATTTATAAATCTTCTCGCGTCGATTTTTACAAAGATTTATATGGGTGCAATATTTTATTTTATTGTGTCGATCTTCACATATATTTAAGTATACGGATTTTTATAATAGTTTTATCCTCTAATGTCGATCTGCACAACAATTTATATGGTTGCATAGTTTGTCTTCTCGCGTCGAATTTTACATCAATTTATATGGATGCATTATTTTATTTTATTGTGTCGATCTTCACATAAGAGCGGTGATAGCCCAGCGGTAATGTCGTCGCATCACATGCGTGAGGTCGACGGTTCGAATCCGGGCGGGGCACGCACCTCTGGATTTTTAAAAAATCTATGTGCGGATTTATATCACTAGCTATGTGCAGCCATGATCCAATTCGTCTGGTTCCCCTTTCTAAGGGTTGCGAAGGTCAGATGGCAGTCGCTTCAATGTAATTACCAGACTCGCCATTTCCAGGATCATGGTCAAAGCGTACCCCGATAGAAACGGGACAAAAAGCGCTAAGGGGAAAGAAAAAAGTGTCGATCTTCACATATATTTATATGGATTTGTAATAGTTTTATCCTCTTATTGTGTCGATCTGCACAACAATTTATATGGTTGGATAGTTTTATCTTGTCGTGTCGAACTTTACATTACATTGATGCATTATTTTATTGTATTTTGTCGATCTTCACATTAATTTATATGGATATATTATAGTTTTATCCTCTTGTGACGATCTGCACAGTACATAGTTTGTCTGTTATACAGTTTTATCCTTTGTCCTCCACAACAATTTATATGGTTGCATAATGCATAGTTTTATTCTTTGTGAAGATCTGCTCAACAACCAATATGGATTTATCGTAAATTTATCCTTTTATGTCGATCCACTTACTTGAAGTGATGTATTGTTTGATTTTTTTGCCGATCATTTCAGTAGTTGTATATAAATACATCGTCAATGAGAGTATGCTGTTGTATAAATTAATAATATTAAGACTAAAAAGTAATTGTAAATTTAATAATAATTATATTCTCACAATGTCGTGGGTGTCTTCATCAAATTGTGTACAACGTAACGTTCTAAGCTTACAATACCCGTTCTTACTACGAAACAAAATATTTTTTTATATTTAAGATATTTATTATTAGGTTTATTTATTTGTAAAATGTATTTAATGAAATATGATTTTAATGTATCATGTTCACAACTCTTTACCACTAACATAAGTTAAACTCCTTTTGGAGTTCATATAGTCAGTTTTTTCTTGATATATCCTTCTCCAAGTTACCAACACTCAGACCTTATTCTTCGTTCGTTGTACTGTTGTATAAAATGTTACTAAATATCTATATTTCGTATTTAAACATAAATTAAGATATTGTGTATAAAAATAATTGTCTGCATTTGATGTAAGTATTGTTATTAATGAATATTTACTATGCGTATTGCTTTTTCGATTACCCAGCTCCAAGACGAAGGAGTGTCCCGTAAGACAAAGCAAGATACATGTGTGTATGCCCACACACTAGTCTCGTCTCACTTGATCATTTTTTGTCTTAATTTTTCGAAAACAATTCTTCGTCTTATTGTGCCGTGGAAAAAAGGGTTTATACGTTATTTAAATTATCGGAAACCCAAATTTTGTTGTATTTTGGGTTTTGAACACAAACTTTTATGCACTCTTCAAACATATAAAAAAAATATTTCTTCTCAACATATTGTAATGGAGTAATTTAAAAAAAAATGACGTAGAGGGATATTTTAAATATTTATTAAGGAGAATTTATGTTACATGCATACTATATTTTCAGCGTGTCAAATCTCAGAAAAACCTGTCAGATTTGGTAAATTTGTCTGCCGGTGTTCCTCAGGGTAGCGTTTTATCACCACTGCTTTTTTCAATTTTCATTAACTCTATACCTAACATACTAAATTGCTCTTATCACTTTTATGCCGACGATCTTCAATTGTATTTGCATTGTGATTTAAATAACATAAACTCAACTCTAAACTGTTTGAATCACAATCTTAGCCAAATTTTCACATGGACAACAGCTAATGGTATTATCATAAATCCCTCTAAGTCACAGGCAATCTTAATAGGCAGCTGCAAACTTTTAGCCAAAATTGATTGGCCATCCTTAATCCCTTTATCTATCAACAATAACATTATACCACTCTGTAAGAAAGTAAAAGACCTGGGGATAATAATAGACCAAAACCTATCTTGGCGGGAACAGGTTGCTGAAGTGAGCAGGAAATTTCATTATACCCTTAACTCATTAAAAAGATTGCAAAATTTCTTGCCTTTTTCCGTCAAAATATCGTCATGCCAATCAATATTACTCCCTTTCCTTGATTACGCAGATGTATGTTATTTAGACGCTAATCAGGAACTCTTAGATAAATTGGAACGATTACAAAATACATGCATTCGATATATTTTTAAATTGAAAAAATTTGACCACATATCGGAATACCGATCTCTTTTAAGGTGGTGCCTATCAGACAGCGTAGGAACCTACATACCCTAACACTTCTATACAAGGTCTTAAACAACTCCAATGCTCCAGTTTATCTACGAAATCAATTTCAGTTCCTCTCTGAACACGGGTTGCCTCTTCGTTCAAATACTGAAAGAACGCTCAGTATCCCAGTACACAATACTTCCTTTTTCACCACCTCTTTCTCCGTACAAGCAGCTCGTCTTTGGAATCACATCCCATCGCAACTTCGAGTTTCATTAACACTTCCCGCTTTCAAAAGAAATCTGAGGAATCATTTCCTTACCCATAACACCTAAATTTGTCTCCTTATCCTATCCTTGTCCCCCCCCCCCTATCCTGTCCCCTCCGTTTCTTTATTGTTTTTGCTTATATTTTTTTTTCTTTCATTTTGTATGTTATATTTTCTTTATAACCTTTGAATGTATTATTTAATAATTTTGGTACATACCATAAATGAAATATTTTTTCACCAAATGATTATGGTTGGTTGGAAGATATTGCCATTTGGCAATAAGCCCGCCATTGTGCACTTGTGCTCAGAAGGTTAAAATAAATAAAATAAATAAAAAAATTATCTCCGGATGCATGAGGGACACTGTTTGGGCCAATAAACATATGCTAGTTGAGAGTAAGGTCCGAATATATAAAACCTGCATCAGACCCATAATGACTTATGGAGTTGAAGCAAGGGCAGACACGGTGAGAACAAAACAGCTACTCAGAACAACAGAGATGACCTATCTTGGGCAGAACCCGCAGAACCTGCAATGTGGAGAATTTTGTAAGGTGGAGCAGACAAAGAAGACGACACTGGAGAGATCATATTAAAAGGATGAATCCAGAAAGGCTGCCAAAGATCGTAATGCGCGAAATACCAGAGGAACGCCGACCACCGGGAAGACCATCAAAGAGATGGAGGGAGAGCTGGACATCCTCGTCCCAGGACCTGCAAAAACAGTTCATAGATCTTAAAAAAGAGGATGAAGAAAAAGAAGATGCATACTATCACGCCATGTCCCTGGCGGGGTAGGCAGAGAGAATCGAATGTCACATTTTTCTATTCTGGCACACATCCCTCGCCTCGTCCATGTTCATGGATCGTCTCATACATGTTTGTCTGTTTTTCACGCTTTTAAAATTTCCGTCTTTCAGAATATCGTTCACATGGTCTTGTCATCCCTTTCTTGGGCGTCCCCGACCTCTCCTTCCATTCCTGTCCGCACTGTATATTTTCTTATCAGGCGTTCCACATTCATTCTCCCCATGTGGCCGACCATCTCAATGTTTTCCCATTTATTCTATTAATGACATCTTTCTTCATCTCATTTTTTACTCTGGCATATTTGAACTGCATTTATTCTGCTTTCGTGCGTCTTCTGCCATGTCTAGGTTTCACTTGCATACGTCAAGATTGGTACTACGATGACGTTATGAATGGCAACTTTGGCCTCCTCTGATATGTTGCGATCATTCATAACTGGTCTAAGTGCTCCATTCAATCTGTTTCCAGCCATAACTCTTATTTCGATCTCCTTATAAATTAGTCTATCCCGTTGAAACATGCTTCCCAGGTAGACATATTCGTCGACTTATGTTGAATTTTAAAATTGTGTGACCCCTTATTCACTAGACTAAATGTTGAAATAGTAAATATGTTTTTTAGAAACACACTATTTAACTTATTTAAGAAAGTAATAAGGAAAAGGTAACATTGAATTACAATTATTGTTAGGTACACATAGTAAATAATTCGACTTTTGATAAAACTGATATCTACTTATCACAAATTCGTATGGAATTGCGTGGGTCACCTTAAACGAAAATGCTGACATCTGTACAAACGCACATGTTTATCAAAATTGTTAATTATTAAAATGCAAATTTGCAACATAGTTGTGATTAATTCAGAGTGAATTTTTGCATAATATTATAATTATAATAAGAATAATAAACCAAGGTAGAGTATACATACCAGAAAACGACAGTGGTTTAAACGCTATAGTTTTTTTTGTAACCATTTGAACTGGGATGTGGTTCAGGCTTAAAATATTAATCATTATCGATCGATAGTTTATTGTGCTAGATTCAAACTATAATTATACCACAAGTGGAATTTTTTTGATACTACCGAACAGGAAATTTGTTTATTACGTTTGTCATGCTTTGAGAAAGAATTTCAAGGACACAAATGCGATATAAATAATATATATTGAAAATAGTTTTTGGATCATAATAAAATTAAAGTGAAAATAATACGCGTTGTGTAGTGTCAGGGTTTGAACCAGCCGGACAATTAATAAAGTATAGAGAACGAGCGTCCTGATTTAAAAAAAAATGTATTTTATTTTTATTTTATTTTATTTTATTTTATTTTATTTTATTTTATTTTATTTTATTTTATTTTATTTTATTTTATTTTATTTTATTTTATTTTATTTTATTTTATTTTATTTTATTTCATTTCATTTCATTTCTTCATACGTTGCTTAACTTTGTGGCACATTTTAAATATTTTCGCAAATTGAAATTTGGTACAAATATATTTTTTGTTTTAACCACTGTGAATACTTGGCGTCTAACCGGTTTTCGGAGCTGACCGCTCCCTCCTCAGGACAGACTTTGTCATTTCATTTCATTTCATTTTATTTTATTTTATTTTATTTTATTTTATTTTATTTTATTTTATTTTATTTTATTTTATTTTATTTTATTTTATTTTATTTTATTTTATTATGTTTATTTGATTTATTTGTTTTAATTTAATTTAATTTTATTTTATTTTATTTTATAAAACACCGTCAGTGTGAAAAAGTTTAGAATTAAATTATTAATGAAATAGATAATAATATATTAAACAAATAATATAAAAATAAATCAATAATAAATATAGAATAACTATATATAAGGATTGTTATTGGCTTTCATTTTTATATATAATATGTATGTACACTTTTGTTTCTCGATTTTAAGGGTGGTACCTACCTAATTTTACATTCAACCAGATGAGAAATCGACATAACTTGAGAGGCGTTAAAATTAAAATGTCTATCTATATGACATCTATCGACATATTCACGTACCGTGATCAACGATAACAATAAATAATGATAATGTCCATAGATGTCGTGCGGTGACATTTGCAACACCGCGTGCCATCTTGATAATAAGTAGATACGTATTATATACCTTGTAGGGTATTTCAAAAGGAATAGAAAGCAACATTGTAATGTAGTTATTCAGTATCGCGACATCTTCTTTCATTATTAAGATCGTGGTGTCTTTGATGTTTTCATACATTGCCAACAATCAATTGGTATTCTGCAATATATATTATAGTTGATCGACCTTTCTAGAAGGTTCTATTGTTACAAGACACAGATTCATTCGATATTTACCTGTGATTTTAAGAACATACCATACATGTCATACATATACCATCATGTCATAACAATGTGGGGTAGCCTGCCACAGGTTTGCGGGCGTGCACGTCTTTATTAAAGGAAGCACGACACATGCGTGTATACCCCAATACCAGCCTCTTCTCACATATCAGTATCTGGTCGGCTTTCGTGGCTCAGTTGATAAGAATGCTGATTCCCGAGCTAAAGCTCCCGGATTGCTTCCATTATTTTCTATTATCATCATTTTAATATTAATTATATTTTTATTTTCATTTAATATGAAAATAAAATATGTATGCGATTGGTCTATTGGAATCTGTAATTGTATTTTTATTAGGTATTAGTTTCTTCCATTCAAATTCATCGGTTGTTCTTTTTGCACTATAGCACTATGGTGCCGAGATTGCTAATCTATAGGGCTCCATGAGCTACTTTTCGTGCTATGCATTTTAATTTCTTGTCGCTCACTTATCGTTCTGTGAAAGGGCCGTTTATAGTCCCCATAGAGCGGGTGGTGGTGGAAGTAGCGAGTAGCGAATATGTATTTTTTATAAAGTATTACTGCATGGTTAATAATAAGTATATTTATCTTAATATTTTTTGGCGTCTTCTCTGTCTTGGTATTTAGCCACGGCTGTAGTACTCGTTAGAGCGAAATTTAGTCAAAATATTTTTAGTGTGACCTGTTTACTATTAGATGGGTGCTGTGAATGGTCGTACATAATATAATGCTCATCAAATGTGTGGAGAATGCAGAGTCGAGACTAGGGTAGGGCTATAGGGGCATCTGCCTCGAGTTAATAATGAAGTCCGCCAAAAACTAACAGTCAATAAGAAACTGTTTAAATAAACAACTCTCATTCATCCAATGTCCCTCGTGGGCTGGGCAAAGATTATCACTTAACGTTGTTTTCAAAAGATCAAGCATTTGATATTTATACATTTGCTTATTTATTTAAGGGATAAACACAGTATTTTAAATTATACCAAAAAACATACACTGTTCTTCCCGTTCTGCTTATGGAGACTAATAACGGCCCCTTGCAAAACTCTGAAAGAACACATAAAGAACATAAGAAGAGTCTGGAGAACTATAAAACCTTGCAGAAACTAACCTTGAAGTGCCAAATAGAGCTTATTATGTGGAAACAACTGGCTCACCGTTCACTGATAGTGAAGATAAGATTGCACCGTATTTAATACAGAAATTATTGAAAGCCCTTAAGTTGCTTTTCGTGGCTACAAGATCCGCATGTCCAATGGGTTCATTGAAATTCCCTCGGACATCGTTGTAGAGTTCTCGTAGGAAAGTTGACACTGATAAGTTAGTGCATTCCCATAGGATATGCTCAGAAGTCTTTTCAGGGTTATCACAAAACCGACACGAGGACAAATCAGATAAAGATGGTTCAATAATCAATAATCGAAGAAGAAATTCGAGTCCTCACGTCGGGAAGAAATAAAAATGTCAGTCTGCCCGCGGAAGAAGACGACCAGCGAAGTTGCCAAGCGTCTAGAAGAGAACTCTGGGCTAAGTTCTCAATCTCTCCTATATGACAAACATATACTTTGAAATAAACAAAAAAAAAACAGACCAATTACGTTTGTCTACCGATGATGATCATTAAACGGTTATATTATAACAACAAATAAATAAAAATATAGTCTCCAATTAAAAAGAGTTCTAAATATGATGGAGAAAGAGAGAGAATTGGTGACCACTGTCAAGAGACGCAAAGCAGCATATTTTGGCCACATATTCCGTGGATTTGCCATTCTACAACTTCTAGTGGAGGGAAAGATTTAGGGAAGATGGAGTATGGGCTGTATGGGACTTAAAATAATATCGTGGCTTAAAAGTCTCAAGCAGTGGTTTGGGATTCTGGATGCGGCGTCACTATTTAGGTTGACGAAGGATCTGGATGAGTTTGTTTTTGACCTTTATTAGTGATAACAAAGGTTTGGCTAAAACACAGGTAGCCAGTTCGGTTGTCAAAATTTAGTATGTCAAATATTAATTTAACGCGTTCACAATAACAAGTTGTCACGATATTTAACACAATTAAAAGCTGTGTCTCCACCGAGAATCGAACCCGGTACCTTAGGATCAGCAGTCAGAGACCTAGCAAACTGATCCACGAAGGCCGACATTTGATTTAGAGACTCCTTGCTCCAAAGGATGCTCCAAAAATGATTGTTATCACGATACTTTCAGTTGCAATGCCGGCAACCCGACGACATTTATTAAACAAAAATACATGAATTACAATATATTTTTAGTTCCCCGTCTCACTAGGAAAACCTTTTCTGAGACGAGTTACTTATAATATTACTGTTAAAAATATATTATATAATATTTTCCAGTTCTACCCTAGATAATTCTGGCCTTAATATAATCAATATTGTTTTTGTTGCGGATGCAGATGCCTAAATAGTTAATACTCTTCCTACTTACCTACTTCTTATACCTACTCTTCCTAACTCTTTTCTTTTTTATATTTTAATATTATATGCAGATAACTGTATTAAAAAAATATTTTTGCAATTGTTAAATCATTTACATACTTAGTTTTAACTATTTAAAATAACCTCTATAAGGCTTATAACCTGTTACATGTCTATTGTAATTTCACATTGTAAACTGTTGGTTCTATAAAATCAATAAAATAAAAATATAAACCAAAGTTAATGTAAAAACAAACATAACGAAAAAATAATATGAATTTTCTTTCTAACATTGTAGGTATATTTAATATTTCCTTTATAACAACATTTTGTGTCACTTTAATATTAGACTCGACTGTTTCTTAAAGACTCGTTGCGGCCCTGGTCAATATTTTGATTAATAATAATCATAATCATCTGTATGTACAGTACATTCGTGTGACTTTCTGCAATTGACCCGGATATGGAGTTTATTGTGTACTCTATGACTATGTGACATTACTAAATCTTGGGTCATTCTAAATTATGCATGGGTTTCATTTATTTATTCATATTTTTGTACATAATGTAAACAAATATGTTGTACACTGGCGGGCTTATTGCCATTAAGCAATTTCTTCCAACCAACCAGATTACAAAGTATGACAAAATTGCGTATGTACAACAACAAAAGAATAAGAGCAAAAAACAAAGATAATATAAATATAACACTAAGATATAATTAACTCAAAAAATTGAAAATACTTCATAGCAAAAAAAGATAAGGTAAGAACAAGGAGAGGAAATCGGGATTAGGTGTTATGGGATAAATATTCCTTCTTTAGTTTTTTCTTGAAAATACAAAGTGAGTTAACAACGCAATATCCGGACTTAGGCTATTCCATAATCTTGCTGATTGTACTTCGAACAGTGAGTTGACAAATTGGGATTTTGGTTTTAATATTTTTTTATATACTTTTGCAATTGATTTTTAACTTTTGTATATTTCTGATGACAATGCGTATTAATGTTTTCAGATTGATGTTTATTCATTTGATAAAATTGAACAATTTTATATTTCATACAAACTAAGCGTAATTGTTCAAATTTTGGGATAGTATTAGTTCTGAACCAGACCAGGAATGGTAGGCAAATATTCCTTCCTCCTGTCACTGGGTAAAACCAGTGGCATACACAACGAGTATGTATAATCTAATTTATCCTAATATATTATTAATCATATCCTGATTTGTCTGTCGAATTACGATTTATTAATAGGATTTTTTTTATCGTTTTAAGCTTACGCTAGCATTTTTTTTTTCAAGAAAATAATTTTATATTTATTTATTTATATATATATATTTATTTATGTTTTATTTATTTATTTATTTATTTATTTATTTATTTATTTATTTATTTATTTATTTATTAAGTTCTACGCTCATTAGAGCATTTACAAAAAAATGTTAAACAAGAAAAAAAAATCAGCATGTGCATTGCCATTACAATAAAAAAACAACAAAATAAAATAATAAAAACAAAAAATAAAAACATAGGCAAGTTAACATTAATAATAAAGAGAAAAAAAAAATACTCAAAATACAAAATTTAAAAAACAATAAATGAAAAAAAAAATCTTTTTTTTTTAATAAAATTCTCAATAAATAAAATTCTCAACAAAACAGCAAAACATAACAAGTTAAAAATATACCTAGTATTAAAATAAATACACTGACAAAAAATAGAAAAAACAAAAAATAATATTATGAAAGCAAAGATTTAGATGGGTCGGTGGCAGAGCGGTTAGCGCATTGGGTTAGTAATCCAGTGGTTGCGAGTTCGAATCCTGCCTCGACCGATTTCGTTCGCCTATAGCACAAACATTTATGCTTATTTTAGGGAACGTAGGAAGATGTATATGTACTTTTTTAACAAGGACATATTCATTTTTATATATAAAAAAAAAAGATTAAAAAAGTTATATGTTATTAAAAATGATTCTCTGCATCTCCCTCTTACATAATTTTGTGTACAGCAAATTGTTTGCGGCGTAATGAGTGCGTTTATTCAAATAATATAACTCATGATTTTTTTTTAATGGCATGTCGGTAATTGGCGTGACTCCTCATATAAGAATTAATTATTAAATTACTTATGTACTCAGTATCTTACTTATGCAAGGTCATCTTATTATCAACTAATCTGTCAAATATTTTTCGTCGTATGTTTGCACTGCTAACAACATTATTATCATTTTTTTTTATGTACGAAGCGTATTATTGTTTAGTTTAATAGTAGTTTTGTATGTACAATGATAACAATATATTTATTTATTTATTTTTAAAAAGGTGAGTACACGTACTTCAAAGAAAAAATAACGATTATATTACATTTAACAATCACGAGTGCCTGCCTATCTCGATTGATTCACTTTTAATAACAATAACAAAAAAAGTTATGTAAAATTAATTTAGTATAAAAAACAAAAAATGATATAAAAATATATCGTGACAAAAAAACTTACCTGACTACGTTTTCTCCAACATTACCCGAAATAGACAACAGATAAGACCTCCACTAATAAGGACGACTTTTGCCCAGCGACATTACCCCTTTCTTGCTCCTAGACTTTACAATAAAATATTTCCTGACATATGTAGAACACAATATCTCACGCGACGAAACAAACTTCAAAAAACTGGTAATTGACTGGCTGAAAAAAATTGTTGAATACAATCTGCTCATGTCCTGTTAAATATTCTTACATAATTCACTACTCTGTGCCTTCATATATAACCTGAGGTTATATATGAAGCCTGATATATAACCTGAGGTTTTAGGTTATAACCTGAAAATCTCTACCACAGCTTGGTGCCATCCATCATTTCCACTACAATTATATGGACTAAATTAAATGAGAGTTCACGGTAAATTTTCTGATTATATTTCTTTTCTTTTTCTTTCTTCTTCTTCTTCTTCTGCTTGTTCTAGTACTGGGTACTGTTTATTCTCGGATTCACTCATGGGACGCGGATGTCTAGCTGTCTTTCCATCTCGTTTGCCGCTATTTTCACTACTCTCACTGAATCCGCTCTTTCGACGTGATCTCTCCAGTAACGTCTTCTGTTTCTACCCCATCGCACGACATCCTCAGCATTGCAGATCCTCCGAAAATCGGAGTTTCGTACTCTGTCTCGGATGGTAAAACCTGCGATGGGGCGGAGAGTTTTCATCTCGGTGGTTCGCAAGAAACTCTTTGTTCTCGTATATGTTTAATTATCTCTGTTAATTATTTTGCATCAAAAACATATAATCACAGGGCAAATTGAAACAGTACTGCCTCAGAACAGACTTGTCTAGTGAGGCAGTAAATTTCCAAATAGGAACAATTGCACATACTATGTTTATGATCAGTATTTTTAAAATATAGTTATTTTTTGTTATTGTTATATATATATATATGTGTAAAAAAACGGAAATAAATAATTTCATTTCATTTGAAATTGTCCTCGAAATAAGAAAACCTGGTGCCCCGAAGAGGTGTTCAGAAAATGTATATTTGTAATTTACGTATGAGATTTAAAAATACAATTTATACAAAGGTACACAAACTTCACATTTTAGTATACAACATTACAATATTCATATGGTTTGTACAATGAGAAGATTATTTCAACCTTTTTTTAAAGTATATAATGTATATTATATGTAGGTTTCAATTTGATATAATTACTTACAATTATTATTTAAAAATCACTTATCATTTAAAAGTGATTACAAGTGACACTTCACTATTATTTGCATAACGGAAAGTAAAAACGGGTCACCGATTTCGCTGATACAATACAATCGTTCCTAGTCAAAATTTTGCCTTCGTTTTGAATAGGCAACAATTTTAAAATGACGGTAGATTATGATGTGGGTTAAATGCGATACAAATTGTACACCAACATGTCACGAAAATGAAGGTGGAGAGGTACTCGCTGGTAATATTTAAGTAATGCTTTGAGGAAGCAGTGAACGTGGGTAAAACTGGTCTAATTTAGAGCCTCGTTGTACCACGTAGGATTGATGTCGTGATTCGTTCTGGGTTGAGTATGTATTTTTCATGTTTATTTTTAACTGTAATGCCTACCTTCAAATTACATTCTAAGTTATTCAAAACAGATGCACGAAGATTGTTTGGATCATATTTAAAAATAATAATAATAGAAACGACATTATAATCTGCCGATTTTGATCAATTCATCGAATACTTTCCTGGATTAGAAGGCAGAGGTACGGAAAAATGCACCATGCCGCTGTTTAAGAGTCGAAGAAATTAATATGGCCCTTGATGGTCATTAATATCTGCAGAAGAGACTGCACAAGAAGTAGAATCTGCTGAATATACCAGCAATACTTACCATTCACTCTGCTGTCGTTCGCGTCTCTTCTGTACTGTTTATATCAGATCTATCGGTTGTAATCTTGGAGAGATATAATCCTTGTATTGCTACTGTTGTCGTACTGGGTCTGATGGGCTCTCAAACCCCATGATGAAAAGACGTCACATTTGGCTTGAAATTATGCGGTATTGTGTTGCCTTTCTGCATTGCTTTATTACTTAATTGATGATATTATGTTTTCATAATCTGCAAAAGTATTCAAGACAAAACTAAAGAAATCAGATTTATCAAATATTTATTGAACGATCATTGATGTGATCAGTTTCTTCTTTCTTGTCGTATTTTTTTGTGTATTACTGTATCAACTTTTCTCTCTTCACTCGTCTTATATCGTCATACCACCTTGTTTGAGGCCTCCAACACTTGTCGCCATTCCAGAACTTTTTCAGTTCATCTAGTCTGGTTCGGGAGACATGCCCTGCCCATCTCCACTTCTGCTTGGCAACGTTTTGGACAACGTCGCTTACTTTGGTTTTCTCTCTTAACCACAAGTTAGTTTTTCTATCTCTTAACGAAATACCCTGCATTTTCCTTTCCATGGCTCTTTCAAAATAATGAAACGAAGATAGCAGTGTTCATAAAATGAACACATAAAAAAACGTGAAAAAATCTAGAAAGTGTAATCAACGTTGAAGATAGTCTGTCGTGGAATCGTCTTGAACGTCGTACTGAAGGTAATATATTAGCATGGTATACATATAGATGCACATTAGGTGAAGCATTCTCTACACATTACATAGCTGGAGAATGTCTGCATTGTGCTGATCCCCTGATACCAAAAGGTTAACCGGTTCTCAAAAACACGACACGACGAATCGGAAGATGTCCAGACATCATAGCATAGACATATTATGGAGTCATAGATAAATAGAATCACCAAGGAATATACTAAATTGCAAATTTTAGATATACACCTTTATTCAAAGCATCGTCTGTATTTTTCATGTTCCTGTTTGGACAACTGATAGTTATGTAGCATGTCAAATATCAAAATAACAAGCACCATGTTCCTATTGATATTTCTATGATATTTATGACGGTGTCAGTCTCCAAATCAACACGGGAAACCATTTTTTAAATGTTGTAACAGTTCAACAATTTGATAATGTTATAACGATTTATAGATGAGACACCGCAGAGAACAGTGGAGAGTCATGGTGTCGCAAATTAAGTATATTTTTGTACATACATATCTTAACAGGTAGGTATCTCATATGCAGAGTGCATACAATGAGGTTAGCCACGATGGTGTTTAGGTATATGGTTTTACTTAAAATCTCTGTCCGTACTAATTTTGTTAGCATCCGTTCTATAATATATTATGGGCCGGTATTATAGTCTCAGTTTAAGAGCTAAACTCAAGTTTTACAAAAATATAGCGTATTATTATAGTGTCCGTGTAGGCCTAATCTTCCCTCAAATACGTCACTAAAACGACAAATATTTAACTCAACGATTCTGGCGGATGAAGTACTTAACGGTCATTTCTCTGTCAACTGTCATTTCTCGACTCGTTGCTAGGCAACGCGTGTAGTTTCAGTGTTCTATCACTAGAGGCGTTAGTTGTATCGACGGTGGCGCCACACAACAAAACAAAGTGACAGCTATATTGAAACGAACATGGGTATTTAAAAGCATTATTTTGGTGAAAAAAAAAATTAAATTTACCATGTTGGATAATAAAACAATAGTAGGTAGTTGGTATTATTTGAGGTTATTTAAAATTTTACAGATAATAACTACAGAAAAAGTAAAATATGTCTATAATTGAAGATTTATTAACTGACATGTCATATTGCACTGTAATGCGGAAATGGATTCAATCTCCCCATAACATTAATTTTGAGTTTAACAAACTCAATGTGTTGAGGGCCAATTGTAATACCGGCCCTAGGTAAATCAATATCTGTTTGCTTGAAAATAAGCAGAAAACACCGCCGCTATCGGACATGACGAATATGTTTTTTTCTAACGCCATTTATTCAGAAATTGGTTCGCATACAATGAAAATAACGATTCGTATGTGTTTTTTTTTTTTTTTTTTAAATGAATATGTCCTTGTTAAACAAGTACATATACATCTTCCTACGTTCCCTAAACTAAGCATAAATGCTTGTCCTATAGGTGAACGAGATCGGTCGAGGCAGGATTCGAACTCGCGACCACTGGATTACTAACCCAGCGCGCTAACCGCTCTGCCATCCACCCATCCACCATATGTGGTAAAAATGATATCGCATATATGTTTCCTATTTATTCATATACATAATTATTATGTATATTGATAGACACCACAAGAATTGTATCTGCAATGGTCCACTAGGGGAAAAAACCTGTACCTACCGGTGCTAATTCATCTCGAAACAGTGACACTATAATAATGAATGCCGACATCGATCGTATGTACATAAAAAGTGCAACTATGTAATATTACAAATCTAATCAAATATCAATAAAATATAAACATATCATACAAAAAAAACATATTATTATTTTAATCATTTATCTCTATTTTCTTTTATAATATTGTCTTATATTGTCCTTTCTTTGACTATTTTATTATTTGTGTTATTGATGTAATTGAACTTATTGTTTTGTTGTGCCTACTTTGTTATTAGATATTTATCTTGTATTTTATTGTAAATGCCCTATTTAGGGCGTTCATAAAATAAATGAATGAATATTGGATGGTAAATTACTCCTGGACAAGCACATAGATAATATCACCTCCAAAGCATCCAAAATGCTGGGATATGTTCTCCGTTTGTGCAGACAATTTAATAATATCCCTACCTTTAAAACTCTGTACTTCGCATATGTTCGTAGCATTGTTGAATACGCATCTCAAGTCTGGTCTCCCTCATATGCCATATACAAGATCAGAGTTGAAAGGCTGCAAAATAAATTTCTCAGATATCTTGACTTTCGTGCGCACAGAGACCACATTTGTTACTCTGATTCCTTAAAGCATTACAAAATTACATCACTCGAGAGCCGCAGAACTATAGCAGATGTTATATTTTTATTCAAAATTGCAAACTCAACGGTTGACTGCCCTGATCTGCTAGAACGTTTGACTCTGAGAGTGCCAACAAGACCGACTAGACTGACTGACCTACTTTACCTCCCCATTTGTAACACTAATGCCAGACAGAATTCTTTCATATGCCGCACTTCCCATTTTTATAACTCCAACATTAGTGATGCAGACCTTTTTAACTCCCCATTGATTATGGTAAAGAATAGATTATTAAGTACTCTAATATAATCCTAGATACTCATGCTGATAAGTTGGGTTCATCACATAAAGGTTCACACACATCCTCATACACTCCCACACACACCCACACATACACATACTCACACACACACACACTCCCCACTCACATGTCACATATCTGATTATTTACTGTTTTCTTTTTTTCTCCTACACTACATAAATATATACATAAATGGTAATAATGTATACATGTAAGTGATGCTGGGCATGCTAATTTTTTTTCATATTTGTATCACCTGTATATTTTGTCCAGTTATTGTTTGTATATTTTGTATAAAATAAAATAAAATAAAATAAAATAAAATAAAATAAAATAAAATAAAATAAAATAAAATAAAATAAAATAAAATAAAATAAAATAAAATAAAATAAAATAAAATAAAATAAAATAAAATAAAATAAAATAAAATAAAATAAAATAAAATAAAATAAAATAAAATAAAATATTGTGTCATTAATTTGTCAAAACATGTCGTTGACTCCCAACAGGGATAAAAAGCAACTGAATTCCGGGTCTGGAACTGAATTTATTTACTTTCATTTTGCCTTTGGCTATTACTCTGGTGAATCCCTTTCTGTCATTTGCTGCCCGGAATATCCGCACCATAATTTAGAAGCCCGTCCGTTTCCTAATATTACGCACCCAGGACATCTGTCCCCTTCCAGTCACTCGACGGCCCTCTATCTTGCCCTTCAAAACAATATTCGAATAAATAGTATGTTCTGATGGATTGTACATACATTGAAATCACCGGCAATATACCTAAATGTGAAATTGTCGATATGTTTACCGTCAACTACAGGAAGTTATATGATAGCTCATTGATTGTTTACTGTCTTGTTATTGTAGGCCTTTTATTTTCCAATTTTGATATATGGCATATCATTATGTTGTATTTTTTATTGGTTTTTTTAATTATCATTGGCAATTGGTACTTGACAACTAGGTTTAATGGCCGTGTTTGTTTTTTTTACGAATATAATAACTGCTTATCAACCGATGTTGTTTTATCGAGTTCTGCGAATTGATGTTTAGGTAGGTAGATATAATATTAGATTTTGGGTATTGATAACGATATTGATACTACTGAGATATAGGTCAACTTCTAAATATGGTTGCCCAACAACGATCCAGTGGATGGGCCATAACATCAGGCATACGGGTCGGCTAGTTTCCATCCCTATAGGAATGACGGATGGTAAAAATCATAAAGGTCGCTCCAGAGATAACTGTATATGGACCAGGTGGAAAAAAATTGTATTGGTTAGGACATTTCAGCCGGATGAATGATGATCGTATCCCCAAAAAGGTTCTTATACCAATCGAGAGAGCAGAAGAAGTAGAGGCAGGCTCAAGCTAAGATGACTGGACTATACAGAAGACGACATAAGAGCGATCGGAATAGCAAACTGGAGGAGAGTGGTGGAGGACAGGGACGGCTGGAGAAGGATTCTGGAGGAGGCCAGGGCCCACGCAGGGCTGTAGCGCCAATGATGATGATGGAAAAAAATGCGGGTGACTCTTTATTGAACTCCCTGCCCTGCATCAGCTTCGAAAGTCAGAAGAAAGGTAGCTGCAAACTCTGAAAGAAAGAAGCAGGAAACGGATCCAAGATATCCTCTATTTGGTCACAGGCCTCCGATGGCGAGATTAAAATATAGGAAAAGTTGAACTTGACCACGACATCCCCCCTTCAAGTACCGCCAGAAAAGGCAAGGCAAGAGCACTGGATTGATCAATGCAGTGGAAGTAGAAACGAGCTCTCAGAGGTTTTGGGGCCTGGACACCATCTATCCTACCGTACATGGAAGACATTGAATAGACTCCATGTAGGTGTCACAAGGTGCAAAAAGAACTTGTTCAGGTGGGGAATAGGACGAGAAGATGTATCTTGCGATTGCGGGGAAGTCCAAGATGATAAGCATCTTCTTGTCTGCCGAAACATGGTACAGGGATATAGCGAAGAAGACTTGGTTGTGACAAATGACGCAAGAATTGCTGTTGCAATGTATTGGAGTGGAAAGGCCTAATGTTGACCCAGACGAGGAGGATCTGGTCGACGTTAAACAGAATCCGAACTGGCCATGGTAGGTGTGCTGATTTTGCCTTTAAATGCGAGAGTTCCCTAGATGTGACTGCGGAGCTGACAGACAGACCATCAAACATATATGTAATAGCGAATTGATGTGTGAGCAGCCTGTATAGTGCTAACCATTCAGACTTTTTCGCACTCACCGACGAAGTGATCAAGTATATCAAGAACCTGGACATTCATATTTGACAAGCAGGAAATTTAACCCTGCGCAACATTAATTTACCTTAAGAATAGCAATAAGAATAGCAATACCTTAAGAATAGCAATAATTATACTATTATTTTATTTTATAATTGTGATACATGCGGCCAAACGCAAAATAAATAAATGTGCTTAATAATATAATATTTAGATGGGTCGATGGCAGAGCGGTTAGCGCGCGGGGCTAGCAATCCAGTGGCCGCGAGTTCGAATCCTGTCTCTACCGATTTCGTTCACCTGTAGCACAAGCGTTTATTTGCTTATTTAACGTAGGAAGATGTATATGTACTTGTTTAACAAGGACATATTCATTTTTTATTAAAAAAAAGAAAATTAAATTTTCTCGGTATAAATGAATGAATTTTTGTGTGTGTTTATAAAAATACCTTATTGAAATGACAAAATACTACTTATGTAAAGCGCGACATTTTCTCATTGTATATATATTTTTTGATATATTATTCTTTTCACGTAACGTCTTGTGTAGTGCACGTTAAACAATTTGACATTGACAGCGCGTTCTTTAAATATGACATGGCACAAGGTCACGTGATATTCCAGTTATGGAGCATGCGTCTCTGATATTGTCATATTATGATGTCGTTATAGCTCTTATCTCGATGTAAAATCACATCCATCATTTTTTCTCATAGACGAAACTTGCTTTGCATCTATATGTGGGTATTTTATTTATTTATTTATTTATTTATTCATTGATTAACAATTTAGTCACATATCTCGAAGCAATTTCCCCCATACAAAACAATTGAACTACCATTAATCCGTTCCAAACCCCAAAATGTCACCCCAGTTATTTTTGTTACGTGGTTTTGAATAATAAAATCGTATTTATAAATGGCCTGATAAGGATATTGAAAGAAGAGTTATGGCAGGAAACAGAGTGAATGGAGCACTTAGACCAGTTATGAATGATCGCAACATATCAAGAGGCGCTAAAGTTGCCATTCATAACGCAATCGTAGTGCCAACCCTGACGTATGCAAGTGAGACCTGGACATGGCAGAAGTCGCACGAAAGCAGAATAAATGCAGTTGAAATGAGATCGCTTAGAAGAATTTGTAACAGAACGATGTATGATAGAGTTCGGAATGAAGATACAAGGAAAGAATGTAAGATAAAGAAAGATGTAATTAACAGAATGAAAGTTAACACATTGAGATGGTTTGTCCACTTGGGGAGAATGAAGGAAGAACGCCTGACGAAGAAAATATACAAAGCTGACAGGAACGGAATAAGAGGTCGCGGGCACCCAAGAAAAGAATGGCACGACCATGTAAACGATATTTTGAAAGATGGAAATGTAAGAAGCATGAACAACAGACGAACATGTATAAGACGATGTATGAATGTTGATGAGGCGATGAATGTGTGTCAAGATAGGAAAATGTGGCGTTCGGTTCTCTCTGCCTACCCCGTGAGGGACATGGCGTGATGGTATGTATGTATTTATAAATGACAAATATTTATTGTACAAAAACAAAAAAGAGAATGTAAAGAAATAAATTAGATATCCTCACTGGTCTTTGCCTTTTTCGCTACATTTTTCTCGCTTTCACCTGTAGGCCGTTTAGAAAAAAACATGTCCAAGGAGGTTTGTTTCTTCCTCCCTCTCAGAATGTTCCGGAAATGAGTTAGGCAAGTGTCATTAAAAATATCAGATGCACGACCTGTTGCAACTTTTTCTGGATGTTTCTTTTCCACGAACTGTGAAACTCTCTCTCACATTCCTAAGTCTCCTTTATTTCACTAGTAGAAATAACCTCCTCCTCCTCTGAATCCTCGAAACTAATTTCTCGAACTCGTATCTCAAATTTCGCTCGTAACTCAAAGCAAAAAATCACTCGCTCGCCGGCTCGTATCTCGAAAAACTCGTATGTTGGGGCACTCGTATGTCGAGGTACCACTGTATATAATTTCTTTCACTTTATATTACCTATATAATTTCTTCATTGTCTTGTTGCACATTTTGTGTAGTAAGTAATAAGTACATATACATCTTCCTACGTTCCCTAAAATAAGCATAAATGCTTGTGCTATAGGTGAACGAAATCGGTCGAGGCAGGATTCGAACTCGCGACTACGGAAATACTAGCCCAGCACGCTAACCGCTCTGCCATCGACCCATCTAAACTTACATACTTACATGCTAACAGAGTAAAACTCGAATAGTTATTTATTTAATTATTTATTTTCTCTCAGAAAGCTACAGCTATAATTTATTTATTTTACATTACATTTATTGTA
Source organism: Molanna angustata (assembly GCA_963576475.1). NCBI lineage: Eukaryota > Metazoa > Arthropoda > Insecta > Trichoptera > Molannidae > Molanna > Molanna angustata. The sequence continues at coordinate 6,865,743 of OY754984.1, forward strand.
TAAAAGTTGAGCCAAAAGTTCCTTCTTCAACTTAAATTAAAGGGGATTGTTGGATCATGTATTAGAGTTTAAGAACATCTTTATCTGTTTTTGGTAATGTTGTCAAGTGTCATGAAAAATATCTGTATGTTTGAAATGTGTATTATAATCTCGCTGAATTCTAAACATGGGTGAAAAGTATCTGTAATTAGTGTGGCATACTGATATGTGGAATCAATTTATCTTTTTGAATATTTATCTTTTTGTACATAATATAAACAAATATATTGCACACTGGTAGGTTTATTGCCATTAGGCCATTTCTTCCAACCAACCAGATTAAAAAATATCAAAAAATTGTGAATATACATAAGTCAACAAAAGAATGAAAGCAAAAATGCGATGCGCATATTTCGGCGCACGGAAATGCGCCGAAATATGCGCTGTATTATCAATTGTGTGGATTCTGGTTTTCTTTTGGTCCGTCATCTTCATTGATTAATTAATATAAAATTTTTTTATCGTGTCCAAGGTGTATAAGAAATATGGCAGGCATTGGAAAATAATTGTATTGATTTTTTTACAATGACAAACAAGCTATTAAAATATCGTTTCATTTATAATTGGAATTACTTGGAGTAAACAGTGGGTAGTAAAGTAATGAAGTGCATAATAAATAATGTAGGCTAGTTTATCTATTTTATGTTACTCCATAATAAAATGAATAATTCGTTATTTGCTTGATAGATGTTGTTGTAGTACATGTCTAAACAATTTAAAAAATAGTTTTTTGGTGAATTAAGATGCTGAGAAAAATCTTGTAAAATAACTGAGATGAAATTTGTCAACATCCATGATTAAAAACTGCCATTGTTTTCTTATTGATAATTAATTTTCTTATATCTTTATTTTATAAATACATAAAAAAACATGTCTAAACATAAATAGGTATTTATAACCTAACCTAACAGGGCAAATAGCGCTAAATCTAGTGACTAAAAACATGATATATTTAAACCGCCTAATGCACTATGAAGTTATGGGTAACTATTGCGTGCGTGTTTATTCGTGATTTTAATGGTGGGAAATCCAAAATTTGACCATTTTTTGCACTTATAATAGTAACCAGGGGGGCAAGTCTGGTCCTCAGGCGGAAACAAATCCATCCATGTCTACCCATATCATGGATATAATTATCTTACGAAGCTCTATAACATCTTGAGATATTATAGAACCCCATAAGATAATTAATTATAATAATAATAATTGTTTATTTACTTTTAAAAGACAGATTACATTGGAACAATATTGAATGTATCTTCTTCTTCCGGTGCCATGTCAGGAACCCCCGACGTCGGCTATCACTCTGGCAAATCCCTCTCTGTCCTGTGCTGCTCGGAATATCTGTTCCACGGTCCTGAAGCCGGTCCATTCCATAATGTTGCGCAGCCAGGACATCTGTCTCCTTCCAGTCCCTCGGCGACCTTCTATCTTGCCCTTCAGTATTAGTTGGAGCAAGTGATACTTCTCCCCCCTCATTATGTGACCCAGATATGTGATCTTGCGGACCTTTACTGTGGACAAGAGTTTCCTGGTTGTTCTGGCTCGACTTAAGACTTCTGAGTTCGTAACCAGATCTGTCCAAGGGATTTTGAGCATTCTGCGATGCAACCACATCTCAAAAGCTTCCAGCCTGTTCATGGTGTTAACCTTCAATGTCCAAGTTTCACAGCCATATAGCAACACAGACCACACATAACATCTCATCATCCGCTGTCTCAGGTCCATATTGAGCTTTTCGTTACAGAAGAAAGATCTCATTTTATTAAAGGCAGCTCTTGCTATCTCAATTCTGCACTTGATCTCCAGATCCGGGTCAAGTGACTCGGAAAGAATACTGCTAAGGTACTTAAATTTATCCACCTTATCTATAACCTTGCCCATTAATTGCAAGGAAGAACCAGGATATTCACATCGACCAAATGTCATCCACTTTGTTTTGGCTACATTTATAGATAAGCCCAAATGTTCACCAAATACATTGACATTGTTTAACAGTTGAATGTATACAAAGAAAAAATAATAGTAATATATACATATATGACTAAGTATAAAATACACGAATTAAACCATTTTTGTGGTAGGTATATAGGTTGTGTTCCATTTTTTACCTTTGTCTGCTTAACTAGGAATAATTCCTGTTTTAAGGCAGCCAATTTATTTTTTGTTTATTTTATAGTTTTCTTCCGAAACAAATATATGTTCTGAATGAGGAAAATATAATTAAAAAATAGATCTAAATGCTGCACCCTTTAAAAAAAATATATATTACTTAAGAAACAGATTGACCATAAATATCTAGTACATAGATTAAGTCAGTTATATCCACGATATGGGTAAACATGGTTGGTTTTGATTCTGCCGGTTGACCAGACTTAGAATCTTTATCGGTAATTCTTTTTATCATTCTTTCATTTTATTTTATGCACTCTCTAAGCTCATAAAATATATATTTCTCTACTATTTACAGTTATGATGAATTTTTATTTATCCTTACTAACATGTAACTTCATGGTGTATTAGGCGGTTTTAGTATATCATGTTTATATGTAATATATGCCCGCGTAAGTGATACTTGATTTTTTATCATTAATTTAGTGCTTACTTTATCATCGGGCTTAAATGCGTTAAGTATTTAATTATGTATATTTTCGGAACTGGATGACTTGACAAAAAATTGGATTATGCTTAACACCAAACTTCGCACTCAAATTTTTTGTACCATACCATATCATATGATTATAAGATTAATGGTTAAGGGATTAAATCAATCGTTAAATCAATCATGGATCCACTTAAAAAGGCACAAAAATGTTTACTGCGTATTATAAACAAAAGAGCGAGATCATTCCCTTTAGATGATTTGTTCAGAATGTTTGACTTACTTGACCCGAGACAGCTGTACCTCAAAGCTGCACTTGTACATTTCCATAAAAACATAACCTTACACAACAGATCCCAACAAACACGAACCACTAGACATGCAAATAACATTAACTATACTGTACCAATTATGAAGACCTCATTTGGACAAAGACAGTTTAATTTTATTGCCCCACGTATATTTAATAAACTAGACAATGACACAAAGAAAACATCACATCGCAATTCCTTTAAAATTTATATAAAAAAAATGGCTGATTTCTTCAGGCAGGCTCTATGCTGAGGGGGTTGTCCATCCTTAACATCTGACTTATTTACTTTTATTCCTATATTTCCTTTCTTCTTAATCATTTCTTTTATTTAATCTAAACCTTTACTTCTTACTCTTTTGTAATCATTTTCTTATAACTTGAATGTAACATTTGTGCACCTTATATATTTTGTATCCTCTATATGTAAATATTTTTTATACCTTATTGTGTAAAAGTAACAGCCCCAGAACAGGTTTTGCCTAGTGGGGCGTTACTTACTTAACCTAAATATGTAAAAATGTCTTTGTATTAACAATAAATAAATAAAATAAATAAATTCAAAGTATAACAGAAATACGTGACCTTGGAGTTATTTATACTGGATGGAATGCCTTAGCTTCACCAAGCACATTGAGCATATAAGCTCTCGACCTTTTAGATTGCTAGGATTTATTATAAGGAGTACAAAACAATTTAAAAATACCGACTCTCTAATGATCTTGTTCAATTCTTTGATTCGAAGTGGCCTGGAGTTCGGATCAACTATATGGAATCACAACTATATAACACATATTAGTGCCATTGAACGCATACAAAATAAGTTCATAAAACATGTCAATTACCGGAATAGATTGCATTTTGATAATTATAACCAAGCTCTATGACATTACAAAATGAGTACCGTACGTCAGAGTTACTTGGACCCACTTTTAGCGTTATTTCAGATCAATCCTTATTTATAACGATTTCTTTACTTTATACTTTGAATTCATAAAAAATGCCTGTAAATTAAGAATTTAACCTTTAATTTTGGTTTATTTGATTTTTAAAATACTTGGAAAATTAACAATTTTTTTTTAACTTTGTTTATTATACCACGACGTTTTTGACGCGTTTGTTTTGACGCTTCATTTTGCACTGTGATACGTTAATGAAATTTAATCTCCCCATAACTTTTAACTTGGATTGCTAAATCCAATGATTTCAGGGCCAAGTCAAATACTGGGCCATAGATAATGTTATTATTGTATTTACCTATTCATTCAAAATAACACCAACAATTTATGAGGCTAATATATGCCGTAAAAATATGTGTTCAACAGGGTTTTATAGCTATTGATAAACATTCGTATAGCATACGATGACTTCTGTTGTATCAGCATACGTTCTCAAACTGTATTTCTGCTACTGAAACCCCGTTCAATGACTAGCATTGAGTTTTACATTGCCGGGACGGTGGCGTACGGCAGCGTGGGTTTGGAAGAACAAAGCTCCGATGGCGTGATGTGGTTAGTCTGAATCATGCGAGATCATCGATGATGAAGGCCAGGACAGAGATAAGTGGAGAAGTAGGACGCGGAAAGGAGATTCCGTCACCATGCGGGATAATAGCTTTTAGGAGGATTGATAGTTGATATTAAAATTCATCAAATGATATTCGATTGTTTGATCTGCCCCCTCTAGACAACGTGTCATTTATATCGAGAAAAGAAACAAGAAAAGATAACTCAATGTATGGAAGTTTTTTTTACAAAACGTACAGTACAGAAACTCCGAGTAACGCAACGAGCAATGGAGAGGAGGATGCTAAACATTAGTCTTCGTGATTGAAAACGCAACGAATGGATCAGAGAAAGGACAAAAGTTACCGATGTTGCATACAAGGTAGCTTCCTTAAAATGGCATTGGCCATGTAGTAAGGACAGCGGATGATCGATGGACCAAACGCACCCTGGAGTGGCGACCGAAAACTGGACGCAGAAACCCGGGCAGACCGCAAACAAGATGGTCTGACGACATCAAACGAGTGGCAGGAGGTCAATGGCACACGTTGGCGAGGGATAGGAAAGCATGGAGGTTGAAAGGGGAGGCCTATATCCAACACTGGACGAAAAATGGCTGATGATGATGGAAGTGACAGTTGCCAATCACGTGAGTTATATTTTCTTGTTTCTTTTCTTGAGCTAAATGACACGTTGTCTAGGGAGGCAGTTCAATGTGAGCTATTTGTCTGTTTTGTCTGATGTTTATTGAAGTAGTGGTTAATTAGTTATAAGTACAAAGTATCTTGATTGTGTGCCTACCTACTGTAGAGCTTCAACTGTCATCACCCAGTTTATTACTGCAATTTTGAATCGCCACGATGCTAATGTATATTTTTATTACTATTATTATTACCCAAAAATTATTTTATATTAAATAAATTTCCCCGTCCTTTTATTTTTTTTAAATCTAATTTATCATACCCTACTTTGAGAACGTCTGCTTCAAGTCGTAAAACTAACACGATAACGCTTTCATAGTTTTTTTTTTATCTACATATTACTCTTATCTTTGCGATATTCACAGGTTAGGTACTATAATCCGTAAGCTATTCAGTAATATATATGTCAATATAATAAAAATTAAGACTACCTATATCATTCAATTGTGTCGTTTTCGTAGTAGGTATATTATGTTTAAACAGGCATATCTGAAAAATCAACAATTTTTTTTAATTCATGAATTGCTTGATGTTGGGCGGACGAGCGTATTTTTCCTTTATTCTTATTTGTTTATTTTTGTATAATATGTTTTTATTTCTTTAATTTCTTTTTGTATTCATGTGTTCTAATTTTATCATTTTTTGTATTACTAGGTTCTATCTACTTTTTTTTTTTTTTAACATGTCTACGTAGGGGACGCCAGCTATTAGGATTTGGGTCCATTTTACTCTTCCGAAGAAGCGCACTACGTAGCGTTGGGAGGGGTTTGCAATCTGCTATGGAATAGTAGAAAGTCATAATTTCACAATTTTTAAGCAATTTTTTTACGTCAATTTCTCAACGGGTATCATGTAGAGAGTGCACACTGTGAGTTTCGTCGTGATGTGTTTGTATGTATGGCGTACGCCGTACGGATTATCCTTTTTGGAAAGTTTAGTGTTGGCCACAACCCACTCTTTTTGTATATAGTATGGTGGTGGGGACGATGACGCCCTGACATGGAACATAAAGAGGAAGAAAATATGTACATTTCTTGAAATTACAAAGTGAATTAGACGACGCAATATAATTGAAGCAAATAAAATAGCGAAGTCCAATTAGCGTAGCTCTATTGTAGAAGTTTCTTTGCGGTCACTAAAATTTAAAAAAATATGACAGTCAATATTGTGTCTTGTGGTATTTCAGTTTATATTTTACACATCGTCTGTGTATTTTTAATGAAACGCGTAGTTACAATGGAAGTTAAAAAGGTGAAGAGCGGGAACAATCTTGTCGCGATCTTCAGCGGTGATGACCCTGTGAGTGAATACACGGTCGGTATCAGGAGACGATCCTCGGAGAGTGTCAGTCAGGTGATTCAGAGCGGACTAAATGTATGTGGTATTTTTGCCAAATATTAAAAAATATTACAAAGGCTGTGTTTCTCGAACAAAAGTATCAGTAAAAGTATAGTTAAAACACTTTGATTTCATAAAATTGTTCAATACTTTTGGTTCTTTCATTGAAATAAAATGCCGTCAAATGACATAATTTTGAACAATTTTATGAAGTCAAAGTGACCCGCTCCCTCATCAGAACAAACTAATACTTAGGTACGATTTTCTTTTATTTTTTCGATACAAATTTTTTTTTTTGTTGTTGCATTCCACGTTTGATTTTTTTTGTTTTTGAAAAATTTCTGATTTTTGACGTTTGCGGGCCGCAATTTGCCATGGACTTGTCTTGATGATTGTACTCGAAAAGAAGACCTTTAATTTATCATAGTTATATTATTTCTGTTATTTATTAGTCTGTCATTGTTTTTCGTCTTTTAATGCTCGTTACAGAATGATATTTAACGTGAACTTTAAATTTAATTAATAATTCATAATATTCTTTATGATTTTCGCTTCGGTCGTGACGTTGTCGTTGATTAACTAAATCGGGCGAATTGTTAATTAGTTTGGTTCTTTGCACAACATAATGATGATATCTGTCAAACATCGTGGTATGATTTTATTAAAATCATTTTCTGTACAACCTTGGAGAAAGTAGATTGTAGGAATTGTGAAATGTTTTTGTCTAACATGTTTATTATGTTATCGATAAAATCTGTTGATCAATATATAAATATACAATTTCTCCGGCAAATTACTATTCATAATGTCTCAGTCGCGCGTTTAATTAAAATTGACCCTAAAATATCTGGTCATTATAATGTTTGTTTACGAAATGATTCAATGTACGATAAATTAATCTCTTATTTATTTTTCGTGTGTTTGATTGATACAGTATTAATTACATGTCGTATAAGCAAAAATTGTATGTTATTATCATATCTGGAATATGATAGAAACCTTAGATTATAATTTATAGAAACATATATTATAATTTGATGTATGAAGAGGAAAGCCACAGGGGTCAATGGTTGGGTCTCTGGAAAATGCTAAGATATAGGTATAGATTTAGGAGTTTCATAGGGTATTTCATGTAATTATTGATGAATTTAAAATACGAATTACGAAGAAATTTTATTTTAAGATTTGAAATATGTTTGATGCAGTAAAAAATTGTGAGATGGTATTTAATATATTCAATATTTTTAAATACTTCTCGGATAACTAACAGGTACTATGTGAAATATTAATTTAACACGCACCCAATCACAAGTTGACAAATTAAAGAGACTTACGATATTAATCGTCTCACAGATCCAGACTGAAAAAACTGTGCCTCAACCGGGAATCGAACTCGAAACCTTTGGGTCAGCAGCCAGATACCTAACCAACTGAGCCACGAAGGCATACAATATGGTACTAACATGGTATGGTACTATAATAAATTTGTTTGTGATAACCTCACCTCAAGGGCGCTATGAATATATTACAGGTTTTTATAAGGCTCGCTGAAGATGTGAGTTTTTAGGTGTTTCCTGAATAGTGCTACATAAGTTGTCGATTTGCCTCAGTTCAGGTGGAAGTTTATTCCACGAGGCTGGTCCAGCCACAGCAAAAGCTGATCACCGAAGGATGTAGATAGATGTAGGATATACATATATTTAGTCTTTATTTTGCTTATTCAAATTCTCGTTTTTTATAATTTATATATTTTTTTGTTTCAGGTAAGTCATCTTTTTCAATTAACGCTCAGCCTTATTGTACCTACTTCGGAGGATATGTAAGTATTTTTTTTAAATACTACACTTCTTGCATATACATCACTGGAACATCTATTTTTTTTCAGCATCGTTTCATAATTCAGAATCAACCCAATAGCGCCGATAGAAAAGTTTTATGTTACTCTAATGAAACAAAATCTGTTTTCAGTTTTTGAGGTGCATCGTCGATCAAAGTAAGCGTCTTTTTGTTGACTCTGTCGACCTCCATTTTCAATATATCATGTCGATACTTGTATTTCTGATGGCTCATTCTTTTGAAATAGTTTTTGAATGCAGGGCGGAGTTACATTATGCGGGGCCTTGAAGACTATCAAGCATAATTTGTAGTCTACTTGACATTATGAGTATTTTAACTTTACTTTCATTAGACTTATCTCTTCTTTCATTAGAATTATCTTTACTAACTCCATTTAGATTTTTTGGTTTGGTGATCATTGTTTCTCAATTTGTCCATCATATTTTAATGGGTTCTAGTTTTACAATAGTACACTTATAATTATTACTATCGATAATAAAGTCGTCTGACAATAGATACAATTAGACCAGCACGAGAGCAGTGTTCAATCTAAATGTATCTAACCCAGTTCTTGTTTATTGGACTGTTAAATTGAGGACATTACTATCTCTGATGATCGTTCAGTAAATTTATATCATTCTCGCGTTGTCACCCCGGTTTTTTTTTTCAATAAATTTCAATCGCTGCGTTGCGTGTTACACGTACCTACTGTTATTATGATATTTCTGATTTTATCATCAGCTGCTGATCCATTCATTTCAATGCGAGCATAATATTTGTCTGCACTCACCACTAGTTCTGTGGATACTGAAAATGACCACTTTACATAACTCTTAGTAAATATTTAGAAAAACCTCAAGTTTGCAGCTAACAACACCATGGTACTTTAGTATCAACTAAAGTACCTATTTTTACGTATGTCGTTTTGTTGTTCAATAGATTCGTAACATGCATAGTTGAAGATATATTTACGTGAGAAATGAAATTTAAATAAATTTCTCCTCTTCGTCATTATCATCATCATTGGCGCTACAGCCCTGTGTGGGCCCTGGCCTCCTCCAAAATCCTTTTTCCAGCCGTCCCTGTCCTCCACCACTCTCCTCCAGTTTGCTATTCTGATCGCCCTTATGTCGTCTTCTGTGTCATTCAGCTATCTTAGCTCGGGCCTGCCTCTACTTCTTCTGCCCTCTGTATTGGTATTAAGAACGATCATCATCCATCTGGCGGACATGTTCCAACCACTGCATTCTACGTACTTTCATGATTTGTGCATTGTTGGGTTCGTCATATAATGCCTGTAGTTCGTGATTTTATCGCATCCTCCAAAGTCCATTATCATTTACTGGACCAAAAATCGTTCTCAAGATTTTCCTTTCAAATATCAAGAGGCTATTTTTGTCTCTTTTTGTTAAGACCCAGCATTCAGCTCCATACACTACAACAGGTCTGTGGAGAATTTTAAAATCAGGATTTTTGTTTTCCTTGTTAGGATTTTGGACCTTATTTGTATTATTAGACCATAATAGCACCTATTGCCAGCAGCCAGGCTTGCCTTAATTTCAGTGCTGCAATTATTTTCATGAGTCACGATAGCGCCTAGATAGCACGGTGGTAACCAGGACTCGGTGGTCGGCAATATTCTTCATCTGTTTTTTTAGGACTGTGTCCTGTCATTACTTGGAGTCTCCTACTGAGATTTCAGTGTTCAGTGGTCTCGCCTTCTTTAGAATAATCTTCTTTGAGATAGGCAGTTTCTTTTGTAAAAAAAATAGAGGTAATTGCAAGATTATTGTCATAAGACCAAGAATGATTATTGCTCTAGTACTTGGGTTTGTCACTGAACTTTTAATATTGTTATTGGTATAAACATTCCTTTTGCAAAAAAAATACCACTTGCACAGGATACAGAAAGCTTATGTCTATTCCGATTTAATATTAATATCGTTTGTCTTTCTTTGATCGTGATTCTTTGATTCCGCATTTTTTATTAAACTATATATATTTATTTAAAAAAAAAAAAAAAATGAATATGTCCTTGTTGAACAAGTACCTATACATCTTCCTACGTTCCCTAAAATAAACATAAATGCTTGTGCTATAGGTGAACGAAATCGGTCGAGGCAGGATTCGAACTCGCGACCACTGGATTACTAACCCAATGCGCTAACCGCTCTGCCATCGACCCATCTATACCCATATAATTATTTAGTTTTTTCCTTTCATTTGGCGTTTTATTGAAAACCTTTTTACGTTTGCATTTCTTAGTTGGTTCATATAATTAATCATTCCATTCATTCTTGATTTTTCGATACTTAATATCTGGATAATTTGATGATAATTTAAACATTTTTTACATTAGAAATTCATATCTTACGTGTTACTTTATTTTCTGAAGTTTTACATTTTTCTCGTTTTTCAATTCTCATTTTCCTGTTTTATTATAATAAAAATACGTATCGGTTGAGTGGTAAATGTTTTTATTTTCATACTTGTCTAGTGTTGCATGATGTTAAAATGTAATAAATTAATTTAAAATGTTTTCCTATAATTTTGCTAACATATTTTATTTTCCATTTTGTTTGCTATAAATAAACATATGTAGGTAGTAAAAATGTTTTGTCATGATTTAAGAATTATGTTAGAAATATTTTAGTTTATTTCCTTGATTTTTTTATTGCTTTATTATTTTTTTAGTTCATTAAAATTTACTTTGTTTTATATGTCGTGTTAGACTATGTGGTAAAACAATTATTTATGATAAAGTTTAAAGAAATATAATAGTTGTTGATTTTTTATTTCAGAACGATCGTTTATTAAGATTTTTCAAACGGAGTTTTACATAAAAATCGAATATAATATATTCGATTTTGGCTCCACGAAGATTTATTTTCTTTCGCAGTATAACTGTTTCGGCTGATTTTCGACCATCATCAAAGAGATGAAACGATTCACCGAAGACATAATATTGTTATTGGCTTTCTCAAACAACATAGTATGAAGCAAAAGTTATTTAGTAGTACGTACAAAAGTAAGTTAAATACGTGAGTATGTTTATACCGGGGCCATACGAGAAGTACAGACATGGCGCGGTACCATGTGACATCATCAAAGTAGTGACCGAGACCATACGACAAATAATACAGGCAATGGCGCGGTACCATGTGACATCATCAAAGTAGTGACCGAGACCATAGGACAAATAATACAGGCAATGGTGCGGTACCATGTGACATCATCAAATTAGTGACCGAGACCATACGACAAATAATACAGGTCATGGCACGGTACCATGTGACATCACCAAAGTAGTGACCGAGACCATACGACAAATAATACAGGTCATGGCACGGTACCATGTGACATCACCAAAGTAGTGACCGAGACCATACGACAAATAATACAGGTACAAATAGTAGGTGACATCATCAAAGTATCTAATTTTAACAACCTGCTCAATAACATTGAATTCTTTCCTACCCAATCTCTACTCTCGTTCAAAATTGGGATAAAACGCCAACTTTGCACTGATAACATACCTAAAAATTCCACTCTCTGGTATATACATATATGTATATTATGTCACCATAACACCTTTTTCGTTAATCCTTAAGTACGTTAGAATCCCATGTTATGATTCTAGAATATAATCTTCTTTGTACTGTTCCAGGTATGATCCTATAATTTTGTTTTTCTCATTTGTTAAAAATAGTATGTAAAACTTTAACAATCACTTGATATGATGTCCTGTTATCATGCACCGTAGTCTATCATTTACTGTTTTATCCATTGTTCTTAATATCATACTATGTTATTATATTCTAGGTACTGTACTGTTGGATATCCAAAATAAATAAAATAAAAAAAAGTAGTGACCGAGGCCATACGACAAATAATACAGGCCATGGCGTGAAACTGGTGACGTCATCAAAGTAGTGTCGTTTAGCAGTCGCCGTGTTGTTTGGGTGAATTGATAACCTCCTCTGTTTTTGGAAATCAGTTAATAAAAATAGTCCATGCGTTCCCCAAGAAGGACTTACATCTGTCTTATGATGGCTGACTGAATATGTTAATAATAATCCTTCGACGGATGTTCTGAGGCCGAAATTACTACGTACATCTCGGTAGATTCGGGTCGGATAAGCCTCAGCAACCCTTTGTATTTTGTTGGTATCAAGTGTTATTTTACGACGCGTTGCGTGAATAATTCACCAGGACAAAAGACAGGAAGAGTCCATTGCTTGTTACGTGACAGCACATACTATTAGCTGTCGAAGGTTCAGCACCGTATCCTCCTCATCCGCTATTGTACGTGCCATTATTTCCTTGGATTAAATAACAATCGTGGGTTTCAATGCGATATTCGTATGCAGCGCCATTCCTCGGACGGCCATTGCTGACTAGTGATGAGCAGAAGTCTTACAAGTTTTGGTCTTGGTCATGCAATAACACCGGAAAAAAATTAATCTAACTATAGTTACTACAAAACATTTGGTCATTGGTCATTACTGAACATCAGAATACCGTGTCTTCGACTCCTTGCTCCTTCATCTGACTGGGTGTTTTGGAGGTTTAATTACTGAAGAGGTAAGGGTTATAGGGTGGGGGGGGTGAATTGATATTTTAAATGAAGGGGGTGGGGTTGTTGTTTTTTTCGTTTAATGTCAATTCACCCTACAGAGAGTGTTTTTTGCCTTGGTGAAAATATCATAAATTGCTTGAATTTGTTAAAAGTAAATTAATTGAAGTTGGATTTTATTTGACTTTTAAGAAGTTAAGTAATATGATTGTTAATTTAAAATTTTGATTCGACATTATATATGACATATTGATTGGGGATGTGCAAGTAATTTTTACCAGATTAAAATAAAATAAATTGTTAGAAGATATACGGTTGAAGCAATTAAAAAATAAATGGTCAAGAGTCTCCTCCTCCTGACCACATTCACAAAGTGGACTGTTAATTATATTGATTTTGTAGAGGTTGGAAGCAACAAGACAGTGGCCAATTCTCATACGTGTGATACAAAATATGTCCCCCCTAGAGAGTCTCTTTCCCTGAAACCAAGGTTTTTTGGGAATAGAGGGTTGGATTCCGGCGTAAAATAATCCTGTCTTATTTCTGGAAACTGTCAAGCTTTTTCCCATCTATGTATCATGCTAGTTTTGAGGGTTGGTAATTAATCAGTAGTTGGAATGTTCAGATTTATATTAAAATTGTGGTGGGTGAAATTTATATATCGAGGGTTGGAGGGGGAGTTTTTCGGATCGCTGCTATGGTGGGGGTGGTCTCTTGAGGACAGTTTTGGGTATTTTGTACCTCTGGAAGTCGTTTTCATCATATGTGGCTAGAATGTTGATGGAGGAGTTCGTATCTAAGGGGATTTTCGAATAAAAACGCTTTGAAAGGGAGATTATGAAGTCTTGGATTGTGGGTATTTTTGCATCCTCGTGTAGTTGGGAGGTTCTCACCCATCTTGGAGCGCTAAGAGCTAAACGGATGGCTTTGTTCTGGAAGAAAACATTTGGTTTTGTGCACACGGCCAAACCGTAGTCATATACAGATACACTTTTATTACTTGTAACAAAGGTTTCGCTAAAACGCAGGTAGCCAGTTCGGTTATCTGGGCCGGTATTTGACATGACCCTGAAATCGTCATTAGCAATCCAAGTTAAAAGATAGCAAATGAAATGTCAGCTATGATGTAATCTTCAAATGTAGACATATTTTACGTTTTCTTTGGTTATTTTCTATAGACATCTGTTAAATATTGACGCATTTGTTAAATTGTCAATAACCTTTAATGATACGTGACTTGGAGCTTTGACTAAATATTATTTTATTACTATAAAACCGCATTATTTTATTTGTTGCATTATACATACAACATGGTACGTTTTCAATTATATTTTTAAAATCAATCATTGTATTCAAAATGTATGTATATTTAACAGATGGATCTGGACTAAGTGATGATGGTAAAATGATATCTTATGTAGAACATCTAGGAATACACGGATTATACAGAAATCATTTTAGAAAGTGGGATGAGAAAACATTGCAAAAATCATTGATTTATATGTACTACGTACTAGATGAGGCGTTCCTAACAAAATTGTTAAATTTGTACTATATCGGCATTACGCTTTTTCGTTGAATATAACAAAAAATGCATTGTGCCATTCCTCTCTAACTTCGAAATTAAAATATAGACTACTTACCAAAGTGAATATAATAGATTCATTGTGCCATTCCTCTCTAACTTAAAAATTAAAATATAGAGTAAGAGAAACACACATTAGTGATTGATTGATTCATTTTTTTTTGGATGTGCAGTTACGGTAAGGGTTGTCATCGAATGTTATTTATATAATTTTGAATTTTAATTAGAAATAGTCAAATTTTAGTCAGTATAACTATATTTGTATTTAAATGTTTTATGTAGTATGTTAATTAGTTTTCGTTTGGCCTTCTTCTCTCTGCGATGTAAAACTTCTTCTCCCGTGTGTGGGTTGCGTCACAAAAGTAGTACATATAATTCAATGGCAAAAATAAAGTTTTAAAATGCGTTTCTGACATTTCAATATCAGAAGACAGTCAGACAGTCTGTTTCGTTTGTTGTCAGGCAATACATTATCATTTGTGTAATAAAAAGATAATAAATATTAAACACATGAACCACTTCTATATTAAGTTTTTTATTATCATGATTATAGTTATCATGATTAAAATAAATCATGATTATAGTCATTATTATGTAAAGTTATTTGTAGTAAAATGAAATAAAACATTAAAGGTTACTTACCTCAAGATTAAGACACGCGATCCGCCAGCAACGTTGAGTTAAATATTTGTCGTTTAGTGACGTATTTAAGGGATGATTAGGAACTGAATGACGCAATATTTTTGTTAAACTTGAGTTAAACTCTCAAGGGCTGACTCAAATATCGGGCCTATATTTTTTTAGTAAATGCGAGACCATGACTGCACATTATGTTCCTTGAAAACTACAGGCGCACAGGATCATCAGCTCAGTCGGTTTGATATTAGACTTTTGAGCGAAAGATCTCGGGTCGAATACCTTACATACTAGTCAGTTTGGATACGCCCACCTCTGAACTGAATGGGGACTGAAAACGGCCCCTTTGCAGAACGCTAGTAAGAAAGACAAAGAATACATAGCACGAAGTGTAGGTATAAAAGTTCCTCGAGACTTGTAGTCTCGGCACAATAGTGCAAAAAATGACAATCAACGTCGGTGAAAATAATATTCATAGACATGGATTGTCTATGGATATTATTACGAGCCTGTGACTGTGAAACTGGGCGTCAGATAGTTAATCGGGGACACTATGGAATTTCTAATTTTTTATTCAGCAGTACTGTCAGATAGAAGGGAACCGTAACCATGGTATAACAATTTGAAGGCTGTAAAGTTCTTCGTAATCACTAAATACGCATGCTCAAGAGGCCCACGGACAGCAGCGAGGAGCTCCGTTCTGTTGTAGGACACATTTGGGTGAGAGCATTCCCAGAGGATGTCCTCCGAAGTTTGTTCGGGGTGATGGCATAACTGTCGTGAGGACGAGTTTGGATCTGTGAGACGGTACATATATCAAATATGTGACTATTTCTTATGTTGGGTGTGTGTTAAATTAATATTTGACATAGTAGGTTCCTGTTAGATGCCACAGAAGTAATACTTGTTTTATTTTATTCGGAAGGAAATATAACAGCCTGTTCACAAAATACATCATAATACAGTTAGTTACACAGAAATAATCCAATTAAAATGTTTCAGTAAGTTATATAAATATTTTTACATATTATTCCACGAGAACATTGATCAGAGGGGCAAGTCTTGTCAAATCGGCGAAATCAAAACCCTCACGATTACCCATATATATATGGAGTTCTATGACATCTAAAGATACTATAGAACTCTTTATTGACAAACATTTTTTCAACATCTCAATAGAGACGAAGTTGGGATATTGTAGAAGAACCAGGAACTCGAGGTACCTACAGGGCTTACGACCTGTCATCGGCTGGTTAACGTGATCACTTTATGCGCTTGCGCAACGTTCGCCAATTATGCCTTCTTAGGCTTTTCCGTTACTCCATATATGGCAATAGAATAGTCCCTTATTTTCAGGTGAAATGTTACACACTATTCAAATATATAGAACTTTCAAAAATTACATTGATAAGGGAACTCAATAAGAAGGCATAATTGGTGAACGTTGCGCAAGCGCATAAAGTGATCACGTAAACCAACCGATGACAGGTCGTAAGCCCTGTAGGTGCCTCGAGTTCCTGATTCTTCTACAATAGAAGAAAGAACCCTTGCCATCCCACCTCACGTTACAGAATACTATTCATCTTCCTTCACTATTCATGCTGCCCGGCTGTGGAACAATTTAGTATTTGATATTAGAACTGCCACATCACTTCCAATTTTCAAATCTCGTCTTAAATGCTCACTCTTCCTATCAATTCCATAACGAACATATATCCCAATTTCACTTTCCATCACTTTTGATCGCTCCTCATCCTCTCCCTTTCCCTTTCTGATTTTCCTCTCCTTTCTGAATTTGTGTAATTTCTCACTTTTTGTTTTGCTGTCTTATACTGGTTGTGTTATTATGTATATGCCGAAACTATGTTATGTACTTTTAATCTCAGATGGTTGACTGGAAGAAATTGCCTCCAGGCAATAAGTCCGCCATTTGTACTATGTAATTTTATGTATGTACAAAGAAGTGTTATATAAATAAATAAATATCCCAACTTCGTCTCTATTGAGATGTTGAAAAAATGTTTGTCTATAAAAATATCATTTGACTCCCGAAAGGGAAAAAAATTCAATGTTTGCGTGTATGCAATTGAAAAAAGAATATTCGATTATAGAACTCCGGATTCGTTGGATCTGCTTTTGCAATCCCTAAATTGAACATAGAGGCCAGGTTCAAATTACCATCTGAGGCTTCAGTGTATACCGCTGAATGCTTTGCATTAAAGGAGGTCTTACGCGAATGCGTATCGCTGTCAGAACAAAATATTATCATCTTTTCAGACTCACTTTCCTTAGTAAAATGTTTGTCCTCCCCTTATTCCATTTTTTCGCGCAATCAACTTATAATTGACATTCGTCTATTGCTATACGAATTACAAGAAGAAAATAAAGACGTGGTAATCGCATGGATCCCGGCACATAGCGGCATTTATGGTAATGAGAGAGCGGATGCATTGGCCAAACAGGCCGCCCTCAAGGGTAATCTTCCGAACAATTTCGTTGTTCCTGAGTGTGATCTGCTGAGTGTTTTAGAACGTGACAGGGTGAAAGACTGGTGTTCGCATTGGCAAAATAGCCCCAAAAATTACCATTATAAAAAAGTGCAGAGTTCCATCCTTTCGCGTCCTTGGTTCCACCGAAAGAGGTTATCTAGGCATCACATTGTTTATATTTCTAGACTGCGCTTTGGTCATATGCGATTGGATAGCCATCTGTTCCGTCTCGGATTGGTGGAGTCCCCGTTCTGTGAATGTGGATGGGATGAGGAAACGCCGGATCACGTTCTGTTTGGTTGTCCAATCAGGGATGCGCTAGACATTTATTTTAGTTTTGAGAATGTCCAATACCCTGTTTCCACAGTTTACCTTCTTGGGCTGAACTCTCATCAAGTTCATGGTTTAATATTTAAATCGATTATAAAAAATCTGACTATTATTTAATTCTTTTTTATTGACTTAATCTTTGTTAACTAATGTTTCTGATTAATAACGGCTGCAACATCCTTTTATGGGTGAAAAGCCTTAAGAGAAAAAAAAAACTCCATTTGATAAATAAATCCATGATATTTATTTATTTGATATGGGTTTTTATACGAGGGTTTTGATTTCGCCGGTTGGACCAGACTTACCCCCCAGGTGAATGAGTGAATGTCTAATAGAACCCAAATGTTTTCCGTATCATTTTAATTTTGAAAAAGTTCCTCAACTTTTTTCAAGCGGATGCCTGACTCTGGCTGTATACCTAAGGAAAACGAAAGACACGCACATTTGTGACTTCAATAGAACAACACGGAGTGGCCTCTTTGATTAAAAAGGTTTTTTATTACGAAATTAATTACATTATAAATTAAATGTTATGATTAATTTTAATTAATTTGTTTGTTAAATTATGTTGTTTTTTTTGTCATTCACTCTCGCGTTATACACGAACGGATGGTCATTTTACGATAAATTATAATTGTTCCGACATACTTAATATTATGTTTTATTAATAAATTGTTAAGTTTTTTTTACAATTTTGTCTATATGTATTCTAATTGTTTTGTTCCTGATGTATTTATTAACGATGTCATGTCATGTATAATAATGAAACAATAATTAAATCGAATATTTTATGAGGAAGTGTGTGATTTTTGTACATGAAAAAAAAATATAATTCAATATTTAATAGATCTGTTGCGTTAATGTCAAAATAAAGTTAAAAGAATCATTGAATTTTTTCATATGTGTTGTGATTCATGCACCTAGTAAATAAATATAAATAAAGGTATTTTCATGTTTACCTTTCATCATACCTTGTGTATGTAAGTTTAAATTATGTATATTAGTAATTGTTTGTGGCCACTGTTAAAGAAAGACGCATGATCGACAATATTCAATTCTATTACTGATATTCATCAGTGTGGGAATAGCCATGATAACAGTATGAAGAGTCAATCTGGCAGGCGTGTTCATTAATTTATTCAAAAATTGTATACGGTCCACGGATGCACTAGCCAAGCCTTTAATATACATTATAATACATTGGCATTCCTCCCAGACCGATGCTGCTCACAATGCACAAATCGTCAGAAGTAATTTCACGCACGATTTGCAAACATCTGGGACAGAGTTTAATTTTGTCATAACACCTCATATACCTATTTTATTTGTTTTGTTATTGTGCAACAGTGTGTGGTTTTATGGCATATCGCATCTCTTCCAACCAACCAAATTCGGGTTTATGTTATACCGTATTGCATCTCTTCCAACCAACCAAAGGCGGGTTTATGTTATACCGTATTGCATCTCTTCCAACCAACCAAAGGCGGGTTTATGTTATACCGTATTGCATCTCTTCCAACCAACCAAAGGCGGGTTTATGTTATACCGTATTGCATCTCTTCCAACCAACCAAATTCGGGTTTATGTTATACCGTATTGCATCTCTTCCAACCAACCAAATTCGGGTTTATATTATCCCGTATTGCATCTCTTCCAACCAACCAAATTCGGGTTTATGTTATACCGTATTGCATCTCTTCCAACCAACCATATTCAGGTTTATGTTATACCGTATTGCATCTCTTCCAACCAACCAAAGGCGGGTTTATGTTATACCGTATTGCATCTCTTCCAACCAACCAAAGGCGGGTTTATGTTATACCGTATTGCATCTCTTCCAACCAACCAATTCGGGTTTATGTTATACCGTATTGCATCTCTTCCAACCAACCAAATTCGGGTTTATGTTATACCGTATTGCATCTCTTCCAACCAACTATAGGCGGGTTTATGTTATACCGTATTGCATCTCTTCCAACCAACTAAAGGCGGGTTTATGCCATATAGCATCTCTTCCAACCAACTAAAGGCGGGTCTACTCTAGTATAATCCAATCTTAATCTTTTTCTGCATTTAATCATGAAAATTTGTTAATATCAACGTTAAGTTATATATTTTGGCTAGAAATAATTTGCGCTTTTCTGTTATTGTTCTTATTTATTTATATAATTTATGTATATGTGTACAATGGCAGGTTTATTGCCATAAGATAATTTCTTCCAACCAACCCGAGAAACGTCTTATCCCTGTATTATGTTTGTATTGTTACTTGTTGTATATGTAGGTAGTTTGTTGAAAAGCCAAATAAATAAAATAAAAATTTAGTATGAAATTGTCATTAATTGTTGCATAAATTAATATTATTATTCATTTTTTTTCAATCAATCAATTTTTTTAATCAATCAATTTTTTTCTACAAATAATTTATTTTTACAATTTTCGTTGTGTGTGCATGACTTAAAATGAAATATTGTGTTTAGAAAGAGAGACAGAAAGATGCGTACGTTTGAATGAGTATGTATGTACATGTACTTATATAATATGTAAATGTATCTATAAATAAATAACGTAATAGACAATAACATGCTCACTAGCTCACCTTAGCACAGGCTATGCCTAGTGAGGGGGCTAGTAACAAAGATACAAACAAAAAGAAAAAGTGAAATAATAAATTGATATGTATTGAAATGAAATTACTTATGTTTACTTTGTATGTTTACTATGTATGAATAAGCTTATATTACCTTCAATTATTTTGTATCTTATATCTACGCTATGTTTTTGGATAGAAATAAATAAATACAATAAAATAATTTAACCTCAAAGATTGCTTAAGTCTGAATCTAATCTTAATTTAATCAACTTCATGTGAAGCCCTGCAGGTCCAACTATTTTTCAAAATTATAAATTTAATGAATTACTGTCGAAATTTTACCTCTACGCCATCACTAGTAATAATAGATAAATAATATTTATTTTTCTAAATACTATATCTGATAACAAACGGTTTAGTGTCGGTATGTTAGTGTATAATAATAAATTCTTGTCTAGATGCGTTTCGTATGTCAAGCGTGCTATGCCACATCCCACGAAACGCATGACAGACATTTTTTAATTAATTATACTAAAATACGTTGACGTTTCTTCGTATTGGACATCCAACAACCAAATTTCTGTGGCTTTAATTTGTTTCAACATACTTCAGACGTCACGTGGAAGTAGTTTTCAACCCAAATTGACAGATAATTTTGAAAAATTCAACTTTTTTGAGCGCTTGTTTGAATAGTAATATATTTTTACAGACAAACGTTTTAAAAACATCCTTTTTTGCATTATTTTTTTTAAAATTACTCCATAACTACGTGTCGTAGAGTAGGTAATAATTTTTATATGCTTAAAAATCCAAGTGAATGACCGATAAAGTTTCTCCATTTCAAGTCATGGGGGGCAAGTCTGGGCAATCGGTGGAATAAAAACCATCCATTTTTACCCATATCATGGGTACAATTATCATACGGAGTTCTATGTCTTAAGATGCTATAGAACTCCATATGATAATTATGTCCATGATATGGGTAAACTTGAATGGTTTTGATTTCGCCGGTTGACCAGACTCACCCCCCAGGTTTGTATTTGAAATGCTAAAAATCAACAAATTTTGGGTTTCCGATAATTTAAATCACGTATAAACCTTTTTTAACGCACGCGATAGTTACCCTTACTAACGCGCACCTTCATAGTGTACTAGGCGATTTTAATATAATATCATGTTCATAGCCAGAAAAGAGAGCATTTTTAATGTTTTTTTTTATTTTTGCTTTACTTTTCTTGCTATTAGTATAAGAATATACTCTAAATTTTACTTTTTTTTTTAAAAAAAATATTTTATATCACAGATTTGGTGATATAATATTAATTTGTTCATGTTTCATACATTAGTGTGCATATGTGCCCATGCAATAATGCACCCTAGGTCGTAAAATTTAACAAGGGCCTTAAAATAAATTAAATCTCATGTCTTTTTGGTACATTTAGTGAAAATGCCGCCCTTCAGGGTGTCAACTCAGTAAAACAAGACATGTCCTAATAAAACTTACTCTATTAGGATTAAAACAGTTGTATGATGTTTTAAGGAATTAAAATGATTGTGTTAGGCAAAAGCTATAACAGTAAATCTTGCTGCGTCTTGAAATAAATTGTGAGGACTAGCATCAAGATACTAGACTGTAGATAATAAATATAAGCTAACGAGTGTTGGATTCGGAATCATCAGTTAAAACGATCATTAGTCATCAGTTACTACCATATATCAACGTAGGAAGAACATGACTGGCTAAAATGCCACTCTGTAATTATTATTATATTTTATGTATACGAGGGGGGTTTTGAACTTATCCCAGAACACATAAATATTATGATTCAGTGCTGAATTTATTCAATGATTGTTTACTAATTTATTTTTTTCTCTTTTATTCGAGTCCTCGCTTTGAATATATTATATAGATGTTCTTCATCATTATTCTTCACCATTTTGAGGATGCTCAGCATAGAGCGATACCGGTGAATGGTAGTCGCGTTTGCAAAAGAAATTAAATAGAACTTAAAATTAAGTGTAGGTATATATTTTTTTCATAATATTAATTGATTATTGCAAATGTCAAAATATATTTATCTAGAATTTTTTTCTTCTTTAGTATAAAAGAAAATGTATTGCTCTACGCTTGATGATTTATTAAAAATATAAGAAAAATTTAAAAAATCGGGGCATGCTAGTTATTTATCTACAAGAATATTTAAAGAGCATTATTAAAAAGTAAATATTTTTCTTCATTAATAGCTAAACTACGTGTCATATTTACAAACTGCTTCGATTTGTAATTTATTTATTTATTTATACATCTTCTTGTACATAATATAAAAAAATATAATTGTACACTGGCGGGCTTATTGCCTCTAGGCAATTTCTTCCAACCAACCAGATTACAAAGTATGACAACATTCTGTATGTACAACAGCAAAATTATAAGAGTAAAATAAAACAAATAAAATACGCATAACACTTGAATACTATTAAAACAAAAAAAATAATTCATAGCAAGAAAAAAGGATATGATTAGGACAGGAGAGGAAATCGGGACCAGGTGTTAAGAATAAATATTCCTTCTTTAGTTTTTTCTTGAAAATACTACGTGAGTTAGACGACGCAATATCGGGACAGGCTTATCTTGCTGATTGTACTTCGAACGAAGAGCTGAGAAATTCTGTATTATGGATAGGGATGGGTGTAATATCAAATAAAAAAAAATAGCAACGCTGGCAGTAGGCGCTCTCTCAAATTTTGTAGATCAACCATTAATCAAGCGCTTCTTCGGAATGATCTTGTATCAGTAATAGGCATTAATGCATCATAACATGATGCATTAATGCAACGTTATAATGTATTTTTACAGATATTTTTATCTTCTTTAATTTCTAAAAAAATATAATGCTATATACTTTATAGTTTTTTAGAAATTTAAGATAAATGTCAAAAATCGGTGTATGCTCATTATTTTTCCAACAAGAATATATTTAAAAAGTTAAGGTATATTTTTCTTTATTAATATCCAAACTAACTAAAGTATTTTTTTCAAAATGATTCGTTTTGTAGTAATGATGCAAATTAAAATTGAAAAAATAGGTACGTTGGCAGCAGTCACCCTATTAATTAACTTTATAAAATATTTATAAGAAGGATTATTGCGTGTTCAAAAGGTAAAATTAAACCTCATCTCTCTATAATAGATACACTACAAACAATTGGGCGCAACTGATAATTCATGCAATAAAAGATCGTACTCACTCTGTTTTTATATAATCGATGTATTGCATAGAATTTATTAAATTATTATATTTAATTGACACGTAATTAGAATGTGGAGGAGAGTCCGCGATACCGTCTAGCCACGGCGGCTGGAGAAATTCCGAATGGTGCGAGTAGGGGGGATCATTGTGACATCCTTAATTTTACGATATCGCTAAAACATATGTAAGTACATAATATACATATGTTTATTGACAGATAATTCGTGGTGGAACTCCATTTAAATCTATTGAAATGAAAACAATATCTAATTATTCCACTTATTTATTTTGTTGACTACGACTACTACGAAACTAGTCGTAGTCAGCAATATACATATATTGTATATTTACGTATTCTTTTTTGCCAATCTCACGGATCGTTTAATCTCGAATTTCACCGCAAGAGATTATAATAATAACCGCCGTAAGTATCTCTGTTTGCGGTTTTTTTTATAAAATCAAGTGTTTCAATAATATTTTATTTTTCAGTTTTATTTTTTTCGGGCAACCAAGATATACTGACTACGTCAAAAGATAAATTATAACGCACCCAATAACACAGTTGCCACATTTTGGAGACTTATGATATTTATCAAATCATAAATCCTGAAAGAAAACACATTTATTGACTGTGTCTCCATTGGTAATCGAACCAGGATACTTTGCTTAGGAGTCCGGAGTTACTCAGGGGTTTCAGGTGTCTTTATTTATACATATCCCCATTGTTTTTACTGAGTATGGAATTAGGAGGATTCTTCAATACTGTGTGTGTCTAATAGGTTTGTAATTAGAAGAATTCTTCATTATGGTGTCTGTCTATTTCTGTTGTATTTATTTACTTCGCTGTTGTTTTTACTAAGTTTGTAATTAGAAGAATTCTCCATTACTGTGTCTGTGTATTTCTGTTGCATTTATTTATTTCGCTGTTGTTTTTACTTGGTTTGTAATTTGAAGAATTCTTCATTACTGTGTTTGTCTATTTCTTTTGCTGTTGTTTTTACCAAGTTTGTAATTTGAAGAATTCTCCATTACTGTGTCTGTCTATTTCTGTTGCATTTATTTATTTCGCTGTTGTTTTTACCAAGTTTGTAATTAGAAGGATTCTACAACACCGTGTCTGTCTTTTTCTTTTGTATTCATTTATGTCGCTTTTGTTTTTACTAAGTTTGTAATTAGAAGAATTCTTCATTACTGTGTCTATCTATTTCTGTTGTATTTATGTATTTCGCTATTGTTTTTACCAAGTTTGTAATTAGAAGGATTCTACAACACCGTGTCTGTCTATTTCTTTTGTATTCATTTATGTCGCTTTTGTTTTTACTATGTTTGTAATTAGAAGAATTCTTCATTACTTTGTCTATTTCTTTTGTATTTATATATTTCGCTGTTGTTTGTAATATGCTATTTTTTTACTCCAATTAGAATAAGTTGTATTTTTATAATATAATTGAGCATAGGAGTTTCAAATAAATACCTAAAATAAATACATAAAAGTATTTTGGCATCCCTGTAACCTTGCTCGACAAATGTGCGAGTGCATAATATAATTATATACATAATCCGGCGCCATATTGCGGTGACAAATGTCACGTCTTGAATATGGATTGGTACGCTTAAGCAGCCCATTCACGATCGTGCCATTCGGCGTCGTTCCATATGGACCGGCTCCATTTGGAGCATTGTAAAATTTTCATCACACTCACGGGCGCGCCATTGAGCCATCAAAATTAGTAGCTTTCGCATTAATAAGTTCTATTTTATTTTTTAATTTTCAAGTAAAAATGATTTATAATTTATTGTGATGATGAGTTTTATGCAACTGCTATTTAGCGGTTTGTTTATATATAAATAGATAAAAACAAAGAGAAAATGTTGTATTTTCGCATTCACGAGAGTGTCAAACAGCTCGGCGCAATGAGATGGCGCAATATACCCCTGGTTTTCACTGCCGACAGGATGCGTTTGTAATTCCATTTTGGTGTGTCAGGCCAATTGGGCTGCGCGGGATTTGACATTCACGAGCGCATTTTGGAGTGATGGCAAGCCATTTGGAAGGATGGCACGATCGTGAATGGGGGCCTTTACACTGTAATTAATTTGTTACACTATGAATACACAGTAGGATAGATACATACATAAATAACTCTGGTATGTATATATGTATTTGCATGACAGTATGTTGATGTTTTTTTATGATTTATATACTTTGTCATTGTTTTACTTCTGCATTGCAATGAAATAAGTGTATACAAGAATGCCTGGTACCTACCATACTGTTTAACTTCATAACTACGTATTTTTAAAACCTGATAAATTATTATAATCAGTATCCACTTGTATCTTCAATTTCATAGAAGCGAATGTATGGCTGAAATGCTGGATTCATTTAAAGAAAGGGTGTAACGGTGAAAAAGGTGGGTCAGTGTTTTTTATTATTTTTTTATCATACCATTTATATAATATACTTCACTTAAAATAGATAACTGCTGCCCAACTAGGTATGCCTGTTTTAGGGCTAGCAGTGTACATAATGCCTACCCCCTATTCAGTAACTATTGTAACTAAAATAGGAACATACTAAAATTGTAGATTTTAGATTTACGGTCTTATTTCAGAGTTATAAAATATCAATTTGGACTAAATGGAATAGGAACGTACCTACCTATACTTATTGGCCGGAACGTTCTTAAAAAGTTACTGAATTAAATGTATTTTGAATAATTATGAAGTGATGAAATTTTCATAATTTTCATAATTATTCAAAATACGTCTAATTCAGAAACTTTTTTAGAACGTTCCGGCCAATATAGGATACGTTCCTATTCCATTTAGTCCAATTCGATATTTTATAACGCTGAAATAAGACCGTTAATCTAAAATCTACAATTTTAGAACGTTCCTATTTTAGTTACAATAGTTACTGAATAGGGGGTATTATCATAATATTTCATTTCAAAAATAAGTCGAAAAAAGTAAAGAACCAATTTATACAACGTATTTCCTTTGAATTTTTGACAGTTCAACTTATCTATCACTTATCTCGAACCTATTACGCTGGACAACATATCTAGAGCTTTATCTATAGGATAGAGCTGTCAGAGGGTCGTGAAAAGTACTTTTAGGCTTATCCGTTAGATTGGCTATCAGGCACTTTTATTTATTTAATAGAAAACCAACAGTTTTTTTTATTACTACATAATTTTGAAATAAAGAACAGTTTGTTTTTACATCTTTATTCTATTGCATGAGTTTTTTGAAATTTGAATTAATACTCTTCTTGTAAAATTATTTTTAGTAAAACCTTTTTTTTATTCTTTTATTATAAGTAACCAAAAACTACAAGGCTTATGAAGTAGATTTTTACTTCAATCGAAAGAGAATATAAAAAAACTCCGGCTGAGTTTTTTATATTATAATATTTAAATTACTATTCTTGGTATTTAACCCTAGACACCTAACCTTCAAACATACCCCTTTTAACCTAACCTTCGTCGATTCGACGAACAATTTTTGGGAGTGTATAATTGTGTATATTTATACATGTTTCCGAAAGTTTTAATACTTAATTAAGTGAACCATATATTATATTAGTAAAATAAAGCAAAATATTTCTAGTTTGGAAAGAAATATTTATTTTGTGCCTTAGTTTAGTAGAACACTAGATTTTTTGAGATCATTGGAGACACTTACACACAAAAACACAATTGAATTTTTTTTAACAAAAATAGCCTTTTTTCCCTTTTTCTTCTTTGGCAAACCTTAATTATAACAGTATTATTATTCTGAAATAAATATAAAATTTATTATTTTCAAGCGCATTGTATGTAAAAATCTAAAAAAATAATAAATATACACAAACCCTAACCATTCGTCGAAATGATGACTATTAAATTTGTATATTTATATCGAAAAGTGAAGTACCTACTTACCCACCAAACAAGATTGTCTCCCGAAAGAGCTCGGAAAACACTGAACTGACAAGTGACGACGCGATGATCGGCGCGGGCGCCAAAAAGATAAAGCGATAATTTTATTGCGGGTTTTTCGAAAAGTGGACCACTGGTATACAGACCAAAACTAACCCACAATAAAAAACGTCCGATCTTCACCCTTTCGGTAAAGACTTTATATTATTTTTTAACAGCTGTACTGTAGGTTTTTACATTACTTAAAAACACCTGCATCGACGTAATTCCCTACATAAACTATAATACAACTGTTTTGAACAATTCATAATTGCAAAAATGTACCGAATTTTAGTATATAAGAAAAAGCAGAGTTTCTATGTTTACCAGTTGATAAGGGCCTAATAAGCTGAAACGGTCGTCCTGGATTCAGGAAAAAATATATATGTAGACCAAATCATTTGTTTGATTTAAAATACCCATTATTATGGAATTTTACATATTCAACACCGTCAGTATTGACAAAATTAAAAAATCAGATAAAGCGATATTTATGTGGCGTACTTGTCGATTCGACGATGGTTGTGTGTCTAGGGTTAAAAAAACCCTTTAAATTTTACCTTTTCTTCTCGAAAACTCGAAAAATGTAGTGTATCACATATTAGGTGATATACAATATTGATTCATTTTTCTTACATTAGATGGTAATTTAGCGTGCATTTTTGTGTACATCCATATTAGCGACGGGGAAAAATGAGTGATCCGTATTATTTGACCGGATCATTAAATTGAATCGGTGACTCACGGTTCACGTTGCCACAACGATCCGCTCATGACCCAGACATCACTCTCACACTTTCTATCTCAAATAAAATATATCGTTAGAATGCGATACACATACCGACTCATGGCAATCATCGATTCACAACTAATTCATTATGGTTCATAAAATCTAATTCATTGCGGTTCTTAAATATGTTAAGCAATTTTGACCGCAACATACTTTGAAAAACAAATACGTAACGTCTATAATTGAATATACTATTTTGAAGGCGATCTTCGATTCACGACTAATTCATTATGGTTCATAAAATATTTGAGCAATATTGACCATTAAGTACATTGAAATGCAAACATTTTAACGCCTACATTTGCATATCGATCGATATGCAAATGATCGATATGAATCGGTTTTGTTTTTTCTGTCATACTACGTACATGTTATGTACGATAGATAAGGATAGTTATATTTGAATCATATTGAATCGAAGAGCGAATTGATGATCCGCATAAATTTCATGAATCGATTTTAAAAGACAGGATCTTACAAAAATATCGAACTTTGCACCACTAATCCATATACCCAGGATATACAAGAGCCTTAAATAATTTTGTGATGCATTCGTTACCTGCTTCATTTGATCACATTTCGCTACTGTGTACGTTTGCAATGAGTGTTAGTTACGGGTACCAGGTCAGTAGTTGATGTAGGTACAATATAAAAATAACATACATCACCAGCGGACGTATTCATTGAAAATAGTATTCCTCGACATACATACTATTATTATATTATGAGACACTTTATCTAACCTAACCGGTATGAAGAACCGAAGATGTTTTTTATTTGACTACGCTGATGTTTGTCGTCTGAGGCCCGAGATATCAGTTGGCCCTTAAATCGTTGGATTTGGTAATCCAAGTTAAAAGTTTAGGGAAGATTAAATTTCATTCGCGTATTTCAGTGCAAAATGAAACGTCAGTTACGTAACCTGCAACTATAGATATATTTTACGTTTTTCTATGGTTATTGTCTATAACGCATCTGTCGAAATTGTAATAACCTTAAATGATACGTGACGCGAAGCTGTGACTAAATATTATTTTATTATTATAACAACACATTATTTTATTTGTTTCATTACACAGCATGTTACTTTTTCAATTTTTTATACCGATCGATGTTTTTTTTTAATTAAAATCAAACATTGTAGTGAAAAAATGTCATTGAATATGTACTACGTACGTACAAACGTACACAAATATAACTGTTAGGTAAGTAAAACGAGTGGGTTATTGCCAACGATATACTCCTCACAACAAAATCACTTTGTTTTAACCATAATATGTTACGGTAGCTGATTGATTCGTGGATCTAAATTTTTTTTAATTGCATATACGCAAACATTGGATTTTTTCCCATTCGGGAGTCAAATGATATTTTTATTGATAATTTTTTTTAACGTCTCAATAGATAAAAATATCATTTGACTCCTGAAAGGGAAAAAAATCCAATGTTTGCGTATATGCAATTAAAAAAATATTCGATTTACATACACATTGGTACAAGTAGGTAAACAAGCCAAAAATGAAATAATATTTCTGGCGCAGTTCAGGGGTGACATCTGTGGGAGAACACCGTCATCTCATTTATAAGGACTGTTGCTTTCATCGTTTACAAATAAACAAATTTCTCAATAGATGGCGTTACAAAAAGGTTTCTTCGTTACTTCATAGATGGCAATAGTAATAATGTCTTATTTTCAGCTGAATTGTTACACAGTATTCAAATATATAGAACTTTCTAAAATTACATTGATAAGGAACTCAATAAGAAGGCATAATTGGTGAACGTTGCGCGAGCGCATAAAGTGATCACGTAAACTAGCCGATGATAGGTCGTAAGCCCTGTAGGTGCCTTGTTCCTGGTTTTTCTATAATATCCCAACTTCGTCTATATTGAGATGTTAAAAAAGTTTGTCAATAAAAAAAAATCTAAATAATTTATTAAAAAAAATCATTTGACTCCCGACAGGGAACAAATCCAATGTTTGCTTATATGCAATTTAAAAATAATATTTATCCTTTTTGGTCGTGGATTTTCAGCAAGATTATAAATTAATTATAAATAGAAGTTCCATGCAAACATAACCGTTTCAGTTGTGCGAAGCTATTAGATATTTTCTCAGTTGGATTCTGCAGAACGGATTGATCATCTCGTATTAGCAGCGTTTCTGCCGAAACCGTCAGCGCTATATCACACATACCTAATTATATACCTATTCAATTATATATCTTTCATTCTTTTTAAAGCGGGCATAATTGGCATAACTTCCATGATTATACATCGTCTAGAAGACAAAACAATTCGCAAGGTCGGATTTGCCATTTTCATTTGTTTAATTGCATACAAATTAAAATAATATCAAGATGAAACTCGCGTTTCTTAACAATCTCAACATTTGTACTGATTCTGATTAATTCAACTAATTTTAGTTTGTCGATCGACAATTATTTCTAATAGAACTCCATATTATGGAGATATGTCTTTAAATTATAAAATAAAAATACTTTTATTTATAACGAATGAATATTTCCTTGATAAAAGTACGTATACATCCTCACACATTCCTTAAATTAAGCATAAATGCTTGTGCTTTGGACGAACGGAATCGGTCGTGGCAGGATTCGAACTCGACTTACCGCTAACCTCTCTGCCACCACCTATCCACAATTCTCGGTATGAAAAATAAGTTATATAATGCAAAATCAGTCGACTCCACAATACTGGAAATGAATATTATCATTTAGGTGACATTTTTATGCTGTCCAAATACAAATATAAACAGACGATATGCACATTTTTTTTATGAGAGAAACAACCTGTGATATTTCAGTACGGATTTGTATATTTTCGATTGTTAAATGTTTGTTTTTTTTGTATATCTTTTTTGTTTATTTATAATTTACATGACATGATTTGAGTCCATATTTTCATCATTTTTTTATGTATGCATACGTCTATTGATTTTTTAATTTTTGAATTTAATGTTTTTTATTCATATTGTTTGAATTTCATATATTTGTACTTACTTTTAGTTGTATTATTTAGTAACTTCAAATAATAGATGGGTCGATGGCAGAGCGGTTAGCGCGCTGGGCTAGTAATCCAGTGGTCGCGAGTTCGAATCCTTCCTCGACCGATTTCGTTCACCTAAGCACAAGCATTTATTTGCTTATTTTAGGGAACGTAGGAAGATGTATATGTACTTGTTTAACAAGGACATATTCATTTTTTTGTCAAAAAAAATAATAATAATCATTCTTTGTCTCTTATGGAGTATGCAGAGTTAAAATTCATAGTTATTAGTAATGTAAACATTACTAATAAAATGCAAATATATACACAATATAAGCACACTATGAATAACTACATACTCCCTATTTTAACCTTTAACAAAATATATTCATTTAACAATTTGTTCATCCTGTTTATTAATAAGTTTTACTAACCTTAGTGAAACATGGGAAATAAAACAGGAATTATGTAGGAATAAAAATGTCATTTATTTAGGTAAATTCGTCGGTTCGATTAGTTTCACCAGAAAAAAACTGACAAGAAATTTGGTTAACTAAATTCCTTTTTCGTGTAACATGTTGCAAAATAAAACAGATATCATCAGATCATACAATCATGTTACATAAGATAAAATTAGTCTACTGAAACATCAACTTATTATATCCTTATCGTTGTTATAATAACATTCAATACAAACCCAATAAAAATAATCTTAAGAGGGTGACTGCTGCCAACGTACCTATTTTTTTCAATTTGATATACCATCATTATTACTAAACGAATCATTTTGAAAAAAAGAACCTAGTTAGTTTGGATATTAATAAAGAGAAATATACCTTAACTTTTTGATTATGTTCTGTATATATTCTTGTAGGAAAATAATAAGCATACCCCGATTTTAGACATTTATCTTAAATTTCTAAAAAAATATAAGGTATAGAGCAATATTTTTTTTTATAAATTAAAGAAGAACAAAATACCTGGAAAAATATGATATGACGTTGCATTAACGCATCAGGTTAAGTAAATAAACCAAAAAAACTTTTATTACGTAATGGCGTTGAATGGAAAATAAATGTTTTTTAGTTTTATTTACTAAACCTGAAGCATTAATGCAACGCCACATAATATTTTTCTAGATATTTTTGTCTGCTTAATTTAAAAAAAAATATATATTACTCTACGCCTTATAGTTTATTAAAAATATATGATAAACGTTGAAAATCGGGGTATGCCATTATTTTTCTACAAGAATTTATACAGAACATTATCAAAAAGTTAAGGTATATTTTTGTTTATTAATATCCAAAGTATCTAAATTATTTTTTTCAAAACTATTTGATAAGAAATAACGATGGTATATCAAATTGAAAATTAGGTACGTTGGCAGCAGTCCCCCCCTTAAATCAAATTATTATATCCTTATCGTTGGCATAATAACATTTAAACATCGAATAAAAACGAAATAAAAAATTAATCAAGTGGTTCCTTTTCATTACAATTATCACAATGTTTGCTTACATCTATTTTTTTTATTTTTGTCTTACTGTTTAGGTTTCAGTTTTTTTTGCCAAGTGTATACCTACTTGTTATTCTATTTATTATTATCATCAATATGTGTTTTTATTTATGTATGTAAAAGGCTTTTTATGCCGTTTATAAATAAATAAATAAAATGAATCTACTTATACAAATATTTCAAAACCAACAGTTGTATATAACCTCTAGTCTCAAGTCTCGTAGAGTATTATTTTTAATAGCAGTCCGTACAATATATATAATTATAGATAGGATTATTGGATGCTCTTTACCTGGGTGACGGGACTTAATCCTTTAAATCCATAGACGGTTCGTGAAGAAAAATATTCATTTTTTTCATATTTTATTTACAAACGAAATCTCTTTTACGCATTTCAAGGGAAACATTACATGTAAAGCAAGTAATGTGACACATGTTGGGAAAAGCCGATTTCATGATTGTTGCAGCCTTTTTCATATAAGCTGTAATATATTAAGAAAAGTAAAACAATAGAAGTTGGTTACTTTGTTATCATAATGTTCATAATACATAGCAATATTTCGGTCACAATAATTTATATAAATTATAATTTTCTCAGAAATATTTAGATTTCATAGTATGTATGTACCTATGTTATTTACATTATTGTTATTATTTTATGTTCATACCGATATAATGTTAACAACTTTAAATTTCAAATTGCGGGGATTTCCATTTTATTATCTGAATTCAACAACCCTTTATAATAGCAATAAATTATTTGTGTACAAAAGACAAATTCTATGTAACTTGTATCAGTGTGCATTATGCATGTAGGTATTAAAAAAAATATTTTATTAACTGAAAAGAAAATAAAACGTAAGTATAATATTTTTGTTTCACCCGACGCCAATGGTCAAGATTTTAAAATACCTACGCGAGCATCCAAAAATCCTATCTATATATATAATAAATAGGCTTTATTATAACCAATTATTATCTGTACATTTGCTTCCTCATATCTCTCAAAGCCACCACTACTCAGGTTTTTTATTAGCTAATCCTGCTGGGATATCCTTAAGTAGAAAAAAAATCTGACTTTGTACTATGATATAAGTCTGGCAATCGTTTGCTCTATAAGCCCAAAGATATAAAAAAGATAATAACACAAAAGTATTGTTTATTTTTGTCAATTACATATAATAATTATCCGTTTCAATTGTGAACGTTTATCATTGCTATCTGCGTTACTTCATTAGGCACTTCGAGTTTTCAATAACAGGTCGTAATCCGCTCTCAAACAGACTGACATCTGTGGGATTAATCATGTGACATAACCACTGCGACTGAATCATCTACATTCTACATACAATAAACTTATGTAGGTATGTCAGAATAGATTACCTGTTCTTTGCGATATTTTTAGTCGAAATATTTTCAACCACTAGTTTTTATTCATATTATGTTCCTTGTACATGGTCACGACTGACCTCCGGGTCGTATATTTTAATAACTACATATTTTGGATTATCTAAATTACTATTCATACATGTTCATATATTGAGTCATCTGCCTATGCTTTTTTGTCGGCCTTCATAGCTCTGTAGTTAGATATCTGAATCCTGAGTCAAAAGGTTTTCCAATGTGTTTTCAGTATAGATTTGTGAGACGATTAATATCATACATAAGTTTCTAGAATTAGTTACTTTGATTGGTCAAATTGAGGACATGGAAAGATAGAGAAGGGCTATTAGTGTAAAGTGTAATATGCTAGTCAAGAAATTCTCTAGATGTAATGATAATGTGAAAAGATATATTTTTATTAAACATTTCACTAATCTCGAGGATGCATAGGACGGACTGAGGATGAATGCCAGCAAATCAAAGGCGATGTAACTTGTGAAAATATGAATATTACTGCTGAATAAAGATACTCAACTGTGAGATAAAAATAACAGTCCTAGAACAGGCCTAGTGGGGCGTTATTAGTAAGTTTATAATATGTTGTACTTGTGTTGTGTAATAATAAAAAAAAAACACTACGAATATGACATTTATTCCAACTAAAGTGAGGACATATAATCCTAAACATCATTCTTTCTACAGCATTTTTTTAATACAGCATTTTTTTTAACTTTCTAATTTAAAAAAAATGTTTTAATTTTTTTTTAATTTATCTGTCGTGGAGAAATAAATCTAACGTGTACATAAAATCAAAGTGAACGTTCGTGATATTTTTTTCATTTCAAGTCAGATTTGTTCTTAAAATACATAAAAATCAACAAATTTTGGGTTTCCGATAGTTTACATAAATCACGTATAAACCCTTTGTAACACTCGCGATAGTTACCCTTACTAACACGCATCTTCATAGTGGATCAGGTGAATTTAATATATCATGTTTTCAGACACTTGATTTAGCTTAAAAATTAAAAAAAAATTTTTTTTTACTTTTTCTTACGTTAGGAACAAATCACTTTTATATGGGTGGGTTCCCATTAGATTATTAAAAAGGGAAACCTTTAATGTTGTTTGAAAAGAGTGAAAGCCGAACAGCGTGCCAAGTAAAAGCAGAAAACGAATGGCTCGAGCAAGTCGACGAATATGTCGACGTATGTAGACCAGTTATGAATGATCACAATATATCAAAGGATGATAATGTTGCCATTCATAACGCTATCTTAGTGCCAACCTTGACGTATGCAAGTGAAACCTGGACATGGCAGATGTCGCACCAAAGCAGAATAGATGCAGTTGACATGAGAT
Source organism: Molanna angustata (assembly GCA_963576475.1). Lineage (NCBI taxonomy): Eukaryota > Metazoa > Arthropoda > Insecta > Trichoptera > Molannidae > Molanna > Molanna angustata. The sequence continues at coordinate 6,901,562 of OY754984.1, forward strand.
CGCTAAGAAGTATCTGTTATAGAACGATGTATGACAGGGTAGGAAATAAGGACATTAGGAAAGAATGTAAGATGAAGAAAAATGTAATAGAATGAAATTCGCTACTCCAACCATCACTCGCTCAGCATATGGGGACTGTCAACAGCCCCTTTGCGGAACGCTAGAATGAACAACAACAAAAAATAATGCATGGCACGAAGAGTAGCTCATGGAGCCCTCTAGATTAGCAATCTCGGTACCATGGTGCAAAAAGAACAATCAGCAAGTGCAAGTCGAGATTCACACTGTCGACGACTTCAGATCCATATATAGGTACAGGGCATCAGAGAAGTGACCAAGATCTCTGGACACAAACAAGTCAGTGCAGGGAATCTTCGGATAATAAGGCACCGTATCTATGGCAAAATCGTTTGAAGGCTTTATAATTGTTCTTCGAGATCACTAAGTCAGCATGTCCAATGGGACCTTGAAGAGGCCCTCGGACAGGAACGGCTCCAATCTGTAAGAGGACACAATTGGGTGGGAACATTCCCAAAGGATGTGATCTGAAGTTTGGTCCGGACAAGTGATCTGACAAAACAGACATGATGAAGAGGGAGCAATGTTGAAGCGATGAGGATAGTTTTTTATGTTACCTTGTCTTGTGAAAGACCGAACAGCCGAACATGTATAAGACCATGTATGGATGTTGACGAGGCGATGAATGTGTATCAATATAGTGGTGTGTGACGTCCTGCTCTCTCTGCCTACCCCGTGAGGGACATGGCGTGATGGTGTTTTTGTTTGTACTAATCTGTATACTAGTGAGCTGTGGTGTAGACACACACGTCAGTCGTATAATTCAATGAAAGTGCAATACAACAATACGTACATTGTATAATGCTCGGGTTTCTCAGGTTTAGCAGTGCATATTTATTTATTTATTTATTGATTCACGGCACAAAGCCCTTTACAAAACAAAATATTAGATGACACAGCATAAACTTAACCAAAGAAATACAATTTATAAACATTCATACCATCTATACATATCAATGGTAGCAGGGGATATATAAAAAAATAAAAACATATAAGATAGGTAAATTAAACACTAAAGTACATACATTAAAAACCAAAGAATAAATTAATAAAAAATAACCTCAAATAAAAAATACTTCATAGCATTAACATAAGGATATTACTGACTGAATAATATAAAAATGAATTGTGTGATTGATTCTGGAGAGATCCATGTGGGGAGAGCGGGTTCGGATCGAGTGGTGAGGATGGCAGCGGATGGGGAGATAACAAATGGCAGACCCCCTGGAAGACCACCCAAACGATGGAAGGATAGCTGGACGTCCACTTCACAAGAGCAGGCTCCGAGAATAACAGGACACAGTCCTAACTAAAGCAGAAGAAGAATTGTGTGAATAACTACCTATATACTTAACCAAACTGAATCAGAGAATGCTGCTAGATGTGATTATATATTACATTATTGAATTTAATAAAATAAAAATCAAATGTACAAAAATATAAAAATATATAAAAATGTAAAAATATATAACATTTATATAAAAATGTAAAAATACATAAATTAAAAATTAACTGTATTAAATGTTTGCAGAGCACAATTATATATTTATTCCTTATATATAATAAATATTTCCTACAATGTGGGGTCACCTGAACCCCGTGCGAGTAGTTATGTAATTTTCTTCGTGCGAGTAATTAAGGGTTAAGGATGTCGTCATCACATGACCGCTTGTCGTGCAGCGGCAGAGGGATCTGGCTGCGTGACCTTCGGACAAGGTTCAAGTTCGTGTCAATCATCATCGTACGGCCATACATAATAATGGACCATGAATCGATGCAGGGAGAGACCTCCATTATGTATCTTCCTAACAATTACGACAATCACGAACCTGACTGGCTCCACATCTTCGGAGACCCGTTGAGATCAACTTGAGACACCTGTTTTGTGTCTGACTCATATTATTACATTAAATATTCTACCGATATATTTTATAAAATATTTTCTTGAAGGTACGTTTTTTTATGATACCGATATCCAATTTCCATTTTTTTTTGGTAACTTGACTTGAAACACAGCGTTTTCAAGTCAATAAGAAAGGAAATATAAAAAAAACAGCAGTTAACAAATGATTCGTCGAAAACGTTGCTATCTCTCAGACTATTGGAAATATTTCAATATGTTTTGCTATTTTAGCGTCACACACTAGATAAGAGGTTCTGCCACATTTCAAGTAATGCTAAATTCATTTAGAGTTTCGTGTTCCTCCAGTCAATTAAGTATTCCGCTTATCTCGAAGACTAAACTACATATTATTATGAACGTTCGTTAAGTTGGCATTGCTGTCAGCAGTGATAATGGCTGCTAATGATCTTCGTGATAGATATGTCTCTGTTTCGACCACATATTTGACACACTTTTGAAACCACGAGGCTGAAGCTATTCGTACGTAGAAGAAATGTATTATTTTTGTGGTGAAATGTTAACATAGATACATGCCATGCCCCTCACGGGGTAGGCAGAGAGGACCGATCGCCGTATTTTGTGTTCGTCTGTTGTTCATGCTTTAAACATTTCCGTCTTGCGGAATATCGTTCACATGGTCATATTGAGAATTTGCGTAGTAACTTAATTATTTCTCACAAATGCAGAGATTACACAGGCTTGGAAACTAGTACAGGGCTGTTAAAATATTTAATGTACTGAGAAGGTGTGTGATAATGGAACAGATTTTGATATGCTTCAACACTTCCTTCCACCAACAGTCAGCGATAGAGGCAATGAGACTCATGAAAATTTTACTCTCAGGGTCATGTTTTTAATCGTGAACTTATATGAAGACAAAATGAATTCAAACAATTGAATTAAATTAAATAAAAATATCAACTGAATATGAGAGATAATGATGTACTGCATTAGGAAGACAGAGAGATAACGCACTTTGAGATATTTACATTTTTATTGTAGAAATAAATTATAATACATGACTCTAAAATATCAAACTTTGTTTGTATAGTACCAACTATTTCCTATAAGAGGAAAATGAAAATTGAATATAAAAGTGAAATTTTTAAATATTTGTTATAAAAATAATGTTAAAGATTGAAACTTATATATAACATGAATTTACATCAAAATCAAATCAAACAAAATCTCTTTCATATCATACTCAAAATCATGATTTCAATCTATATTAGGTTCAAACATAATGGATTCACATTCATATATTCAGACAATAAAATCATAAAGGTATAACTCATCATACAGCTATGGAGTAAGCATTATAAAACAATATCGACTCGCAGCATGAATAAGGAGATCCCCTCGATGACCAATATCTTCAAATGAATCCGGTTGTAGAAGATGTATTTAGATTTTAAAATTCTCGTGACTATTTGTATCTTGATCCCTCCATGTTACAATAAAATCCAAGTGAAGAAATTTGTTTGTGTCCAAGTAAAAATCCAAATGAAGAAATTGTCTCCGACAATTTCCTATATGTGACTCCTTTGTCGTCAGTTATAAAATTTTAGGTTAGGCAGAATTAAATGTCGTACATTTCATCGTCGTGTATATGCAAGCATGGTAATTGCAAAATAATATCCAAATAAAATATATTTCCAATGGAAAACTAAATGGAATAACATTCGAATAATCCATTTGTAGAATTAAATAAAAATTATTTTCGTCAGAATGGGTGCGCAATATCAGGGTAGGATTGAATTTGGGATGACTGACATTTATATCAGCATCTAGATTATAGAAAAGAAAACAGGATTATTGGTTTGAAAAATGATCTCTCGCCAAACTATCTTGACATACGAACACATAAAACAAACTTACCCCAAATTCAGAAATTCAAATCGACGTCGGCCGCCATTTTCCTACACTGGCCGTACCGCTTCGATAGGTGTATGCAAAAAGAAAGAATTTGACATAAGCTTTGCTAATCATAAAAAATATTGCCACCTGACAAAAATCAATTTAGTGTGTTCGCACAAAAAAAACTATAAATTCCCAATTATTAATTTTTCCCTATACATAATTTTCTATAACATGACATACCCGCAACCCCACATAAAAAAAATTTAATAGAAATTTTTTTTTTTAAAAAAAAAACTGAAAATTGCAAATTATGAAACCAACCCAGAGATCATAAATCAAACCGAAGGATATGAAAAGAAAAAGGAAATCATTTGCATCATAAATTATCATCCTGAAACAGTTACACAATAGACATGGTAAAACAACGATATACTTATCTACCATTCAAAAAAATATAACCTGAAACATACAAAATCATGTTAACGGATTAAAAAATATTGACCTGTAAAACGAATACTGTTTGAAATATAAAATATTATTCCTTCAGAACATAACCTTCTAATATGTATCCCCAATTCCTAAATACAAATATCTCAAAAAATTTAACTTTAAAATATTTAAGTACAATTTGACATAACAGAGTTCCGCTTGTAAGAAAAGAAAACTCCTAACAAAAACAAAAAAAAATGATCCCAATTAATGAAATAACATAACACCCAATTAAATGATAAAATAAAATTAAAACGACTCATTTAGAGTTACTTTATGATCTTTTATTACATCAATTTTTACAAGTATCACTTTATAACAAGTGAAACTTACACCCTAAATCCCAAAAATAATTGAAGGCTCACAAGAAGACTACAATTTTTAAATTTAAAACTTTTCCCCTAACAAATTTTTAATTATTAGTAGAAAATTTGACTAAAAATACTCTCATATATCGCTCATTTTCATTTTTTAGCTAAAACGACCGAAAAGGCTTTAGCATAAAGAATAATCTCTCAAGTCGCAAAGTACTTTCAAGCGAGATATAAAAAAAAAATGATCTCTTGGGAAATCAGATGTCCTCAAGCGAAATACAAAGACTTCTTGGCTCATCGGATGCCCTCAGGCGAGATACAAAATGCAAAATCCAATTATAAGCCGGAAAAATGCAGGGCTATCATGTGGAATGGAAAGTCTTAATATAAATATTATATAATTCCTAAAAAAAAAATATAACATTTAACACAAAAACTGGTTAAACATTATTTAATACTATTCCTAACATCAATTATAAAAAATTAAAAACCCCAAATCTTCAAAATAAATTTTAAAACATTTAATAAATTATGACAAAATGTCAATTATCACATCTATGAGATTCCATAGAATGAAATTCAGTTCAAGACCAAACAACCACACCTTCATATCTTGTATATAAAAGAAAATAAATAAATAAATTATTAATTAGCAGTGACATCACATACAAGATCCCTTCTCAATTAAAACTATTTAAACAAATAAATTCTGGAACCTATATATTTTATGTTTTCACACAGATTACTACAAATTAATATTAAAATTATTCATTATTAAAAATTAATTTTAAACCCTTCTCATGTTTCCTGTGATTTGATGTCTATCACTCAATGATTAAAGAAATTTGTATTTCTTTTACCCACAAAACGATGTAACCCATCACAATAAAATCTCAAATTCAATATTAAAATTTAATCTATCAGAATCAAATTCATAAAACTGATTTATACAAAAAAAAATATACAATACCACAGAAATTTAAAACAAATTCACAATTTGTTTCTACTATTTGATCTCCATTACCAGATTTTTAAATTGTTTTGTATTCAAGCGCTGTACAATGTTGTAATACTCCACAATAAAATTTCAAATTCAATATTAAAATTTAATATATATCAGAATCAAATTCTTAAAAACTGATTTATACAAAAAATATACAATACCACAGAAATTTAAAACAAATTCACAATCTGTTTCTGCTATTCAATCTCCATTACCAGATTTTTAAATTGTTTTGTATTCAGATTATATTATATTATGGTCGCACAACCATAACACCATATAACTAACAATAACGATGTAATGTGCGAATTTACATCATTATCTAAGAAACAAAGTAATTCTGACGACAGATACCTAACAGCATTCACAAATAAAAATTGATCAACTATAAATTGTGAAGTAATACAACTAACTGATGACAGTAAAAAAAATCATAATAAAATGTAAAATATTCATTTGTAAATTTTAAATCCCCAGTCTACATTATAAAAAAAATAAGATTTGTACCTAAAATAATCTTGTATGTTATGTCGATACCAATACTAATACATCACATCAAAATAAACATTCAAAAATAAAAAAAATAAAATGTTTAAAACAAATCTATCTACAATAAATATTTCACCCCCACTCTGACAATCACCATTCATCATAATAAAAGATTCTAAAAATCTCTAAAAAAAAAATTCTAAAAATCTCTAAATAAAAAACTATTTACTTTTAATTAAATCTTTAAATTTGAATAAAGTGAAACAATTATCACTAAATACTAGTTGGATGATATTGAAATGCAAAATATTATGCTTAAAATGGTTTGAATCTAAAATAAATAATCAACGTTAACTTTGTTTGTGTTCATTATGCATTTCTCCCATTACTATACTGAATGTTAATAACAAAAAAACTCCTTAATCAATATAAATAAGTAAACAAGAATAAAAAATTAAATGAATCCATTATTAATGATTCATCAATACCTTACTCAAATAAAATAACATTAGAAATTGAGACAGTCCATCCACCTCAAAGTGAAATTCTGAAAAAATAAATACTTAATTATATCATAACGAAAAACAATAAAACGATTAACAATTAACATCCAATCGTTAACCCTGCATAACAATGTCTTTACTATGGAATTTAATACTCTATTCTTATCCAAATTAGAAAAAATATAAACCAGAAATGAACTTCTATTTATTATTTTATTTTTTAAATAATTCAGAGACCTTTTATTGGAAAAACAATTCATATTCTTTGATAGAGAAAAATTATTTTCACAAAAATAATCCCCTATATTATATTCTTCCTCAATTCCAGCCTTTTCACAATCATTAGTATCATTTAAATATGACTCGAATACATTATTTTGAACTTTCATGAAAGCATCTTTAAAATAAGAAACATGATTCATATAAATGTTTGTGGACGTAACCGTAACTTCATTAAACGAGGAGCAAACAGGATTATATTTATTATGGTATTCCATTTTTATTATGTATTCTTTTTTAGACAACGTAAAATATGGGATGTATCCAGTTGACATCTTAATTAAAGAATTCATCGCTGAGCGAATAGGGACAACATGGTTATACTCATCTCGTTGATTATCATGAACCAATGTGGTAAGTGCCGTAATGGATTTTCTATGTTGAACTTCAACAACGTTGGCCTGAGGTGAATAAAGATACGAACAATATAAATAAGGAGTGTCATTTTTCTTAATTAAGTCCACTGATTCATTCATTGTGTAATTAACTTCGCTATCAGAGATTGAATACGTCTGCTCAGTATTTACAGGATCGACTAAAGGATCATGGATATCTGAATTATTATTATCATTGAGCAAATTCGAATCACTAAATTCATTCATTTCCACCTCACGTACACACTGTGTAGTTTCGGACTCCGTATTTGACAAAATTATGGAAGTATTATCCCTTATTTTCAAATTTTCATCATTCGTAATTATTGATAAGTCTATATCATCGTTACCATTAGACAACTGAGGTGGGAAATCATCCACTAAAATTTCTTTATCCTTATTATCAACATCAATATCAACATATGGTATACCATAGAATTTTTTCAAGCTTCTAATTGAATCATCGTCAACCTCTGATTTTTTCAATTCTTCTATTATTTGTCTAATTGCCCCATTACATGCTTCTGCCTGTAATCTCAAATCCCTCCATGTGTTTGCTGATGGTAAACCACGCATTTTTAATTGTATTTTTAATTCCTCGATTGATTTAAAAGCATATTTTGGAATTAGATCCATAATTATTCGTTTTAAAAATAAAAAAAAAATTGAACTAGATTAAAACTGATAATCAAACAATAAAATACTTCACAAATAATAAAAAAAAATGTTGAACTTTTGACACTTCGGTTCTTATAAAAAAAAACTGATTTCGGAATAATAATTTATGGTTTACACAAATGGACTACTCGAAAATAATATAAATGAATATAAAAATCAACGATTACCCAACTATTGTTCAATATTCTTTAGATATAATGAGATCTTAAAGATGTAACCAAAACTTTATTTTGAATTTGATAAGATGATTTCTGCATCAAACAAGTATATGAAAATTACGATTAACTTTATAGTATGTTGTATTAAACGTTCAAAAACCATAAATAACATAAGACTGACCTTAAAACGATTCTGAATAACAATAATTTGATAATATTCATCCTATTAAACTATATTTAACGTTTAATATTATAGAAAAGAGATGTTTAATATTAACGCATTATACAATGTCAGAATGACAAATCGTATTTATGTCGGTAAGTAGATTTCTATAATATATAACAATTAATCGCTCGTGATATTCAAAATACAGAAAATATTGAATAGATAACTGAATCACATAAAAGTATGACCGTTTATTCACAGGTGGCGTTAATTCGTTTCTATAAAATTCATTGAACAAATAATTATTGATTCCCTTTAAAATAACAAATAATGACCTCTTTTTAAAAATAAAACACTATATTTAATGATAAACAAAATCACACCTCAATATGGGATATTAATCTTCCTAAAAATAACTGGAAAAATGCATAATAAACTCAAAAAATATAAAAAAAAACTGTAGTAGTGAAAAATTCAATATAATAAATAATACCTTTTTACCTCCACTTATTTGTATTAAATGTGAGATTTTCCCTTTAAAATCATCTGAATATTATGGTATTAATGTAAAAGCTTCCAGAAGCGAATCTCGAATAAAACAAAATCCAAAATCTGAAAATTGTAAAAAGAATTAATCACACCTGTTAAACAACGATGAAAAATTTTCACACTTCCCCCTTTAACAAATAAATCCCCAAGAATACTAATTGAAAATTATTTAACAATTCCTTTCCACACTATAATGAAGTTAAAAAAAATAAATCTTGATAAAACACCAAAACTAATTTGTTTATATTTAAGAAGAAAAGAAAAAAATTAAAATGAATATGTTGAAATATTCTCTAAAAAAAATCACTAAGTTATTCTTCCAATTAATAATCAACTTTTCAAACAAGAACTCTCCTTTCAAAAAAAAAAATAATCAAAATTGAATTTGTAAATATGACTGTTCACTTCCAAAGTTAGAAAAGATCTATCTCCCCACAGAATGCAATTACAATAATACAATAATTATAATTTCCCTCAAAAAAAATACACTCAACAATAATTCTTGTCACTAGGCAATTGATAATTTTTTTTTACTGAAACAATACATTCTGTACAACATTCTGCATATATAAAAAAAATTCAAATTATGTAGGTAATGAAATTTCTTTTGACATTGAAAATTTGTCAAATATAAAAAAAATCTTCAAATAAATGCTTCTGTATGCTGGAATAAAAAGAGACATAATAAAATTCAGATTCTTTCAATGATCAGTTATAAAATGATAGAAAAAGCACAAAACAATCACTTAACTTTTGACGATGTGAGATATGCTCAAAGCCAAATTGTATTGAAGTTGTACATAACTGAGCATCAGATCTTTCCTGGTCATACTCCAAGTCATGTTGATCATCTTAGTGTCCTTGTCAGTTTTAAGGAAGGTTAAAAGGTGGGATTTATATGGAATATAGGAGTTCCTACCTAACGTAAACTTTCTATAGATTCTACCTATTAATCTCTCCCCTCCAAACACAGCACAACAAAATAAAGGTATAAAATTTAAAATCTGGGCGCCAGTCCTCACATAAATTCACGATCCATGAACGCCTAATAGTCCACGCCAAAGAATTTTTAAAAATTAAGCTCCTCGATGTGACGTTAATGAGAAGGGGCCCCACGTTGGGCGCCAATGAGAAGGTGTGTGATAATGGAACAGATTTTGATATGCTTCAACACTTCCTTCCACCAACAGTCAGCGATAGAGGCAATGAGACTCATGAAAATTTTACTCTCAGGGTCATGTTTTTAATCGTGAACTTATATGAAGACAAAATGAATTCAAACAATTGAATTAAATTAAATAAAAATATCAACTGAATATGAGAGATAATGATGTACTGCATTAGGAAGACAGAGAGATAACGCACTTTGAGATATTTACATTTTTATTGTAGAAATAAATTATAATACATGACTCTAAAATATCAAACTTTGTTTGTATAGTACCAACTATTTCCTATAAGAGGAAAATGAAAATTGAATATAAAAGTGAAATTTTTAAATATTTGTTATAAAAATAATGTTAAAGATTGAAACTTATATATAACATGAATTTACATCAAAATCAAATCAAACAAAATCTCTTTCATATCATACTCAAAATCATGATTTCAATCTATATTAGGTTCAAACATAATGGATTCACATTCATATATTCAGACAATAAAATCATAAAGGTATAACTCATCATACAGCTATGGAGTAAGCATTATAAAACAATATCGACTCGCAGCATGAATAAGGAGATCCCCTCGATGACCAATATCTTCAAATGAATCCGGTTGTAGAAGATGTATTTAGATTTTAAAATTCTCGTGACTATTTGTATCTTGATCCCTCCATGTTACAATAAAATCCAAGTGAAGAAATTTGTTTGTGTCCAAGTAAAAATCCAAATGAAGAAATTGTCTCCGACAATTTCCTATATGTGACTCCTTTGTCGTCAGTTATAAAATTTTAGGTTAGGCAGAATTAAATGTCGTACATTTCATCGTCGTGTATATGCAAGCATGGTAATTGCAAAATAATATCCAAATAAAATATATTTCCAATGGAAAACTAAATGGAATAACATTCGAATAATCCATTTGTAGAATTAAATAAAAATTATTTTCGTCAGAATGGGTGCGCAATATCAGGGTAGGATTGAATTTGGGATGACTGACATTTATATCAGCATCTAGATTATAGAAAAGAAAACAGGATTATTGGTTTGAAAAATGATCTCTCGCCAAACTATCTTGACATACGAACACATAAAACAAACTTACCCCAAATTCAGAAATTCAAATCGACGTCGGCCGCCATTTTCCTACACTGGCCGTACCGCTTCGATAGGTGTATGCAAAAAGAAAGAATTTGACATAAGCTTTGCTAATCATAAAAAATATTGCCACCTGACAAAAATCAATTTAGTGTGTTCGCACAAAAAAAACTATAAATTCCCAATTATTAATTTTTCCCTATACATAATTTTCTATAACATGACAGTACCCACTATAGCTGGATTTAACCCTTTCTTAACCGATGATTCCAATTGGAATCATTAACCCTTTCGGCCCTGCGTTTTTGTTAAGGTAGTAAAAAAATATTTAGATTTATTTAACATTTCTAGAAGGGCAGATAAATGAAAAATCTTTTGTAATTTTTTTTTAATGTTTATTTGTTTTTGGTGTTTGACGATGTGCACATTTGTTACCATCGGGGCTGAACTGTAGTAAATTTTAGTAATATTTAGTATAATTGCATACAAGTTAATAATTTTTTAATAGTGTGAAATTTTTTAAATGGTGTGAATTTTTTAATAAAAATTGGATGATGAACTTAGGCAAGGATGAAAATTGCATTTAATGCACATTACTCTTGATCTTGATGAGGAAAATTCCATCTTCATTGTTGTGCCTTCGAGGAACATTTTTTCTAAATGCATTGATAAATGGTCTTTCTTTCCATAGTTATATTACAAATGAAAGATAATAAGTAAAGTATGTTCATGAAATTATGAATAAAAATATAAAATAGTATAAAATTATAAAATTTATTGATTTCGCTTTAAGAATTGTAATTCACTTTCAGTATCAATTGAGCCCTGTTGGTCAAATATGTGTACATCAAGATTTAACATTGATTTCAAATTAAGTAAAAGAACTGATTGTGATATTTAGTATTAATCATAGATAATTAAGAAAAAATAAGATGTCATATTGCATTTTTACAAAAAAAACTCATTTATTTGCTTACCTGACATTTTGGTAGCGCGAACAATGGCAGCTGTCAAATGAATTCAAAAAACTTACTACTTAACACAGGATGGCAGATGGCTTGCATTTATATTCGATGTTGAACATTGGGTACTAGATATTGGCACAAAAATTGAAATATCTTTATTAACAAAATATTTGTGTATAAGAGTTTCATTTTCATGGTCATTTTTGTGACCACCAGGGCCGAAAGGGTTAATGTATTTTATGTATATCTCAATAAAAAATATTATCAGTTGTAAACTCGGTTATTGCGAAATGTGCTTTTCTTGCTAAACACGGTTATTCAGAGATGATTTTTTTTTCTAGCATGCTATATTTTTATAATTAGGTAATTATAAAAAAATAATAGAACAAGTTACGTCTCTAGATCTCGGGTATAAAATGGGTGATAAAGTCATCAACGAGATATGCTATGCTGACGATGTGACGATACTAGCAGAAAGTGAAAATCTACAAAGGATGTTATACAAGTTCCATCTTGCAGCTAAGATGACAATATCGGTCGATAAAACTAAATGTCTCACAATATCAAGACAGCCTCTGAGATGCAAATTGGTTGTAGACGATAAACCAATAGAACAGGTTACAACTTTTAAATACCTAGGTGTGGAGATATCTAGTTGTAATGATCTCTATAAAGAAGTCAAAGAACAGACTAATAAAGCTGCAGTTATCTCCGGATGCATGAGGGACACTGTTTGGGCCAATAAACATATGCTAGTTGAGAGTATGGTCCGAATATATAAAACCTGCATCAGACCCATAATGACTTATGGAGTTGAAGCAAGGGCAGACAGGGTGAGAACAAAACAGCAATTCAGAACAACAGAGATGAAAACACTAAGACCTATCTTGGGCAGAACCCGCAGAACCTGCAATGTGGAGGATATTGTAAGGTGGAGCAGACAAAGCAGACGACACTGGAGAGATCATGTTAGAAGGATGAATCCAGAAAGGCTGCCAAAGATACCAGAGGGACGCCGACAACCGGGAAGACCATCAAAGAGATGGAGGGAGAGCTGGACATCCTCGTCTCAGGACCTGTAAAAACAGATCATAGATCTAAAACAAGAAGAAGACGAGGTAATTATATTTCCTTCAATCTCTAATAATAATTAAAAATGAAAAAATTTTTATTTTACATAAAGTATATAGTTTTATATATGAATGATGACAATTGGAATCGTTAAAATTTCCAAAAAAAGGAAAAAAACTATTATAAAAATTATCAAAATCTCTTTGTAATCACATATTTTGCCCATTTTTTATGAAACATTTATTTTCATAATGCTTTCATAATTCGGTTACGAAAGGATCAAAAGGCTACTTAAGGCAAATTATAGGTTCTTATTAGTTATTGCTTTGTCTTGTTTATTTTTTGTTTACATAGAATAATTATATTTTTTCTCTTTATGGTTTTTTTATTTTTTATCATTATAATGATATCTCTCCGAAAATACTTGATACTCTCCTTTTCCTTCCTTCCCTTTGCTACGTAAAATTTAATAAAGAAGGAATATTTATCCCTAAACACCTGATCTCGATTTCATCTTCTTGTTCCTTCCTATTCCTTTTATGCTATGATGTTTTTTTTTTATTTATCTTGGTGTTATGTATATTTTCTGTGTTCTTTTAGCTTTCATTTTTTGTTGATGTACATATATAATTGACACTCTGTAATCTGGTTGGTTGGAAGAAATTGCTTTATGGCAATAAGCCCGCAAGTGTGCCTTGTATTTGTTTATAATATGTACAAAAAGATAAATAAATAAATAAATATATTTTATTTTTTTTACTACTCTTTCGTGTTTTTATTTTGCATTTGTTTGTGCTTGCACTCATTATTATTACTTTTTAACGATTTATTAATTTTTCATAAGTGGTGTAGGTATACTTAGTTACTATTTATATTATAAAATAAAAATATAATATTTATATTTAAGATCTAGTTCTTGTTGTTGCCTACACTACATACTTATCAACATGTTTAATGTACATAAATGCCCCATTCAGGGCGTATATGTATGTTAAATAAATATATACATTTGATTTAAGAATTAAACAATAATATTTGGTTCGTCCTCGATTTCCAACATTTTGTCAAATTGTTTTCACGCTCGCATCAAATCGATGTGGTTTGTCCATGTGGCTTGTCTAGCAAGACACGAATTCTCATTAAAATAACTCTAATTATTGTCGTTTAGTAAACAATGCCATCAATGATAGCCAGTAAGTCATGTTATTAAAAATGACATGTGGTTATGATGACAAGGTAGAAATGACAAGCGTCATTTTATAACGAAACACATTATCACTAGCAGGCTACGATATAATTGATTTCAGTCTTCAACGTTCGTGATCATTTGTATGCATTTTCGTGCCGGTGCATGGGACAAAGATATATATTAAAATGGTTTATGGTGTGCTTATAATCAGAAATATTATAATTTAAAAATTAATTTATGAAAAATACAATAATTATTCAACTTTTTATATTTGGCATTTAAATTTGATTTTAAAGACATATTAATTATGTTCTGTTCTGTTCGATTCCCAGCAGAGGAGAAATTTATTTAAATTCATTTCTCACGCTAATGTTGCTTCTCTGGGCTGGAAACACTGGTTAGTTGGAAGAAATTGACATACGGCAATAAGCTCGCCACTTGCGCAGGGTGCAAGGAAGTGTTCATTATTATTGCAAAAATGTTGATCTCGGTTATGATCCGGTAATTTCCTTCACAACGGAGCGTACTCAAGTTGTGAGGCTATGTCTTTTTGTGAGTAGCGTCTAGCCCCTGAGTTTCTTTTCTGCATTCTTAGGTTAGGTTTAAGTTTGTGTTTAATAATAATAGCGACTCGCGTGAGCGAGTTGCTTTATAAATTGAATTATAAATTATTATAAATTAAATATATAATATTCTTTTAATTTTTCGCATTTAATATAAAATTTCACAGCTCATTTGACTTAATACTACGAGATCTCAACCAATCAGAGAGCCAACCGGAAACAGAATGCAAACGGGTAGATTCAGATTGTAGACTCTAGTCTATTTGTGTAGTTTTTTTTGTAGTTGTAGTTTCATTATTATTATTATTATTTGTGGTTCTACTTTATATTTTTTTCATTTTGTGATATGTGAAATACATAAACTAGTATTATTCATGTTCTAAATATTAATTATTATTGATTTAAAATACAAAAAAACAATAGAAAAAATATCTTGTACCTATATATGGAAATTTCAAGAAATTCAAGTTTTTAACTGTCTTAAACTTTATCTATGTAATATTCGTACTAAATTCGTACATACAGTATATCTTTATAAATAAACGAGTTGGTTGTGGCCAATGATATACTCTTCACTACCAAGTCACTCCACAATGTATTAAAATTTTGTGTGAAATATTTTTAACCTTTTCACGAAATGAGTTTATTTAATTATTTTTGATTTAAATACTTTCTTATGAAAACTTGATAATTATTCTTCAATGCCATTTAATGAAAGTGATGTGCTTTTTTAGCAATTAAAAAAAATATATATCAAAAAGCTTTAGTTTCCTGAGCTTGGGCTCACTTTTAAATATTTGACCGTTGAAAAAATTGAGAAGCACTGATCAGATATCTTTCAAAATATAATGGAGTCTAAGCGAGTATTAGGTATACAAATTGCAAAAAATGAAAATAATCTAATGGGTCCTTTAGTCTAAGCAATCGATAATGTAAAATAAACACGCCGTACATAGGACATAGTAGGTACATACACAGCATACAAATACATTGTGATGAAACTTTCAGAAGACAATATCAGCATGATACTAGTTGATAATCTGCAATAAAAATATCCTTAAAATTTGCGAATTCATAACATTCCACTAAATCAGAAGCAGGCCATTTCGTTGCATAGTGCGGTGAGATGTTCGTTCACCTTTAAATACTACCATCAATTATTGGTGGTAGGCAAAGAGAATCGAACTCCATACAATTCCGATTTTTCATATGTTTTGCAATATTTCCCGATACATTTCTATTTGTTTTATGCTCCGCTGTCTTGTCTTAGAAAATAAAATGAACAATTAATGTTGATTGTAGTGTAATGTGGTATATTATCGTTCACTATGTAATTACCGAATTACTACTATCTACATATTATACTACACAATAGTATGTAGTACCACGGCCACATTCACTACCGCCACGTGAAGTCATTGTTCTTTGTCAATGTATAAGGCCACTAATCGTGACACAAATATACTTTATATACATGTACCACACAAATAATATAATTAAACAATCGATATTGGTACAACTTACTATGTATTGTGATACATTGGTTGCCAAATCAAAGAAACACACGCCGAAAATGATCGATTATTTTACAATCGTAGGAAAATTTGATGTATATCTGCTATTTTATTTTATTTTATTTTGTTTTATTTTATTTTATTTTATTTTAGTTTATTTTTTTTTTTTATTTTATTTTATTTTCGTTTATTTTTTTTTTATTTTATTTTATTTTAGTTTATTTTTTTTTTATTTTATTTTATTTTATTTTATTTTATTTTAGTTTATTTTTTTTTTTTTTATTTTATTTTATTTTATTTTATTTTATTTTATTTTATTTTATTTTATTTTATTTTATTTTATTTTACTTATTTTTTTTTATTTTTTTTTTATTTCATTCCATTTCATTGCATTTCATTTAATTTCATTTCAATTCAATTTATTTTATTTTATCAATATATAGAACCACCAGTTTATAATAGTATTAGCAAACGTACCTATATTAAATTACAAATTATGTTATAAATTAAGCAATATAAAAGCTAAGGAGAGAGAAAAAAAAACAAAAACTACCATAATTCCAAATATTACCTATACTAGTCGCATTTGTATTAAATTCATAAAAAAAGTTATTTAATTTTTGTATTTAATTTTAACTCCATTTATAAATTATATTGTTGGTAACTTCTTTATTTGATAGTTGCTAGCACGAGTCGTATTAACTCTAAACAAACCTAACCTAACAATATATGATCGGTAAATTTATGTAAACTAAATATATAAATATGTAAACATAACCAAACAGCAAAATATATAAACAATAGTACTTACGGCAAAATAGGTTATTAAAGTTATCTTTTATTTTCTTTCATAATTAAATTTTTATTTTCTTTCATGTTGTTTGTAATGTTATCTTTTATTTTCTTTCATAATTAATTATTATTTGGTACTAACGTTTTCCTACCCCTGCTTTTAATCTGTACACTGAATTACGCCCGAAACTATGTATACATAATATTATATTATGTACAATATTATAATATGCCAGTGCTGGAAAACCTCAGGTTCGCGGAAACATGAGGGTCTTTAGCTCTTGGCGGGCATGCGGGGAGTTCTAATGCATATCAAAAATGAAACTTAATCAATAAATAATAATCGGCTAACGCCGAAAATAGATAACAAATAGAGTATATAGATATAAAAAGTATGTACCAGAAAACATTACTCGCTATAATTACTATAGTCTGTTTATGGCAAGAATGACCAGATATTTGCGCTTGTCTTGCCTATTTGACGGTCTTATTCTCACCTCACAACGATTTAATCAAATCATCATCATTTCAAATAGATGCTTAGGTCGAATGACTGACGCCTGTGATTAGTCAACCGTTTATTCAGGCAGTACCTGCCTAAAGAAAGTAAAGAAAGACTGTTAAATTCGACCGTCGAAATCTATGATCCGAATGCACAGTCATAGGCAACTAAATACTTACTCCTAACTTGCGGCGTAGCATTTCACATTATTGTGTATGAAGAAAAGAGATAAAAAGTTTTCTATGGGTTTAGACTGACGTTTAAAATGTTTTTTTGTCATAACAAAGCAAACACATGTAAGCAATCTTACACTGACAGCTCCATGTCACGATTTTTCAGAAATTCCAAAAAAATTTCGGCATCTCGTATAGATCGCTGAATACTCTGTGTGGTATTTGGTTTTATAACATATTTGGTTAAATACATATTTGACGAAGTCGCTAAAATTATCATCCATCGAAAACATCTCGTATTTTAGTATTAAACCACTTATAAGGTTCCTCGTGATCAACATTACAAATTTTAGTTTACGCTTACGCTCATGCGCTAAGTATTTAGATATGTCTCTGAAATGCAATTCTCATACAAAAACTTCGTAGCATCCTCCAGTTAGGTAGCCACGTGATCTCCTAACTTAAGTGAGCGACTGTGCAATGAAAACTTGTCTGCGTCGGTGTCTGCATTCGGACCTTATTCTTACAAGATATTTTATAACATTTTAACAATTTGAAAAACAGGATAGGAAGGAAGAAGGGTAGGAGAGAAGGTGAAGAAGAAGCATCGACCATTGGTAACTGATGTAAAAATTTATACCCCACGTGTTTCAGTGTATAAATAATACTGAATTATATTGAATAAAAGGGGCACAATTACAAAGGTAAAGATGAACACAACGAAACAGTGCACATATTAAATATCCGACAAATTCCCAATTTTTAAATAATGATAGTGTAAATAGTCTATCCCAACTGTCAATCCTTTCAATAGAACGAACGAGCATCACAAACTGTCTTATATAAAATTTAATGCATCTAACGATTGTCGACCTTTCTAGAAGAAATAAAATTTTACACTGAGAGTCTTACTAATAAAAATCTACTGCACACCCGTTGACCAGTGTTTTAGTTACACACTAATAAACGCTGTATAACGACTGTGTAGTTACAACAAGCGTACCTACAACAAAAAATAATCCGACATCGTTGTAATTTCGCACTCGCACATGCGCAGAGCCGCCAGCCGCCATCCGCCATTATAAATTTTGACGTTTGTCGTAGTTAATATTTTCATATGTTTTTCACATTTCGAAATAGGAATATGGAAAATAAAACGAATAATTTCATCAGACGAATACCCAAGCAAACACCATTGTAGATATTATAAAAGAGCAATTTTTTTTTGACAACTTTTCGCTCCTATCGAGAATATAGTAATTTGCAGAGGTTTCATCATATTATTTCAAGATATAACAATATAAACACGCATATCAAAATAAAATTTGATTTGTGATAGATGAAATTTGTCTTATAACACCGCTAAACTACCTAGAACAGGCGTGCAAGCGATGTGTAAAATTTGTATGGGAGATACACAGTTGTTTACCAACTGATCTGCTACACAGCGTTTATTGGTAACGTTTTTGCCTACACGGGTGTTAAACGGTCGTCTAACTTATACAACACGTTTATTAGTAAGACTGTGAGTGTAGAGTTTAAATGACCCATTATTTTATATAAGTATGAATTTATCCGTGATTCAAAATGACTGCCCGTTGTCATTGTTTAATTATTCATTGTTTAATTAATAATTTTGCGACTCTTTACCTTAAACGCTTGACCAAGTCTGTCAAATTAAATCATTCTACTTTTCAATTGATTGTCTGTCTCTGAACTGTACCAAGTTCAGTCCAGACAAATAATAATGTTCAACTCGTTGACTTGTCTTGTCTGCTCTCCTTTCCCTTTCAAGACTGATTTTACCGAACGCATACATACTGTTCGTTGGAGGGCTGTATATTACATGAAATAATAATATTATATAAGTACATACATGTCATATACTTTATAATATTTTTCTATCTTCGCCACTACGAAATAGTACTTTTAACTAGGCCCTTCCATTCTAATGTATTCCAGCAGCAATAGCCATGTCACAAGCTATAACTAAATGCTCTATGGCCCGAATTATAGATTCGTTCTTCAGCTTTAGACTGATCTTGAGCACACCCTCTCAACCAAAATGGTATCAAAGAAACAAAAGTCACCGAGCTTGATCTCAAGACCGGTCTCGAAATGTATAGAAGAGTTGAGATTGCTTCGAGACAGCTATCCCGCGGTCTTGCTTTACACAAAAAAGAGACACATATAGACACGGACAAACTTCGCATTAATTACTATTTTGACGTTTACATTGTTAGCGGTACATTGTGAGCAACCTAAAGGTCACCCTGACGCACCTATACGCGGCACACTTTTTAAGTGCGCCTTTTGCTGACGTATTCAGTAGACTCGAATAGGAGACTTCATCTCCTAAAGCGAGTCTGGGTGGTGGTGGGCCAACTCTCAAAGTTACTAAAATGGATCGAGCATCTTATTTAGAACTTTCCGGGAGTAGTTTATCGATTATAGACTAAACTACTCATTCGCTCCTTTTCAAATTTTGCAAATTCGTATATCTAATACTCGCTTAGACCTCATCAGATTTTGAAGGATATATGTATATAGTGCTTCTCAAGTGTCAAATATTTCAAAATGACCGTAAGCTCAGAAACTCGAAATTCGTTATTTTTATTTTCAAATTGGTAAAAAGGCACACCACTTTCAGAAAATGGCATTGAGTAACTATCGAATTTTCATTATAAATTATACCTATATATCGAAAATAATTTAACAAAATCATTTCATGAAATCTATAAAGGATGTTATACAAGTTGCATCTTGCAGCTAAGAGATTTAATATGACAATATCGGTCGATAAAACTAAATGTTTTACAATATCAAGACAGCCTCTGAGGTGCAAATTGGTTGTAGACGATAAACCAATAGAACAGGTTACAACTTTTAAATATCTAGGTGTGGAGATATCTAGTTGTAATGATCTCTATAAAGAAGTCAAAGAACAGACTAATAAAGCTGCAGTTATCTCCGGATGCATGAGGGACACTGTTTGGGCCAATAAACATATGTTAGTTGAGAGTAAGGTCCGAATATATAAAACCTGCATCAGACCCATAATGACTTATGGAGTTGAAGCAAGGGCAGACACGGTGAGAACAAAACAGCTACTC
Organism: Molanna angustata; assembly: GCA_963576475.1. Classification (NCBI taxonomy): domain Eukaryota; kingdom Metazoa; phylum Arthropoda; class Insecta; order Trichoptera; family Molannidae; genus Molanna; species Molanna angustata. Next base: position 6,922,548 of record OY754984.1, read on the forward strand.
AGAACAACAGAGATGAAAACACTTAGACCTATCTTGTGCAGAACTCTCAGAGACAGAATCCCCAACGAGGAGATCTGCAGAACCTGCAATGTGGAGGATATTATAAGGTGGAGCACAAAAAGAAGACGACACTGGAGAGATCATGTTAAAAGGATGAATCCAGAAAGGCTGCCAAAGATCGTAATGCGCGAAATACCAGAAGGACGCCGACCACCGGGAAGACCATCAAAGAGATGTAGGGAGAGCTGGACATCCTCGTCACAGTACCTGTATAAACAGATCATAGATCTAAAAAACGAGGAAGAGGAAGAAGATTTCATGAAAATGTTTAATATTTTCCATACAATATTTGAATACGTTGTGGAGTGACTTATTAATAGTGAGGTGTATATCAACACAACCCACTCTTTTTTAATAGTTTTCTTATCACCGTCGCCATTTTCATAAATAGCTGATAATATTTTCGGGGTTGACTTATCTGTGAATATATTTTATGCTAAATAACCCTCTTCTTCACTGTCTTAATTATTTTCATGTCTTTACTTATCTTTTCCAAGCTACTTTATGTGGGTATTATACTATTTTAAATATATTTCCGCTAACGTGGTTATTTTTTTTAATAACTATTGTACTAGTACTTTGTGCGAAGTTTTTTTTATTATTATTTTATTCGTTATGGAATACAAACAGTTACAGAATATAAATGTGTATAACTAATAACAATATGTTAAGTCGATGTTTATCTGTACCTTACAGTATTCACAATGTAGTTTACAGAGTAACACAATAACAAATAAAAGGCCATAAATGATAAAAACAAGTAAAGAATTAAAAAAGAAATAACATTAAGGAAATGAAATAGTTAAGAAATTGATTATACAAAAACATTAGGGGGCAAAAAAAACAATAATTATATAAAAATCATAGAATAATAATAGTATAGAATACTCTTTAGCCTGCATTTAACGCGACTGCTTTATGTTGACTAATTTGGTCAACATTTTGCTACGAGCATTCAGTAATCATTTGGCCGTCTGCGTGATACGTTCTTCAAATAGGGAATTTTTTAACTGCTTGCAAAATTATTTACGCAGTCATAACGAATACATATATTGACACGAGCCGGCCAATAAAACAGCTTCACTTTTTCAGCGAGGTATTGTATGGGAATGAGTATTCTATAGTTTTATTATTATTCTATGATAAAAATTAAAAATTAAGAAGCCATAATTCAATATAACAAGTGGTGTATCTGTATTATATCATCGCGTGTTGTGGTGATGATTTTTGAATGTGTCGTATTTCATGTTTGAATGCTGCCTATTATTTGGAGAAGATGTGTGTGTCTGGGAAGGTTTTGTTGTATTCATTGCACATTCTGTTTGTTGGTTTCCTAAATCCTGCATTTGTGTTTGAAGTTGAGGGGAGGAAGAGTAAATTATTTCTATGTCATCTGAGTGGTGCATGTATGTTAATTGCGCTAGCGAGTGCTGGACAGTCAAAAGTGCTATTGATTATTTTGTTTAGTGTTGTCATGTCAATTAGGGTACGTCCCTCTCTCAGTGTGCATAGATTGTAATTATTAAGTAGGTCAGTGTATGGTAGTCGGGGATTCTGTGTTCTGTACTGCATAATCTTGAGGTATTTTTTCTGGATTGATTCAATTTTGTCTGCGTATATGTTGTAATGTGGATTCCATACTTGAGAGTAATATTCGAGTTGTTGTGTTGTTTTCATGTTGTGTTTTTTTTTATTGTTTCAGGTAAGTCCTATTGTTGTTTCTTCTGAATCTACACGCCTTCCATTGCACCAGATAAAGGTTTGTGGATGAATTTGGAATTAATACATTCAAATTTGATTGAAATCGAAACAGGACCTATTTATATATTTGCTATTAATGAATTATGATATCGGATTTATGGGCCATTTTCACAACTATTCGCCGATTTATATAAACAATAATTCTTGAATATAATTAGAAAATCAAAACGTACCTATATTGTTGAAGCTTTAATTGGTAACTGGGAACTTCTTAGAGCAATACACAGGAGTGAAAATATCGAGGAAGCATGGACGACACTGAAAGAGACTGTATGTAAGACAGCGAAAAAGGTATGTGGTATTGCTAAAAGAGGTGGAATGAAAGGCGATGCATGGTGGAATGAGAGAGTTAAGATAGTTGTGGGTGAAAAGAAGAAAGCAGGGATGGCATTCATAGCCGCGAAATGATCGAATAATGAAGATAGAGCAAAAGAGAATTATCAAGTGTGCAAGAAGGTAGTCAAAGACACAGTAAAAAGGGAAAAAGATGGTATAAAAGAGAAAGAAAGCCTGAAAATAGCCAACGACTTTCCTGGAAACATGAAAATGTTCTGGAAAGGCGTAGCGAAAAGAAAAAATGGAACTGTGAAAGCTTCGAAAGGAATAAATGATAAAGATGGAAAAATAATTATGGACGAAGACGGCGTGAAAGAACGATGGAAAGAATATTTCAAGGAACTGTGTGATAGCGGAGTAAGTGGGGACGTGAGTCAGAGAACATGGCAAGTAAGCGAAAGTGATAAGGATGAAATAACGCAAGAAGAAGTGTTTGAAGCAGTAAAACACGCGAAAGCGGGGAAAGCTGCCGGATATGACAGTGTATCCGCTGAACTTATAAAATATGGCGGCGAACAGACGTTGGAGTGGTGTCTCTCTCTTTTCAACAAATGTTGGGAAGAAGGACACACTCCCTCAGACGGGAGAAATGCAGTCGTGGTACCTTTGTATAAAGGTAAAGTATCGAAGCTCGACTGCAAAAACTATAGAGCCATAAGTTTATTAAGCTCAGTTGGTAAAGATGTATGCAAGGATCCTGGATCAAAGAGTGCGAAAGATTACAGAAAGCAAGATACGGGATGTCCAGGGTGCGTTTGTGGGCGGCAGAGGATGTATAGACCAAATTTTTTCTCTGCGCACGGTCACAGAAAAGGTTCTGGATAAAAATCAGAAAATTTTCTGTGCCTTCATAGACCTAGAAAAGGCGTATGATAAAGTTGTTAGAGAAAAATTATGGGATATACTAGCAGTGTATGGAGTGAAGAGCAAACTGATACGCGCAATCGCGTCATTATATGAGAACAGCGAAGCATGTGTTCGTGTCAACGACACAGTGACAACGTGGTTCTCTATAAATAATGGCGTTAGACAAGGGTGCGTGCTATCTCCATGGCTCTTTAACTTGTACATTGATTTCTGCATAAGAGCCCTTAAGGATGAAAGCAAGGGTCTGAAATTGAGTACCGTAATGGTGCGAGATTTGATGTATGCAGACGATAAAGTTCTATTAGCAGAAAGTATGGAAGAGTTACAGTATCTTGTAAGTATGGTATATGAAGGATGTATAGAGAATGGATTTAGGATGAATGCCAGCAAATCAAAGACAATGGTCTTTGAAAAGAGTGAAAGCAGAACAGCGTGTAAAATAAGAGTAGAGAACGAATGGCTCGAGCAAGTTCACGAACATGTATACTTGGGAAGCATATTTCAACGGAACGGACGACTCGATAAAGAGATCGAAAGAAGAGTTATGGCAGGAAACAGAGTGAATGGAGCACTAAGACCAATTATGAATGATCGCAACATATCAAAGGATGCCAAAGTTGCCATTCATAACGCCATCGTACTGCCAACCTTGACGTATGCAAGTGAAACCTGGACTTGGCAGAAGAAGCATGAAAGTAGAATAAATGCAGTTGAAATGAGATCGTTAAGAAGGATTTGTAATAGAACGATGTATGACCGGGTAAGAAATGAGGACATAAGGAAAGAATGTAAGATGAAGAAAGATGACATTACTAGAATGAAGGTGAACACATTGAGATGGTTTGGTCACATGGGGAGAATGAATGAGGAGCGCCTGACGAAGAAAATATACAGAGCGGAAAGGAATGGAATGAGAGGTCGGGGACGCCCAAGAAAGGGATGGCACGACCATGTGAACGAAATTTTGAAAGACGGAAATGTTAGAAGTGTGACCAATAGACGAACATGTATGAGACGATGCATGAATGTGGACGAGGCGAGAGATGCGTGCCAGGATAGAAAAATGTGGCGTTCGGTTCTCTCTGCCTACCCCGCAAGGGACATGGCATGATGGTGTGTATGTATGTATGTATGTATTAATTGGTAACAATTTATCTATCCCGATACTAAATATTTTATATACTCACATAGTTTTCGGTCTGCACAGTTGTATAAAAAACAACCTCCGCTACGCGAGCTAAGCTAAACTAACTTAGATTTTGGTCTACAACCGGCTTTATAGATTCCAGACTATTTTTTTATAGAATCTTCATTTATTCAACTAATTCTTATAATTTTACCGGAAAATTAGCTATATCCGGTCATGTTATAATTCTTTTCAGTCTTAAAAAAAATTACAACGTAGAATCACGCGAATAAATAAAATGAAACAGGATTTGAGATTCATTATATTATATCTTTTACCAGGGAGGCAAGTCTGGTCCAACCGGCGAAATCAAAACCCTCGTGATTAGCCATATCATGGATATAATTATATGGAGTTCTATGACATCTAAAGTAATAATTATATCCATGATGTGGGTAATCGTGAGGGTTTTGATTTGCCGGTTGGACCAGAATTGCGGCCACGGTTTTCCGAGATCCATCACTTAATATATTCTATATACTAGGTGTTTTTTTATTAATTCGATATCCATATTTTCGTTTCCTTTCATCTTTGAAAAAGTTTCTGGAGATATCGCTAATTATAATCTATTTCAATTCTAGTATTTAATGAGTCTTTTTTGACGAAGAACAAATTTCTCAGTTGTGTTAAGGTCTTTGCTCTAAATATGATGAAGAGAGGTTGGTCAACTCGACAAGAAGATATCTTTACGCACAACTTGATGCCAACAATTTTATTTACATCTTTATTCCGCAGACTTCCTGCACACCACACCATGCCAATTAACTCGACCATTAAATTATGCAAAAATGCAATAAACTCAGTTTCTTTGTGTTGTATTTATTGTTTATAAAGTTTCTGAACTGTGGGTCCATGGCCGCAGTATTTATTTTAAATTCAGCGTCGAAAGTTTAAGTGGATGATTTTGGGAATAATCCAACTGTCGATTCGTTAATGAGAATTAAATTCTCTGAATGAATCGACAGTATTAAGCCAAGATGCGTGTACGAAGGAACATTTTATATGGCGTAGTGGACTTTTTGCAGCATGCTAAAAACACCAACTTATGGAAGTCGCCTGTACACAATATGTAAGAAGACTTAATAGTTTGATACTTAATCTCCAAACATACACACAGAACCATCATGCTGTTTTCATATTCCGGGTAGGAAAAGAGGACTGACCTCCATACTGTCCTACCTTACATACATACCAACATGTGTTAAAAATTTCAATAATTTGTATTTATGGGTTTATAGTTTGGTACTTATTCTTCAATTATACATGCTATCGCTATCGACAGTTGTATCTCATGTGTTACATGCCACTGGTATAATAGAATTCATCAAAAGAAATATCAAATTTTATTACAAATTAACATGGGTGGTGGCGGAGCGATTAGCGTCTTGGGTTTTTATTAATCCAGTGGTCGCGAGTTTGAATCCTGCCACGACCCATTTCGTTCAATCATCTATGATTAATTTAAGGAATATATGAAGATGTATATATGTACCTACTTGTTATTAAAGTAAGGTACAAGTGGTTTAATACTAAAATACGAGATGTTTTCGGTGGATGATGATTTTATCGGCTTCGTTGAATATGTAGGTATTTGGTAATTTTGTCAAATCAAATACCAAACAGAGTATTCAGCGATCCATACGAGATGTCGAAAATTCGCTGGAATTTCAGAAAAATCGTTACATCGAGCTGCCAGTGTGAGTTTGGTTACATATTATGTTTGTGTTGTTAGAACAAAAAAACATTTTAAACGCCAGTCTAAACCCATAGAAAGCTATCTATCTATCTCTTTTCATCATACACAATAATGTTAAATTCTACGCCATTGACCTTAAGTTTGGCGTAGTATTTAGTTAGTGGTCTCTGCAAATATTTAATACTCTTAACTTTGTATAATATTTAAAGGCCCCCATTCACGATCGTGCCATCCTTCCAAATGGCTTGCCATCACTCCAAAATGCGCTCGTGAATGTCAAATCCCGCTCCAAATTGGCCTGACACACCAAAATGGAATTCCAAACGATCGAAACTCTGTAGGAGGTACCGCGAAAACGGCGCGGCGCATCCTGTCGGCACGGCATGCTCGTGAGTGTGAAAATCAGAATTAATGTGAAAGCGCCGACCGCTTGCGTATACTAATTTTGATGGCTCGATGGCGCGCCCGTGAGTGTGATGAAAATTTTACAATGCTCCAAATGGAGCCAGTCCATATGGAACGACGCCGAATGGCACGATCGTGAATGGGCTTCTTGATACACTTAAAGTGTATTTTATATACGCATTATTGTACAATGTACAACGTTCATGTCTGAATTTGGCTATCTTCATTTTATTGTCGATATTAAAATAAAACAAATGGATGGGCACATTAGTAATGGCTTTCGGTTGTGCACACAGTTGGAATACCTACATTATTTTCCCTGCAAATTTCAATTTGCATTCCCACGATCTGTCTGTTAGGGCAGTCACCTCACTGTCTGCACTGCCTCAAATATACATAATAATTATATTATTATCATATCGGGTGTTCAATTCATTCTTTCTGATTCCATTAAAACCGAATCCAGAGACTTTTTCACTGTAGTTATCATTTGTAACAGGAAACTGCATTTTATTTTACCACTATCAGATGTTTCTTTTTTTATTAATTACGACGCAATAGTGTGGAGTTTTATTAATGAAGTATCTACCCAAGGTGACACATTTCAAGTTCTTAGGTTCTGTTCTATTAGCGGATGCCAGTGTGGATGCTGACATCTCCCATAGGGTGAACGTGGCATGGAGTAAATGGAGAACACTCGCGGCCGTTATGTGAAACCTACGTATGCCGATTAAAACGATAGACAAGCTTTATAAAACATCCGTGAGACATGCAATGACATACGGTGCAGAGTGCTGGACAGTAAAAGACACACATGAAAAAAAAGTATATGTCAACGAAATGAAAATGAGAGATGGACAACTTAACAGAATTCGCAATCTCCCACCCCACTCCATAGGGAACGTTTTAGATCTAATAGTTTTGTTCATCCCCGGAGCGGCTGCTCGTCGGACAAAACAAGAAACTACTATCAAGCATATTTCATACCACTACCCAGGCCCGTCAGTCATGGCGAGGGTCTCCCAACCCAACAGTGACTCGCGTTACTCGACAGCGAACCAGAGATGGACCGGCGGGGTGACAAATCTTGATATAAATAGTAATGAGCTAATAAGAGGAAGCTATGCAGTAGTGCCCATACAAAACTTATAGAGAGCCGACTCAGATGGTATGGACATGTATTGAGAAGACAATAAGACGTGCACGTGTTGCAAACTACACTAGCACTCCTTTTCTTTTCCTAGCACAAAACAGGAAAAGAAAAGGACGTCCACTATCCACGTGGTGGGGTAATATGAGTAAGCTCACGGATGAAGCCCAAATGCCAGCCCCGACAGGACAGGGTAAAGAAAAAGAAGAAAAGTGTGGTTATTTTATTTTTTACTTCTCGGGCAGCTTACATGTAGGTACTGTATCAAATATTAATTTAACACGTACTGCGAGACTGCGTAATTCCTTACTTACTGGCCATGTACAGAGAATGCCAAACACGCGATTAACCAAAAAAGTCATGGTTGGTCACCCGGGAGGTAAAAGGAAGATGGGGAGACCAAGACTGAGATGGGAGGACGACGATATCCCTCTCTTTCTCTCAGCATCGTTTCCTTACGACTGATGGTCGTGATCTCCAATATATGTTTTCCGTACAAAGTTCCTCTAGACCTCTCTGTCTCCAGCGAGGTGCATAGCATCGTTAATAGCGGAGTTGGCAGTTTCTTAGATCTGGTCGATCCATCGTATCGCTGATTTCCCCCTCGGTCTTTTTCGTGGAACGCTCAACACCCATTACTGACCTCTCAAGGTTCTCACATACATTGGCGTTTATATAACGCGTTTCTGCGTCACATAAACCAGAAATCATACGATCTTTAGAGACATTGTAATGAACATGCTATCGGATAACACGCGGAAAAACATGGAAATTCTCTGTATTTAATTATAACTTATAAACATTGTATATCCTTATTTGCTTTTTCATTATCAATTATTAGAGGTCTTGTATTGCGTGAATGCAAATTGATGTTAGATAGGTCGAGGGATCAGACTATCAGTATTAGTGATGGTCAACAAAATATATCAGACATAAATGCAAGTTATGCGGTCTTGTATTTTTAACCTAAAAAAGAAAATAATAGAATACATAATGTCTATATGTTAGTTTAAAATTAAAAGGCTCAGATCGAGACGCAGTTTTCAATCGACCACGTCGCATGAAAGAATAATGCCTTCCAACAGGGCTTTCAGGGCTGAACAGACTGAATGGAGAGATGAAAACTGCTGGGTGGCGAGGAGGATGTGACGCACGCATCTGCTGGTGTGTCCTCTCATGGGGTAGTCTTGTAATGACGAGGACGTCTTGGCTGCACGCTACAGGGCTGTGAAGGCTGCAAGCTATTGAGAGAGGGTGCATATAGATGGTCTGGACAAGGAAACGAACGAACGATTGAATTATATGCCACATACTGGAGGATATCTGGCGGTGTGACGGAGTGTAGTTTTGCGAGGGACCGCCGGCTTACGTCGGTTTGTGTGCGTACAAACGTGTGCTTCACTGATGAGCCTTGGCCTCCTGTTGTGAAATCTGACGCCTGTTTACTTCGACTTCACCCTGAAACGAATGAAGATAAGGGCTATGCTCCTCCCTCGAACATGAGATCCGATCTCAACTGAGGAATGAATATTCACTATATTACCATAATTTAATAATGCATATTATATGTTATTTTTAATGTATAATCATTATTTTTTTAAATAAAATAATTACGATATTTATCCTTTTACAGATCTAGACTGAAAACACAATTGAAAATTATGTTCCCATCGAGAATCGACTGATATAAATTGCCTACGGGCAATATGTCTGCCACTTGTGATTTTTTAGCGTAATAAAAGCATTTTATTTAGTATTATTATTAATCGAACTCTGACAACTTCAATAATAATGGACCCCAGACAGCAAAGTGCTTATTTAGTGATTTGCTGTCTCGTTTGATTGATTCAAATCTATAATTTTTTTTTAATTTTATTTGAAAAAATGGGCAACGTACAATAATATTTTTTTAAACAAATATAATAAATAAGAATAGCAACATAAGTAATTGTTACTTAATCAGCCCACCTTTGTACTCATGTTGCATGTACTCACTGCTGGTAATAAAACAATTAATTATTCCTGTCTAATGTGGCTCCTGAACATACAGAATATGTCCACGGACCTGATCTTTTCCAAATTATTATACGTGGTAAGGCATCGGTACAATGGCGAATTTTGAGCGGCATTAGTGTTTTTTTTGTCTAAAAAGAACGTTGAGGTGTGTCTTGTTCGTCTGTTTAAATATAAATATGATCTGGCGTATATATTTAATAAAAATAAATATCGTAAGTTTCCAGAATGTAACTGAGTTAATTAATATTTGACATAGATCCTATTAGTTGCCCGAATAGAAATAATACTCAACTGTCATTAATATTTTCAGAATTGACTTTGTGCAACCCTATTAAACGATTTTGGCTGACCCAATTATTTCAAGGCCAGCAAAACTCGCTGTGCACAACGCTATTGTCGTTCCAACCATAATGTATGCAAGTGAGACATGGGCATGGCAGAAGACGCATGAAAGTAAAATTAACGCTGTGGAAATGAGGTACCTAAGACGAATGTGTGGTAAAACAATTTATGATAGGATAAGGAATCAAGATATCAGAAGAGAATGTAAGATTGAAAGGGATATTTTGAGTAGAATGAAGATAAATGCTTTGCGATGGTTCGGACATGTAGAGAGAATGAACGATGAACGACTGACAAAGAAAGTATACAAGGCTGAAAAGAGTGGAATGAGATGTAAGGGTCGACCGAGAAATAGCTGGCATGATCATATAAATGAGATTTTGAAAGAGGGGAACATACGAAGTCAGAACAATAGGAGAGCATGTATGACGCGATGTATGAATGTAAATGAGGCAAAACAAGTATGTCAAGATAGAAGAGTCTGGCGTTCGGTTCTCTCTGCCTACCCCAAATAGGGAAACGGCGTGATGGTATGTATGTATGTATTAAACGATTTTAATGCTTCTATAATATCCAAACTTCGTATTGAGATATTTAAAAAGTTTGTCAATAAAAATATTAGTCAATTTATTGTTATGTATAATAATGAAATTTTATTGTATTTTAATATACGAGGACGTATTTTTTTGTAAAAGTCGCAAGACTACGAGTAAGACCAAGACCAGACGTGTGAATGCAAGATCAAGACTTTGGCATTGCGTTTTCTCATCACTTACGTGCATAGATCTACATTATTATAATACCTGTTTGATTTGAATGCTTGTGTAATTTATATTTTAATTTGTTTTTTTATTTGCATTGTTCGCGTGCAAATGTTATCTTGCCCAAGGACTTGTAGGGATGCTTAGTGCTTAGTGCATTCTTTGCGTTGTTGGTAAGTGACATGTTATAGACACTAGACCTTAGAAAACGCACTATTCATTTTACCAATGTCGGAAGAGCTGTCAAGTTGATATTAAACGTGAAAATTTTCAAGACAATAACTTTAGCTATTAAATATAAATTAATTGACGCGATAAACATAAAACCATATTATGAATATGATCCGATTTCATTTTTAGAAATTAATAATATTTCGCTTTATTACGATAAAACAATATTAACTGACCGGTCAATTCAACATAACAGACCCGATTTAATAATACATGATAAAATTAAAAAAATAACATATATTTGCGATGTGGCTATTCCAAATTCTAGTAATATTATAAAAACTTTTGATGAAAAAATTAGAAAATACACCGCTTTAGGTAACGAGATTAAAAGACTTTGGCATTCTCGTAAAATAATAATATTACCGTTCATTATTTCAGCCACTGGCATTATTCCAAAATTGTTAATAAAGATTTATCGAAAAACTTAATAGTAAAAATGCAAAAAACGGTAATAATGAATACATGTAGAATCGTTAAAGATTTTTAAACGTTAATATTCGGGAATCAGTAGGGTTGTTAGGTAGTATAGAGACCTCCTCAGAGCCTAATCCTTTGATATGTTAAGTATCTGGATGGGTGAACTATTCCCAATTGAAAGCTTGATGATGCGTTTGTTGCATTTTATTTTGCTCTTTTAAACAATTTACAATTTACGCATTGATCTTCTAATTCTTTTGAGGAAGTGTATAATGGTAATAATAATAGTATTAAAAATAATAAGCATCATACAATTACTTAAATAATATGTTGAGAAAACTAATTTATTTGAAAAAATGTGATCAAATGCGAATTCATAAAAATCTTTTTCCTTACATCAAATGGCAAAGGCGTTGATTAAATTATTCCCGCAACCAATTTTCATTCAATTTATAAAGCAACTCGCTCACGCGAGTCTATTTAATTGAAAACTAATTCTATTTTCATTAAATACTAACTAAACCTAATCGAAAAATTAACGGGAATGGAGATTTACGTACACATCATATTATTATTTCGTTGTCGTATTTTATTACATTTTTGTTTGATTTAAAAATACACAGTAAAATAAATTATTAATTATTTATTCATACACGAACCGTTCGCTTCTCCAACTCTTTTACTAACATAGCAGTCCGGCTGTGGAACGATCTTTCGAATTAGAATAGTGCTTCCACTCATTTTTATATCATCGTTTTTGGGTGTACCTATTGCTAGAGAAATCTCGCATGGTTCAGCAATGAGGTACCTAAACCACCTATTCTGAATGTTGTCTTTTTAGGTGAGACGAGACTGGTGTGTGGCTATACGCGCATGTGTCGTGCTCCCTTTTATAAGGTTACTACACATTGTAGGTTGTGTCGTCTTGGTATGGGTATATGTGTATAAGTATTGTTACATATAATAATTATATCAGGGTTTTTTCTTTGGTGTACTTTGCACTTGTTTTTCTGAAGTTGACATACCTACTTACCTTGCATCTAGTCGGTAACTTGGAGATAAAAATAATAATAATAGTAACAATAATTAACCTCGCCTTGTGCACGTAGAACTGGTTCTACATACAAACATATCTACCTAAACGTAAAGGTATAGAGTACCTACTTGTTCTGCTCCTGTTCTACTGGTTGGTCTGCTATGAAGTTGTCTACACTTAGTGGCTATATCTACCTATCCATCGATCTAGTTTGCTTTTGCTGTGTTTATTCGATCAACAACACATGTCTTGTTCTTCCTGTCATTATAAGGATATTTTTTATATTCCTTTAGGAGAATTTATGCTGAATTTTAAGATTGTGTGATATAATATAGAAATATCATGATAATGCAGCCAATGAAAATGATATAGTATGCATTTGTGTAATCAGTGATAACTTATGGTATTATCGCTTGTGGAGGAACGTATACAATTAATTCATAACCAATAAAAATAGCAAAGAAACTGATAATTAAAATAATACTTAAATAAAGGAAACTTCCCAACAGAGCAAATTTTTACAATATGCAAAGTTCTTCCATTTAGTGACATTTATCGCAACATAGACACAGATATTCAAAGAAATCATTGATTAAAAGACAGAGTTTGAAGCCAAAGATCAAATGTAGTTGAAAATATAATAGTGCCACTCTATAATCAGACAATTATACAACACCACTACATTTATCTCGGCATTAAATACTTTTTTTTTTATTAAAGTTTTATTTATTTACATTTTTTTAAACAATAAGTATTCTTGCACTAAACTGCTATATTCTCCCAGGCGATATAAAGTTACATACATACGAAACTAAAATTACATACATACATATCATCAAGGGGTAGGCAGAGAGAACCGAACGCCATTTATTTCTATCATGACACACATTCCTCGCCTTGTCGACATTCGTAGATCGTCTTATACATGTTTATCTGTTGTTCACGCTTCTAACATTTCCATCTTTCAAAATACCGTTCACATGGACGTGTGTCACCCTTCCTTGGGCGGCCCCTACCTCTCATTCCATTCCCGTCCGCAATGTATGTTTTCTTCGTCAGGTGTTCGTCATTCATTCTCCCTATATGGCTAAACCATCTCAATGTGTTTTATCTTATAATCTTAAGTTATAGTCCTTTATCTTATAATCTTAAGTTATTGAAATATAAAATTAATTATAGAAAAGCTTGAGTGTGTGTGTGTGTGTGCGTCTTTATATAAATTTACTGTATAAAGTAACAGATTTAATGTCCTTTTGTTAGAATTAGTTGAAAACATGTTTATTTTTTTCCTATTGCATATTTTACATTTTTTTAATGTTATTCCTTTTGTATACATTTTTAATGGGGCAATAATACTGAATTGTTTTATTTTTTATATATACTTCATGTAAAAATCATATATAAATAAAATGTTGAACATAATTATGGTATTTTTTTACAAACACTTTTTAACGTATTGGAGAAATTTGAGACGAATTGGGGTGTTAGATGTATATGCCTTGTAAAATGCACGCGTTCCTTTATTCTTGTTCCATTTCCATGAATAGCCGTTTGACCGTTATATCTTCGTATCGATTCTGAAAAATGATCGTATAGCTTAGCTTACAAATAGCTTTGATTGGATCCTTGATAGAGCATTGATACAATCGTACGTATGTAAATTACACAAATAAAACAGATTGTGATGTTAGGTACTGCTGCATCGAGTTATATTTGTTTTACAAAACAGATATGTATGTACATGTTTAATATAACGCATACCGTTATGGCGATTATAGTTTCCTAGAAATACTGTTATTTTACATCACTTGTGTGTGAACGTACTGTCCTGGGAGATCGTAATATCGATATAGATTTCCACTACTTGGGGCACTTCAATTATTATTGGTATCTTCAATTGCAAAATTATAATTGTAACGTTGCGTATATTTAACGCACAGTCAGGTGATAATTTTGAATCGTCGATGTCTTAAAATGTATATTTGGTTTTACTGAAAACACTTGGTGCTGATTTTGCATAACTCCATATAGTCGAAAAGGCTCTAAGAAATCAAATTACTGATTTGTTCCACTTATATTTATTTCTTTGACAGGATGATCGTATTTGGTTTTAATTTTTTTACCCCTCACTAATCCAAGTGGGGAGTTATGATTTCGCAATTTTTAAGGCTATTTTTTTACTGCAGATTATCAACTTTAAAACTAAAATAAAGGAATGGCTATTAGTAAAAGGCAGACACTATGCAGAGGAGAGTATTCACCCATAGCCTTCGACCCCTAATATGTCTTACTACACTTATTATATTTGGTTGTTTTTTTTATGTGTGAGTTCATATTGTGAATATTGATGTTTTTAAATAATTATGTAATTTTTTTAAAATTATGTTGTACTTTTACATTATGTTGTTTTCTTTGTTTTGTATTTTGTGTTTATATTTGTGATATGTAAATTATATTGCTGTATATATTCAAATTGACGATAATGTAATACACCTAACAGCAGCCCCAGAACAGGTGGGGCTAGTGGGGCGTTGTTGATCAATTTATATATATGTAAAAAAAAACTAGTATCATGCTGAGATTGTATTCTGAAAGTTTTATCACAATGTATCTGTGTGTGTGTGTGTGTGTGTGTGTGCTATGTACGGCGTGTTTGTTTTACTTTATCTATTATAGGTAGGTACACTATTAGATTCATTAGATTCTTTTCAAATTCTGAAAATATGTATATCTAATACTCGCGTAGACCCCATTAGATTTTGAAGGATATCTGAATAGTGCCTCTCAATTTTCTTTAACGACAAATATTTTAAAGTGACCCCAAGCTCAGGAAACAACATTTAAAAAAAATATATTTTCAAATTGATAAAAGACACATCATTTTCATAAAATGCCATTGAGGAATTATCAAGTTTTCATAATAAAATATTTAAATAAAAAAAATAATTAAACAAACTCATTTCATGGAAGTGCTGAAAATATTCCATGCAAAATTTGAATACTTTATGGAGTAACTTGTTAGTGAAGATTTTAGCGTTGGCCACAACCCACTCGTTTTTTTTTTATAATTAAAGAATACGTCCTTTTAACAATTACATATTATACATCCTCATCATCATCATTGGCGCTATAGCCCTGTGTGGGCCCTGGCCTCCTCCAGAATCCTTCTCCAGCAGTCCCTGTCCTCCACCGCTCTCCTCCAGTTCATCCTCATACATTAGGTACCTAAATTAAGCATATGCTTGTGCTATATCATTCTAGATCTATTATTACCTCACAGTTAGCTAGTTTTGGCACGTTTAAGTGCAGTGACTGCAAGGTTTAAGAGCTTCCCGGGTTTTTCGTGTGTTCTTTCAGAATTCTGCAAAGGGTCGACATCAGTCCCCATAAATAGAACGGTCGGTGGTAGAGGAAGAAAAGTTGTACGTATTAGTGACTAGTTAATATCTTTAATAATGATAATCGTTAGTTTTAATTGGCTTCAATAATTGATGTTTAATTTTTCTATTTATTAAAAAGCTCCACTGGTATTAGATAGACTTTGTAGGTTGATAGGTCTTTGGTAATTGGTATTAACTACAAGTTATTGGTAGAATTAGTTTTATTAATGGTAGGTATGTTGGGAAATGATCGTTAGTTAAGGTATTTTCTGTTTCATTTATAATTATAAAGTGGTTCTAATTGGATAAAACGCTTATCTCATCATTGGATTATTCTTTAATTCCTCTAATAGCTGGGGAAGAAAATTGTTTATCACTTAATGTCCTGTATTACTTAGTGGTAAAGAGTTTGTGAATTATTGAGGGTTCTTGTACCTTCGAATGGTTGCTTGCAAAGCTTTCCGAATTTACAGTGTATTTAATTTGTTATACTGTTATCTCCATTAGTTATTCCAACATATAAAATTGAAAAAAGTGTACTTATCAACTAATGTCCTATAGACCCTATAGTAGATACTTACATTTCTGACGACACTCTAGCCCGGTATTTGATGCCCGTACAGTTTCCATGAAAATGCGTATGTTATATAGCAACATGATTTATATGTATCCAAACAAAAATATATCAAACAATAAATAAAAACACTAAGCAAAACTAGTAAAGTATATCAGTTATATTATGTAAAGCGTCCTTGGGGTGTCCTTGAGGGAGACCACAGAGGAGATGGACTGACGACATTGTCGAACTGGTGGGACATGGGTGGAAACAGAGCGCCCAGGATAGAGAGAAGTGGAAAACTCAGGAAGAGGCCTTTATCCAGCAGTGGAGTTAAAGGGGCTGAAGAAGTAGAAAAAGAAGTCCTTGACGTGAGGTTATTACAAAAACGGCGCTATAGAAATCATCCCAATTTATTATTATTATTATTATCCTGAATTCCGCGTTCATGTACCGATGTCGGCGGGACGATTCCAACATCGCTGACCGCAATTGCTCGTCGCGTTATATAAGGGCAATCCAGCTCACGTAGGCCGAGTGCATCGCCAGCGGAGAGACATAGTTGCTGTCTTCCTCCACTCTTTCTTCTCCATCTGCCGGCCCCCCCTACTGCACTTCTCGCCGTCCTTCGTCTGCGCAAGGTCGCCCGTCTCGCTGTCGAGGTCAAGCCAGTTCACTACTCCGATGTGCAACAACTAGCGAGTGCCCGGCGGGGAAGCACGCATCAAAAATACCAGCGAACGCTCGAGGACGTTGAACCGGTTCGATGGATTGGGGAGGTTCTTTTGTCAGAGTGCCACGCTTTCTAGCACTAGTGTGATTCGCTGCGATATGCGAATTGTTCACTAAATCACAATTGCTTCATTGGTTAAAATACAACCAGCCACTGCCTCGGAACAGGCATGTAGCCTTATTATGTACATTCCATATGAATTTTACTACCTGTCGCCTTTACATTCAAATTATCATGGCTCAGTTGGTTGGGTATCTGACTGCTGATCCAAGGGTCCCGGATTCGATTCCCGTTGGAGACACAGTTTTTAATTGTGTTTTCAGTCTGGATCTGTGAGACGATTAATATCGTAAGTCTCCAGAATGTGGCAACTTGTTATTGGGTGCGTGTTAAATTAATATTTGACATAGTACCTGTTAGTTGCCTGAGAAGCTACATAAAATAATATAAAATAAATTATCGACTATTACGATTAAAAAATTCCTATCCACTGCATTGTTCTCCTGTACAAAGGTAGGTTCTTAGCTACAAATCTCGAAATTATGATTGCGTTTGCAGTAGAGAGTGAGGCCGATAAACAAAAATAAAATGTTTTTTTAAATCATAAATTGGTATACATATAGACAAATACAAAATCTCAAATTTATTTTTTCAAAAAAATTAGAGTTTCTCAAATTTTTTTTATTTAGAAAAACATTTTTTATGATGAATTGATCTGTTTAACTCTTATCTGTTTAAAATTTATATTTCCAGTTTTTAAAAATATCGAAAAAGGCCGAAATACCCCAACTAGATATTTTAAATTTCTATAAAAAATTTTTTGCACATTTTCTTTTTGAACATTGTAGTAGTACATCCCAACTATTTTTATAAAAATTGAATATAGTGACGACATCGTTTCATACAATTTGTATGGCAGTGGCCTATACACAATATCTACGGCGACTCAATAATTTGATACTTAATCTCCAAACACACATACATACCAACATACTATTTTGATATTCTGGGTAGGAAAAAAAAATGACCTCCATACTATCCTATCCTGATATGCATATCTACGTGTTTTATATAGAAAACAAAATATCTTAAAATGGTCATAAATTTGTGTTCAAGTGTTTATATTTTGATACGTATTTTTCAATTATACAGTTGGATCTCATGTGTTACATGCAACTAGTAGTTATTATCATTCATTAAAATTTGACAAGTATATTCTGGGTGATCTAACGTCCATCAGTAAAGCACACGTTTGCATTAATATGTTAATTTTTGTACGAATAATGTAGACGATTTCAGAAGGATATCGCTTTAGTTTTAATACAATAAACCTTATTTTTCTTTGATAATGTGATTAGATATCACAGTATAAACGAGTTCTTAATAATGTTCCTCTTGTAGTTTTTGCGAATACAAGTTCAAGTTGATGCCAGCTATGTAGTTGTACTGGTGAAGGTATAGATGCTGTTTCTGTCAGGAAATAATATATTTTAATAATGTGGCGCAGCAGATACAGTAGATTGGACACATTTTGAACTGATCACACCAACTCATTCATCAGTAGGAAGTATAATATATCCAATTACTCGAGGAATTTCGTGTTAGCCAGACAGTGGTGCAACGCAAAGAGATATTTGCTCATTATAAAATCGAGGGCCTTTCGGGCCACGGCATATCCAGGACTTTTTTTTACATAAAATGAATATGTCCTTGTTAAACAATACATCTTCACTACATTATTAATAATAATAATATAAGTAAATTTTATTTAGACGTAAAAACATAATATCTAGTAGGTATAAACAAAATATATATATTTTTTGAAACAATACGTATGGTAATAGTATGACAATTATAAAAACATGTTAAACTATGGAGAACATTAATAGTATCTATTATTAATATTAAATTAAGCATAAATGCTTGTGCTATAGGTGAACGAAATCGGTCGAGGCAGGATTCGAACTCGCGACCACTGGATTACTAGCCCAGCGCGCTAACTGCTCTGCCATTAACCCATTTACATATTATTTGAGTGAAAAAAAAAAAACAAAAAAATATTTTTCATATATTTTTTTTTTTTTTTTCACTCAAATGAATATATTATCTTCAAAATATATTCTGAAGTTCAAATAAATTTAATAAATAATTATTTATTTATTATATTGTAAATACTGTATGATTTGTGTACATTTGTAAAAATATTGGCCATAGATCAAATAAATGTATGTATAAATATATTTAACTCTCCACTGCTATGAAATTGTTTTAAATTAAGATTTTACAATTATTAAACATTTTTCTACATTCTCAATGATACTTTTATTTAAAAAAAATACATTTTTTGTAAAATGTGAACAATGAAAATAGACATCTTATTTTTATCATGTTTCAATTCAAGTAAAATAAAAACAAAAATATTTTGGGGGACTTTATCCAATATTAATAAAAACTGTCCCGTCACTGTCGACTCAGCACCGTCTGCGATCCATGCTGAAAAGATTTTTTGCAGTGACATAACACAAGTGAAGACATAAAAGGCCCCCAAAAAAAAATAGCCATCATCTTGCTTCGTTTAGCTCCAATAATACGGGTTCCTTCTCTACCTATGTATTTAAAAGTCTGTGTGTCGGATATATTCCAATAAGGCGACCATATTGAATATTCGCTAGTAATATTAGTATACGTTTTAAAACAATATGATGGTATTAAAATATTAAGATGGGTCGATGGCAGAGCGGTTAGCGCGCTGGGCTAGTAATCCAGTGGTCGCGAGTTCGAACCCTGCCACAACCGATTTCGTTCACCACAAGCATTTATTGTTATTCTAGGGAACGTAGGATGATG
Source organism: Molanna angustata (assembly GCA_963576475.1). NCBI lineage: Eukaryota > Metazoa > Arthropoda > Insecta > Trichoptera > Molannidae > Molanna > Molanna angustata. The sequence continues at coordinate 6,942,331 of OY754984.1, forward strand.
TATATGTAGGTATGTACTTGTTTAACAAGGACATATTATTTTTTTTGTAAAAAATGAATTTAAATAAATAAATTAAAAATATTAAAGTTTATTTTTAGTTTACAGTTAGATATATTGACTTATTGAATATTGAAACAATATTATTATTTATTCATTTACTGATTTGGTGTCTAGTGGCAAGTCTAAATACTACAAGAAGCAAAGTAACATCTCACATTTCAGCAATGAGGTTCACCACTTATTTTAAATGTGGTGCCCTATTAGACCGGTATGTGGTAATAAACGCAATTGTCGTGCATCCCTTTATAGGGTAATACACACCCGCACGCCGCTGGTTACCCTACATTGTGGGATATGCCGTTATCAATTAGACCATGTATTATACGTTTTAACACAATGTTCTTATTTTTTATGTAAAATCAAATAAACCTTGTTATTATACGTACTCGAGGGAGATCGCGATCAAATTCCAAGCCGGCGACGCTATAGAGCCCATTGGCCCTGTTCACCACCGGACGCAGCCGCAACATCGGACAAACACAAAATATCCACCATCCATCGGGTTCAACCACTGCCCCCGAGAATCCAACCTCACACGTCAGGGCCTCCGATTGGTCTCAAAATCGGCCGCTATGTACAATGTACACTCCGTTTCAAGTCGGAGGGGCTTGTACCCCGACCCCTCGGTCCTCGTGTTGGCGTCCGAAGATTCCGCGGGCTAACACCGGGGGCATCCGACGCAATCATCACCTGTCAGATTTGACGTCTAGTTGTCAACACAGGATGTCTGACCCGACGTCTGCGCCGGCGGTGTGCCCGAACCACACAACAACATTCGCCACAGTTTGACGAGTAACTGCCGAGCGATTATACGTACTGCTCGATACAAATTTAAGGACGTACATTCTCATACAATAGTTTTAAAGTTTTGCATTTTAACCGCCTAAATGAGCCTTATCCTGCGCCTTTAATCCGGAATGAAAACACCATTAACAGCTTTGTCAGGAGTCAGTTATCTTAATAATCAAGTCCTGTTCGACTCTGCGATACGATTATGCACAAACGTTAAAGTGATCCCACGCAGAGATGGATGGATCAAGTAAATTGTAAATGTTCACATATAATATGAGAGGTTCGTGTGTTATGTCATAATTTATTCCGTATATAGCCTCCAGCGAGAAGATCACAAGTATATAAGGTCACGGATAAGGTTCGAATCCTAGCAACGGAATATTACGTCGGGTACTTGAACCCCGATGCTCTCAAGTCAGACGTGAACAGGTTACTCACTTCACCACATAATTTATGCGTAAGTTGTGATGATCGCGATCATACTCACATAAATATCAGATTCTAGCTTTGATTTATGCAAGTGAAACATGGGCACTACAGGAAATGCACGAGAGTAAATAATTTTGTATTCCTTTCTATTACTTAAATAATTCATATAAGAAATAAAACAATATAGGTACCAAATTTTTGCACATTAATTTTATTATTTTTTTGATTATTTCATTTTATGTAGCTTCTCGGGCAACTAACAGGTACTCGTACTATGTCAAATAATTATTTAACACGCACCCAATAACAAATTGTCACATTCTGGAGACTTACGATATTTATCATTTCACAGATCCAGGCAGAAAACACAATTAAAAACTGTCTCCACCGGGAATCGAACCCGGGACCCTTGGATCAGCAGTCAGATACCTAACCAACTGAGCCAGGAAGGCCGACAAATTTATGCCGAAAAGATTATGACTATTTTAAGCCCTTTCAAGTCTAAAACACATCCTATAGAAAGATAAATTTACATACATACGTACCATTAGGCAAAGGCAAGGCCCCATACGGGGTAGACAGAGAGAACCGAATGCCACATTTTTCCATCTCGACACACGTTCATCGCCTCGTCGACATTCATACATCGCCTTATACATGTTCGTCTGTTGTTCATAATTCTTAAATTTAATTTTATTTTTTAGTTTTGTTGTTTACAATTCATTCAAGTTGGAATATTATAGGAGACCTGGGGGGCAAGTCTCGTCCAACCGGCGAAATCAAAACCCTCGTGATTATATGGATGACATCTATAGATATTATAGAACTCCATATAATAATTATATCCATGATATGGGTAATCAAGAGAGTTTTGATTTCGCTGGTCGGACCAGACTTGCCCCCCAGAAAATCAAGGCACTTACTCGGCCTACAACCTGCCATCATGATCACTATTGAGATGTTAAACATTTGTCATAAAAATATCATTAACTCCCGACAAGGAAATGTTTGTGTATAAGTAACTATAAAAATATTCGATCCAAAAAATATATAAACAACATACTACATAATATGTACAATTGTGTCCATATTTGTAAAAATACTGCCTCACTTGTCGAGTTGGTTTAAGGTGTCAGGTTAATAGATGTAAAAGCATTAACACAGATTAATAGAAATGATGAATGACATCATGTTATGGTAAAGATATCCATAAGCTCTCGCACTATCTGGAGCTCAAAAATGCAAATACTGTATAGATAAAGAGAAATAATAATTATAACTTATGTCAAATGAATCTAATATATAATAAACATAAATAAATGTTATCAGTAGTCTATGTTGCTATTAATTTCATACTTAATGCTCTAATTAATATTTAGATTCTGATTGCAATTCTTCCGAGCGGATACATCAATACACGTCTTCGTATAACGATAGATTCAAAATGGCTTCGCATCGTAACATAAAAAATGTATCACAACAATATATATATTTTTAAACAGAAAAATACGTATTTTTAATTTTATTTACACTGACAGCGTTGGCTATGTAGAATTCCATAAAAAAATTAAACAATTTTAATTTTACGTACTTTTAATTTTACATATATATTTACTGACAGCGTTGACTATGTAGAATTCCATGTATTAAAAAAAAATAAGCATTGTTTATTCTTTCTATATTTATTAAATTCTTTTCCAGGACGACCATTTCGCCTGGTCTACTGGTTGTTACTGTTTTCGACTGGTTGAAAAGGCCTTCACCAGGCGAAACGGTTGTCTTAGAGTGGAATAAAATAAATGTAGAAAATAAAAAACAATTGTTTATTTTTTTTAATAGAAAAATACGTTTTCACTTTAAGAAAATCACTATTATAACATAATTGTAAACAGAAGATACGTATTTCACTATTATAACATAATTGTAATCATTATTCGTACGATCTCGTGACCCGCTATACACATTGCTATACAAGGCGCAACATCAATATATTACACTGTACAAGGGGGTAACCATGGTAACATAATTACAATTTTTACAATGTTCAATTATTGAACTTTTCAAATATATCAGATCTGATGTTGTAGAGGTAACTATTTCGTGTACATACTTATTTTTTTATTTTATTTTGTGTGTATTTGTAGCTATGTTGTTGATTCTTATGTATCTTTTGAGGATGGCACTTGATTTTTTATGTTCCATCCTCAAAAGATACTTCATGTTGTATTCCTACCTACTCACCACGGTGGATCTGAGTCTTTTGGTGACTGACTAAAGCACTTTGTTACTGGTACGCACATTAAAAAAATAAAAAAAAAAAAAGATTTCTTTAAAAACCCATTTTGATTATGTTTCCCACATACAGATTTCGCCTTAGTGGGATCCTTACATAATATTTGATATCTTGTCACTTTAATATGCATATTGTTTTATGACTATTTTGTAAGGATTTAAAAGGTAAATAAATAAATTGATCAAATTAAGTTAAGATACTTTAAGAGGACATATAACGCTAAATCTAGTCACTAAAAACATGATATATTAAAACCGCCTAATACACTATGAAGTTACGCGTTAGTAAGGGTAACTATCGCGTGCGTTAAAAAAGGTTTATTACGTGATTTAAATTATCGGAAATCCAAAATTTGTTGAATTTTTGCAATTTAAGAACAAACCTTACATGAAATGAAAAATCTTTACCGGTCATTCACTTTGATTTTATGCACTCTTTTAGCATATACAAGATTTATTTCTCTACGACACATAGTTATGGAGTAATTTTAAAAAAAATGCTGTGAAAGAGGATATTTTAAATATTATTTCTATGGGAATTTAGGCTGAATTTTAAAATTGTGTGACGAACATTCACTAGAGAAAAATGTTGAATACACTTATGCTATTTTTTCTAGAAACACACTGTTTAAAATATTTGAGGAATTTGATTTGAAATTGGGGTGTTTAGGTTTATATGCCCCCTTAAATGAAAGTTACCAGGTTCGTAATAATATAGAGTATAGAAAAATAAAAGATTACCTACTCACGATATTAAATATTATATTTTTGTTATAACTTTTCAGTCATACAATACAAATTCACTAAACAATAAACATACGAAATTAACAAGAAATACGAGAGATTGGACCTGAAGTACGTCGCTTGTGCGTTCAGTTAAAAGTCCCCTTAGCGCCAAATTCCAGAAAGTTCGATGCTCGCTGATTGGATACTAAGAGGAGTATTCATAGATTTTTTGTTTTATACTTGTAATGTATTTATATACAATGGAGTTCTATCAAGAATTGTCGATCAACAAACTAAACTTACTTATAATTCTTTACTTCGTTTACCGATTTTTTTATAAGAAATATTATTCACCATTAATGACAGTGACACAACTTGATCGAACCATTGATTGTACACTAATTTCACTTGTTTTTGATCAAATTCGATGACGATTCACATCACGTCCATCCTCGTTACAGTTTTCTCGTGAAAATGCAATGCGAGATATTGCGATGTGCCCTTTTCAACATTCGCTGTCAATTTCGCAAAAAAAAAAAACCACCAGAATATATGCGAACGTCTCAGTGAAGGATTTCGTTGGTCTATAGCTGTTTTGCATACGTAAGTAAAACTGGCTTGAAATTTTAACGAGAGCGAAAGGTAGCAGACAGATATATCACAAGAATGATGGAGGTTGCACCAGTTTTGAGAGAATTTATCGCCTCTTTGCCTCGATCGTTGTGAAATTTGTTAAACTACATTCAAGGCAGCTAGTTGTCTTGGCGTTGCAGCTCTAGCAACCCACTCGCATACTTTAGTGGATGTGGGAGCGAATATTCGGTAGGTTTGTTTGATTGTGACTAATGCGTTTTCAAATGGGTTCAAGTAAAAGTGATAATTTATTTAGCGCCGTATAATGATTCAGAACGTTTCAAGGACAACGACATAGAATTGTTATCAACAGTGTCAAGAAGAAAACCAATGCCTTTTCGTGAGTACCTACATGAAAAGGCATTGGTTAGTCGATTCTTGTTATTTTTGATCAGATTCTGCCTTGGAAGTTCGAAAAAGAAACATTTTCTTCCTATGCTTTGTAATCTCATACCCGTCCAATTGTTACTTCTCCCGTTGCTCAACTACGTCGATGTTGTTATCTGGGTGCTGCTTCTAAAAATCTACTTCGTTTTATAAAGATACGAGTCAACCTGGGGGGCAAGTCTGGTTCGACCGGCGAAATCAAAACCCTTGTGATTACTCATATCATGGATATAATTATCGTATGGAGTTCTATGACATCTAAAGATATTGTAGAACGAGGGTTTTGATTTCACCGATTGAACCAGACTTGCCCCCCTGGTTCATTTCGATTTTTCATTGCAAGCGATTGGGGTTTTGTTCGATATCGAAGCACAATCCACGTTTTTGAATAACTGATTTAATTTTTTTTTTTAATAATGAATGTCCTTGTATCTGTTAGGGATATCGATTTTGATTCATCTCCTTATTCCGATCCTGAGTATAAATAATGCATACCTACCCGCCTAGCCGAGATAGTGTTGAAAAATAAACTACCTACTAAACAGCATAATGCAGTCCGTTCAGTTATCTTCAAGGGATGAATGTGTCCTTTACAGACGATTTAAAAGTAAAGTTTTTCTACATAGTTTTAAACCGCGACAAATGTTCTTCAATATTATTGTTCTTCTTCATTGTGTTGTGTTGTATTTGTGTCATGTGATAATAAACTTTTAATATGAATGAATATCTTCAAATATTGGTTCATCGCGGATGGCGGTAAGTACAATAATTATACCTACCTTCATTATTCTAAGGTTCTGTTCGAAATATTGCCCAATTCCCCGATTTTAAACCATTGCATACAGTCATTTTGCACCATCAGTAATAAGTACATATACATCGTCATGCGTTCCTTGTGCACGATATCGGTCGTGGAAGGATTGCAACTCGCCATCACTGGATTACCAAACCAGTGCGCTAACCGTTCTGCCACCACCAATCTGCATCCTTTAAAAATATTTTTGTTTAATTTTTACATAATTTCCCAAAGCAAAAAAGCAGAACTGGAAGCCTTTGACTCTTATTTCTTGTTCATTCCTTCAGCCATCTCTCCACTGCTGGTTGTATGCCTCTTCTCACTACTTCCATTCGTCTCTTTTTTGGGCTTTTTGGACCCGTCTACTTCCAGCGACGGTGACATTATCATCATTTTAATACTCCACGGTCTCCATTTCAGAACTCTGGTACTGAATGTCTCTGACTGTCTGACTGTGACTATCATACTGACGCTTCAAAATTCTAGGTATCATTTGGTTTTGCGTTGTCTGTACCTTCAAAGTCAACTGTAGGGTGTGAAGCATTTGCTAGTTCAATATGTATCGTCCTCTCACTTTGAGAATTGTCGTTCGTAATATTATTCTATACTTCTTTTGTTGCAGATTTATCCGTTAGCCAAGATTTATTGTCGTGTGTTTGAATAGATTGTCGCCAACGATCATTACTATTGGTCACTTGTAGCCAGAGTCAGCCACGATAGTTCGTGATTGATCGAAGGTCGTTCGCCGTTTTGTGATAGGCGAATTGCTATTTTTTATTTTATGGGTGCGATTATTTTTTTTCATTTTCCATTCCCCAGTTATTTTATTGTGCTATAAAACTTGCCATTAATGAATTTTTAATCAGATCATTGTTTTTCGATTTTATTGCCGCAGATATTTCTCGCGGATTGGGGTCACATCTAAACTCAATTTGAAATAATGTGATTTTTACTCTGAGAATTTCGGATTCTGGTTGTATTTCTCATAGTTTTGCTGTGTGATATCTTTCTTGAGCGTGTCTCTTTACTTTTATCTATGTTCGTTTGAGCTCGTAGAATGTTCACGATTACACATCAGAATTAATTTGATATTTAAGTTGTAGCGGGGTGCGGTGTACCAAAAAGCTGAAATGTGTTTTTGATGATATTATTGTAATAAGAAATCTTCATAATATTTGTTTTATTTATTGTTTCGTTGAATTCCAAATCATCATTCAATTGTTTGGAAAAAAGACCATATAACCTTAACCTATTAATTTAATTTAATTTCTATGTTTTTTTTTAAGTATACGATTAGCAAGACCAAGTTTTGTCTTTTGTTATGTTTCTCCGAATCATTTTCAAATACGGATAATTCTCCAAGGATATTCCTAGTACATACTCCTAATTTCCTCTTTCCTGTCGTTATTGCTATGGTAAGAAAATGATGCGATTATTACTGTAAGGAGGTAAAGTATTATTTTGCTCATTTTGTGTGGTTCATATTCCTTCTTCGCTGTCCAATTCTCTCCTTGCTTTCTTATTTGCTGTCATTAGTTTTTATTTGTTGTTACTTTAGCTTAGGTTCGGTCAGTTATTTAAAAAGTCTAGTCAAGAAACGTCAGGAAATAGTTAAACATCTATGAATCGTCAATTCGAATGATGAATCCTATTACGATACAATTTGGGACTTCGTCATTGTTTTGCAAAATTTGCTCATTCCTCACATGAAGGACCCAAACTATTATTTTCGTCACGCACTTCCTGAAAGCGCACAGCAGTGTACGTTTCGGCTAAATCTCATCATCATCTCTACGTCGCAATACTTGGCCTCGAGCATGTGAACGAAATAATTGATCCGGAATTGAATCGATTGATATATTCACGAAGAAATTAATTCAAACTATTCACACAATCGCCTCGTATCTGCCATCTGCAGTCGTCCCATTTATGTTACACAATCAAATTACAGAGTCATTCGAGTATGTACATTTATTACACAAAAGCACGAATCAAATACCGAGGTACGTTTGTATCGTACTCAGCCCACAGCCAGTGCCATTGAAAAGATCCCAATTAAAAAGCAGCGGTATTTTTTACAGTCTCCTGTTCTGCTGCGTGTCAGTGGCAAATCAATAAGTCATACAGAAACCCAGAATGCGGAGTCAACAACCCTGTTACTGAATCGGAAGGCCGTTGCCGGTATCGTGGACGTGAGGACCTAGAACAAGAACTGATTGATCTGCAAAATCATCAGCCGTGTCTGGTTATTTTCGTTGAGGAGTCATTCTAAGCAATCCTGTTTAAGATTTTTTTGTCGAGGAATGGATAATTTTTTTTAAAAAAACACGCCAAGGATAGGATATTGCTTAGACATCGCTAAAAAATAATTGAAAGCAATCTTGTGTATGCGTATGTTTGCAAACTTTTTGAATAAAACGCAGTATTATTCTGATAACAGAGAGGGCAAGAACAGGATTGTTTAGACCAATAATTGCCAGTGGTCCAGGTGGACTACTCTGGGAGACTCGACGGGAGTCAACGTTGGCGCGAAGGAAATCGGGGTTCACGAAAATTTATCTGGTTTCGATAGTAAAGAACAAATATGTTGGCTTGGCTTTACCTATCAATGAAGGCAGATAATACTTAAAAAAAAGGGAGTTTTTAACATTTTTCGGTTAAAAATGATCTTTCTGCGACTTTGGAATATGCATTTTGTAGCTTCTCATTTTCAGATTTTTTTTGGCTATTTTTTAAGGAGCTACGGTTCACACGCAATCCTAACAGATAGCGCGAAAAAATAGAGGGTTTGAATTCAGCCGCGACGCAAGTTTCCATCGTTCGATCTAATCTTCACATTTTTTGACGAGTTTTGGGAATATGGTAGACATGTGGAAGCTGGGGGTCTACCGAAACCAGTAAAATTTTGAAAGGGGCCTACGAGTAAACAAAGTTTGGGACTTTTGAATCTTGTGAAACATTGCACATGATATATGTTTGCAAAGTTGTGAAACAATAAAAAGTTTTATTTTGAAACTCCGCCTAAAATAGAGGTATTCCTGTCTTCAATAAAGATCCGCTAAATGTAGTTCATATAATGAGGGGAGAAAAAATGCCATTTTCTTCAATTAATACTGAAGGAAATGTAGAAGGTTGTCGAGAGACTGGAAGGAGAAAATTTTTGGGATTAGCCAGAGTGATCGCCTACGACAGGGCACCAGAAGAAGTAGATTCTGAAAACAGAGAAGTTAGGAACAGGACACTTCTAAAAATAATTGGAAGCAATACTGTTCCTATTCTCCTTGTTTTCAGATGTAAAATGTCTACTGTTCAGTAATTTGGCCAACATTGAAACACTTGCGGTATAGGTACCTACATGATGTTTCTTTGAATTATCTTATTGGTTGTGATGAAATCGGTACTTGGGTATGCGGCTTGCATTTACGAGTAGGTGGCTTCGTCAGTATATCTGAATAAAACATTGTTCTCCTGTTTTTTTATTCCCACCTCGTCCATAGTTGCGTAATATCTGATAACATCGAGGAACAACGAGGTTTCTTCAGCGGATTCTTTGGACACATTTGGCGCTGTGTGGGTTTTTTGTTTGTGGCTTTGAAGAATCTTCTGAAGCGGTTAATGACAATAGCGTGCGGTTTAGGCGCTAGTCACCAACTCTTTAGTATTTATGACGAGATTTTTTATTGCTGCATATACGCAAACATAGGATCTTTTTCCCTGTCGAGAGTTAGGTACAGATGAAAATTTTTTGAAATTTTGTGAAAATTTTTAACTTCTCAATAGAGAAGAATTTGAATTATTAAAGGAGAACCAGGCACCTACAGGGATTACGACCTGTCATCGGATATTTAACGTGATCACTTTATGCCTTATTGAGTTCCCATATTCATGCAAATTTTGAAAGTTCTATATATTTGAATAATGAGTAACTAATCACCTGAAAATAGGACATTATTACTATTGCCATCTATGAAGTAACAAAGAAATCTTTTTGTTGCGCCATCTATTAAGACGTTAAAGCAAAAGTCCTTATAAATGAGGTAACAATGTTATTTTTTCGCACAGATGTCACCCATGAAATGCGCCAGAAATATCATTTAGCATTTTTGGCTTGTTTACCTACTTCTAACAATGTGTATGTAAATCTAATATTTTTGAATGTATATTCGCAAATATTGGATTTTTAAGTTCTTAGTATATATTTTAATCATGAAAACATTCCAATTATATAAACATTAAAATTATAGTATTAACGTTTTTGTATGGAAAATTATTCCCTTACTCTGTGTTCTATTATTTTTCTTTTCATCATTTCATACTCAGTGATATTGCCATTTTTTGCTTGGTTACCTTTTATGAATTACAAAACTAAATACCGTGTAAAAAATCTTACACGGAATATAGTTTTGTAAATCATATCGACTATCGATTTTTCAAACGGAATTGTGATTTTAAACTATTTTTTTATCGCCGTGCGCGGTGTATATAATTAAACATACATATGGTGTATACATTTTAAACCATTTACTACAGGACGGATGAAAACTGAGGAATAACCGTTCGCTTTGAAACCATTCATTCCTACCATCGTGTTATATAGCACAATGTGGGGTAACCAGAAACAATTGTGCGCAAAACCTTACAAAAGAAAGCACGACACTAGCGTTTAAAACCAATAAGTGCTTGATACAAATCGTATAAAATAGCTTATTCTTGGTTTAAGTCAATTGCAATAGATAAAATTATAAATATTATATTTAAAAACAAACTTTCGATTTAATTACAAAAATGCAGAGCGTCACCATCCTCAAACGCGATTGTTATGAAATGAAATAAATGTTAAACCCAAACAGTAAACTTCCATTGTTTTAGGAAAAAAAAATAAACAATTAAAATCAATGCACAATTAATAACTGTTATTCGTTTTTGTATGTTGTTAACTCGGAAGTATTAATGTAAAATAATAACTGTTTTATGTAATTCATAACAATATTGTTTGATATATTACGATACATTTCCTGATATGTTGTGTTTAATCGAAATTAGAAATGCATTTAACGTGCGCAACTTAGAGGCACGCAATTGGTTCAAAGCGGGCATGTAGAGAGGTCAATTGCAATCCATTCATTAAAACCATTTGACTGTATTTTGCCATTCGGGCGTGGATTTCGACCGTGCAATGATGAACCCGAGTCTCACCCGAGCAAAACAATCGAGAGGTTTTAATGAATGGTGGACTTCGCGATCTACTTCCACGCCGGAGGACGCTATAGGATTCTTTGGTCCTGTTCATCCTCGACGCAGCAGCAACGTCAGACAACACAATATCCCCTATCTGCGAGTTCAACCACTACCCCCGAGAGTCCAACCTCAAACGTGGGGGCCTCCGCTCAATATCGGTAGCAGGGGCAAGCCCCTGGGGCAACCGATTGAGTCGGAGGGGCTTGTCCCCGCACCCCTCGGTACTGTACTCGTGTTGGAGTCCGAAGGTTCCGCGGGCTTACACCGGGGGCATAACACCGGTTTTAATGAATGGATTACTATTGACCTCTTCACTTGCCCGTTTTGATTTCATGAGCAGTGTTTTGTCCGAGCGAAATTTATATGTTTAAAGACGAGGCCGAACAACGTTCGGGCTAATCGTGTTAACTTTTTACAGAATTGTTCGTTTAATGGTACACGATTAGTCGTCGTGTGACTATTCAAATAAAATGTCAAAAATAACTGCCAGTTTTGTGACACTCTTTTTCGCAAAATCCACCAGTTAAGTGGTTAAAAGTATTCAGTGTATCGCTCAAATGCGTTAACATGTTTTATGGTCGATTTCATCATGGCAACGTAAACTGTCGCTTCTTATGTTGGTCCAGGGCCTCCTCTTCAGGATAAAAGGTGACACTGTCTTGCCTCGCCACATGCTCCGTCATTTCAGGCTTGCTGCTCTCTCTGCAATGTCGGCAACCTTTGAAGTCTGGCAAATTGGCGCCCAACATTTGAACTCCATTTTCGCTGAACACTTTTTATCATTTGTTAGCTTTTGGCAGTGAGGCACGTAGACCCGTATGCAGAGTCCTAGGTTACTAAATACTAACTCCCTCACTGGAGTATTTAGTATTCTTAAGTTGCCAATTGAGTTGCAGTGACATCACTAACGCCAAATTAAAGGTCGAAGGCGTAGCATTTCACATCACTGTATGAGGAAAAGAGTTGGATAGCTTTCTATGAGTTTATACTGACGTTTAAATTTTGTTTTTGTCATAACAACATAAACACATGTAACCGAGCTAACACTAACAGCTCGATGTCACGATTCTTCTGAAATTCCAACGAATTTTCGGCATCTCGTATAGATCTCTGAATACTCTGTGTAGGATTTAATTTTGAAAAATTACCAAATACATATTCAACGAAGTCGTTAAAGTATTAAACAACTAGTATTAAACAATTCGTAAAGTTCCTCGCGATTAACCTTACTTTTTAATAGTTCGCCAATGTTAGATTACGCAAACACGCGTGCGCTAAGTATTTAGATATGTCTCTGCAATGCAATTCTCATACAAAAAAAATTGTAGCATCCTTAAGTTAGGAAGCCACGTGATCTCTTAACTTTAGTGAGCGACTGTGCAATGAAAACATGGTTAGTATTTAGAATTTTGTACTTAGGTCGGACGGGCATTCGGGCCATATAGTTTCTAGGCAGTATGTCATCACTGACAAGACACAAGTCATATACTTAAGCTTTCAAGCTCAAGGACACCTGTTTCCATATATTCATTTTTATTGTCGAAAGCAGTCCAACTTAGTCCTATTCGCTGTGGTAGTAAGAAAGTAAGCGCAGGAAGGCCTCTTAAAATGTGGTCAGATTACATTTCCAGCACGCGGGTCGTGGATGGCAGAAACAGCTCAAGACAGAACCAAATGGAAAAATTTAGAAATCTTTTTTAGGATTGATCATGGCATAGAAAAAAAGATGAACCTTAACTGTCACATTAGTAGGAATCACTCAAATTTAGTTTTGAATATGACGGATAAAGGGAGAGAGTTGCTGACCACTGCCAAGAAACGCAAGGCTGCATATATGCTTTGGCCAAATATTCCGTGGTGATAAATATGACCTTCTACAAATCATAGTGGTGTGATAGATAGAGGCAAGTCGGAATATGGAGAATAAAAGAATATCGTGGCTTAAAAATATCTGGCTGTGGTTCGATCGGGATGAGTTTTGTGTGATGGTCGCCATCCTCCTCTAGGAGCGGCACGAGAAGAAGAAGAAGATATATTTACTAATTATTAGGTTGGCGCAAGATCGGGATGAGTTTTGTGTGATGGTTGCCAACCTCCTCTATGAGCGGCACGAGAAGAAGAAGAAGATATATTTACTAATTATTAGGTTGGCGCAAGATCGGGATGAGTTTTGTGTGATGGTTGCCAACCTCCTCTATGAGCGGCACGAGAAGAAGAAGAAGATATATTTACTAATTATTAGGTTGGCGCAAGATCGGGATGAGTTTTGTGTGATGGTTGCCAACCTCCTCTATGAGCGGCACGAGAAGAAGAAGAAGATATATTTACTAATTATTAGGTTGGCGCAAGATCGGGATGAGTTTTGTGTGATGGTTGCCAACCTCCTCTATGAGCGGCACGAGAAGAAGATGATGAAGGACGTTTCTAACGTATTTTTAGTATTCACCAATCGATTTTACCTGCTTCTAGCTAAGAAATAAAAAAAAGATTATTGTTTGTGCAATGGCAACATTTGTATTGGAAATGAATGAGACATTATTTGTCCACGAATATCACATTCTGACAATTTAGTATTTTTGAAATTTACAATCCAAGCATTTTGTTAAATGTAAAATTTCAGCTGAAATCGTGTTTCTAGGTAATTAATATTATAATAAATTTTTATTCAACGGCCTTATGTGCACAAATATCACGGACGAAACTTGTGACATCATTTTGCAAATTGAAAATTACATTCTGGCTTACAGGTTACGTAACTAACTTCAGACCGATGGAAACGGTTTATATACCTTAAATGTCAAAATAGAAGATAGTGACTGTAGAAGCATATTTCCGTGAATCCTTTCCTTGCCATTGTCCCCTCACCGATGCGTTTGAGAATTTATTGTCACTTGTCGCAATAATTTTGGGTGACAATAAGTGTCAAGTTAAAAATGTTCAGTACAAGTTTGAAGATCACCGCGTGTGGATGTGTGTAGTGCACAGAAAAGAAATAATCAGTGAAACAGGAATAAAGAAGCATCGTTTATAATACAGTCCACTACCTAACATCATTAATACCCTTCACCTGATGTTTTCTACAGTGGCGTTCTGTTCTATCTGCCTACTAGGTGTGATGGTATGTATATATGTATGCATGTACATAATAGGTGTGTATTTAAACAATTAGATTCTAGATCATTCTGTTGTATGTACCTACCACTGATAGAATGACCATTACGGAAGTTATATATTTTCCAATAGGTAATTCCTCTTCCATCTGTGGTAGCTAGATATTCATATATTATATTAATTCTTAATACAGTATGACTTAGTTTTCTCTGCTCGCGTTTATTTACAACACTGCTTCTTAAACTTTTCAGATCCGCCCCTCACTACTGTCGTCAGTTCCATTTAATAATTTTCTTTTTAACTTGGAATTTTGCAATCGTTATTTAACAAACTTCCCGCCCATCTAATACTTTCTGAATTTGTGTATATTTCCGATGACCGCATAAATATGGGAATAGACAGCATATATATTTCTAGCTCGATTCATTTGATAACATTTAACAATTTTGTATTTTATATCACGTAAACAATGCTATGCGTTTCCGTCTGAGCGTTAATAAGTTATAAATTTTATTAGGTTAGTTGCGACATTAATATTTTAAATATGCCAACACTTCCAACCCTTTCCTCTACCAAAAAGTATTGCTACCTTCAGCAGTCAGTAATCATCATAATCGTTTACAACTTATCTTGCCAAGGTCTCTCTTTAAGACAGTTGGAAGTTAATATTTTCGATACAAGACGAAATAAAAATATTTCACGTAATAGGCGTGATGACAGTATGAAAAAATCATTGAAATTTTAATTTTATAAAATAAAATAGGTTATAAAGATTTGAAAAAATACATTTCTTTTCATTTTAAAAGAGCGAATAATATTAATATTATTAAAATAAAAATACAAAATATGTAAGTCCGCCATTTTATGAGAAACACCAATCAGAGTGAATCAAAATATTATGACGTCACAGTTTCAATACAATATATATGAAATTACTTTGCATCGAAAAAAGACTTTTGCTCATCAGAATTTAGAAAGGTAAAAACTTACATATAAGCGTATTTTTATTATTCTATGCTTATAAGTACTTCATTTATCTATAATTTAAATACAACTTACATCTCCAAAATCGATAAAATATGTTCCTTCTTCTCTCTACATTATGTGTTCATAAACAAAAAGCATACCTACGCGGTACTGCGGTAGATATGACATGTGTAAAGCTGCGTTGCACCGCTCAATTGCGTCGATTCTGTTCACTGCGACGGGTGTGTTATGTAACTCACTCCTTCGAAAAGTATTGGCTCACGGCGCAGTGAGTCGTGAGTGCTAGACAGGGAGAATGCGAACCTTGATGCGAACAGTGTTAGGGTATTGAGTTGCCTGCTTTTTAACCGACATACTATTACTTTCCCGATTCTACTTTTAAAAGTAGAATCGGGAAGGTTGTGATATTTTTAAACATGTAGGTACATGAAATATAATGAATACAATAATAATATTTGCTTATATAAAATACAATACCTGCATATTATACTTTTATTATTATTTTTTAACTAGCTTAATGACCCGGCGCAGTGAATAGGCGTGATGAGAGTAAGAAAAAATCATTGACATTATGATTTTAAAAAATAAAATAGGTTATAAAGATTTAAAAAAATGTATTTATTTTCATTTTAAAAGAGTGAATAAAATTAATATTTTTAAAATAAAAATACAAAATATTATAGACCGCCATTTTATGAGAAACGCCAATCAGAACGAATCAGAGCGCATGACGTCACGATATTCTAGGTCCACGTCCAGTGTTACCGATTTCGGGAAATTCAGACTTGCTTCGGCACTTAATCGGGAAACGCTTTAATTCGGCACTTTTCGGGATTAGAATGTATCAAAAAAATTATATATTTTTGTTTATACTAGATGTATTAATTTTGTATTTTTTACTTCTAAATAAAAGTAACTATTATTATTAGTAGTAAACATACAAAGTAAATATAAGTTATTTCATTTCAATAAATATCATTTTATTATTTCACTGGTGCTTACATAGTTTAAGCAATTTCTTTTTGTTTGTATCTTTGTTACTAGCCCCTTCACTAGGCATGGCCTGTGCTAAGGTAAGCTAGTTTCATGTTATTGTCTATTACGTTGTTTATTTAGTAAGTATGTAGGTATGTCGGTTAAAAAGCAAGCAACTCAATACTCTAACACTGTTCGCATTCTCCCGGTCTAGCACTCACGACTCACTGCGCCGTGAGTCAATACATTTCGAAGGAGTGACTTAACACATCCGGCGCAGTGAACTGGGTCGATGCAATTGAGCGGCGTAACGCAGTGGTGTTACTCAGGCCTAATGCCTAATACGCGGGAAACTTAAGATGGCGTATTTTGACGTTTGGACATTCATGAAGTTCTTTTTATGCTTATTGCCTTATTAATGGTAAATATTTTGTAAATGAATTATAGTATTGAGAGCTAAAAGTGGGGGAACAAATACTTTATTTCATTGTAAACGCATACTTAATAAAATACACTTTCTGGGTCTCGCCGTGCTAAATTTAACCACTTATTTCTCGTTTATATTCGCGTGGGACGAAAACAAATACCTCAGTAAGTGTTTTTTTCGACGTGTTTGTACATTTTGGGACCGCACAACACTTATGCACTTTTGAATTTATTTTAAATGCACAAATCGTCTTAGAATACATATAGTACATATAGTAGTGATATGCGGTTTACGAAACCGTGACGTCACCGTCAGCTCCGACGGACGCCATTACACTGCAAGCGTTTTTTGACGTAAATGTCAAATTGGATTTTGAAATGGCAATTTTTGCTACTAAACCTTTATTTTATGTAGAAATGTATATATATATTTGAAAACAGTGGATGCGTAAAAACATCGTGAGATAGTTTCTCAAAATTAGTCATCATGCCTATTATATCGATTAACTAAAATTACGCGCCGTGCGCATAGAATACCCAAACCGTATTTGGATGTTGTGTCTTATTGTTGTGATATAGAGGTTAGAGTGGGTGCTACAGAATTATGTGTAGTTTCTTAGACCTGATAACACTTGCATTTCGGATGTATTCATTAGAAATATAATAAAACCAACATAGTTGGTTACTTTGGGAACCTATGATTTACAAGATGCACTTTCCCTACGAAGTCAGAATATTACTACAGTAAGATGACCATCATTTTAGTTAAAATCTTAACCAGGACATTATTTTATTTTATCTTATTTTATTTTATTTTATTTTATTTTATTTTATTTTATTTTATTTTATTTTATTTTATTTTATTTTATTTTATTTTATTTTATTTTATTTTATTTTATTTTATTTTATTTTATTTTATATTTCAATAATATAAAGATTAGCTGCGAGGTACCGTCTTAGAATTGTGTTTCCACTTCTATTATCATCGTTTTCGGGTGTCCTGTAGGAGCTGGGTAATCGAAAATACAAAAAAAGGCTAAATAACTTCAAAATAGATATCTTCAGATATCCTTCAAAATCTAATGGGGTCTAAGCGAGTATTAGATATACTAATTGGCAAAATATGAAAATAATCTTAAATACTTCAGCAATGAGGTTCACCACCCATCCTAAATGTTGCTATTTTAGGTGAAACCAGACTGTTGTTTGATCATACCCTCATGTGTCGTACTTATTTTTTTATACTGTATAGGACATCCGCACACCTTTTCACGGTTACCCCACATTGTGGGATATGAATTAATGTCGATGATTTCTTGTTCTGGACCGAGTGAGTTTAACCACGTGATCGTCTGTTTACGTGTCCATACCATCAGAGCCTTGTCCGTCTAACAGGTACCTACATTAAACTGTATGTTTTGAAGTAATTCCTGACAATCTATAAAACCATTTAACAAGTCACGCAGAAATCTTAAATCGCTGTTCCTACGTCTAATTCCTAACGGTTGCAATTGTATACTATTTGTGTCGTTATGACAAAAAAACAGTCAAAACCTGGGTTACCAATTTGTGGGGAATTTCCGAAATTGCGGGGAATCTCAACTCGATTGGGGGTTTTGTGGGGAAAATGTGGGGAATCTAGCATTTTACCATTTATCGATAGCTGATACATCGAAAGTTTGATGGTTAGTAATTGAAACGTCAATTAATTTGAAAAAAGATGAAAATGTACACTGTTCAGCTATTACAGATTTAATCGAATATTTTTATTATTGCATATGCGCAAACATTGGATTTTTTTCCCTGTCGGGAGTCAAAGATATTTTTTAACAGATTTTTAATTATCTCAATAGAGACGAAGTTGGAATATTTTTTGTAGGAGAACCGGGAAATCAAAGCACCTACAGGGCTTACGACCTGTAAAAATCTGTTAAAAAATATCTTTGACTCCCGACAGGGAAAAAAATCCAATGTTTGCGCATATGCAATAATAAAAATATTCGATTACTTACACATTAGTACAAGTAGGTAAATAAGACAAAAATGACCTTATAAGTCTGGCGCAATTCAGGGGTGACTTCTATGCGAAAAATGCATTGTCACCTCAGATATAAGAATTGTAGCTTTCATTATTTACAAAAAAAAAAAAAACAATTCTCTCAATAGATGGCCTTACAACAAAATAAATAAAAAATAATAAGATTGTTGTTCATAATTTCACCCATAGATGGCTGTAGTAAAAATTCCTTATTTTCAAGCGAAAATAATTTCAGTATTACAATATATAGAACTTTCAAAATTGAACTGATAGGGATCTCATTAAAAAGGCATAATTGGTGAACGTTGCGCAAGCGCATAAAGTGATCACGTAAACCAGCCGATGACAGGTCGTAAGCCCTGTAGGTGCTTTGATTTCCCGGTTCTCCTACAAAAAATATTCCAACTTCGTCTCTATTGAGATAATTAAAAATCTGTTAAAAAATATTACAGATTTCTTTAAAAGGTGTCAAGATTTTTTATAATGAATTAACATCGGACATTGTTAGGAGATTTTATTTTAGAAATCCTTTTTATTTCTATTATATCTATTGTGAATCCTTCAAAAGCTCAAAAAATGTAAGTTAAATCACTGATGCCTGTGCAGAAAGGATTTTCAGTGTTTGAAAACTCTGCATATAATACAAAAGTAAATGGCTAATGGCGAGTTCACGCTATGCTGGATTTTAATCTACATGGCCTTGATGGATATGATGATGTGGAGAGTTACTGGGGTAAATTTTTAAGTGTTTAAAGTGTTAATATTATTGTATTTTTATGAAAACTTTTTCTTGAGATTATAATTATGTGGGGAATTTGTGGGGAATCGAGACTTTATACTTCCACAATTTGGGGAATTTGATCTAGATTTTTGGGGAATTTGGTATAGTACATTGGCAACACCGCGCTGGTCTAAACCTATAGAAAACTACATATTTATCTCTTTTCTTCATACACAATTAATGTGAAAATACGCCATCGACCTTGAGTTTGGCGTAGTATTAAGTATTCAGTTAGTAATGTCTCTGAAATGCAATTGCTAACTTAAGAATACTAAATGGACTCGCCTGAGCTTGTCAGTTTTGTGAATATTCGGGTCCCGGGAAGGTCAGTTCGCCAGTCAAACATCTTACATGTTCCACACTGTAGAACCAATTTGCGGATGAATGCTACGATCCCACGCGTCTGTCGTAGATTTAATGCATTATTTTCGATGCATGCTGATATCTTTGATTCATCTATTAATCAGTTTCGCCACGAGGTAATGCGTGTAATTTGCGGCAGTGAATAGTGGTTTCGTATTTTTCAACATTATTTCTACATATGTAGGTATATGAGATTTGCTCTCCCTGTCCGTCCTCTCCCTTTCCATATTTCCTGTTCCCACTTTTTATAACAAAATATGTTTTTTTTTATAACAAAATATGCTTATTCTAACGTTGTTTTTTTTTATTGAAATTGTTTGTTATTTTTAAATATGCATATTCTTTTGTTTTCTTTATTTTGTATTCATGTGGATAGTTTGTACTACTTACCATTCTATTATTATGTGAAACAATGTTATTGGGTGTACAGATTGTTGTATACTTCTTTTATATTTATCATGTACTTTTCTATCTGTACTCCTGTTTTGTTTCCTAATCAAAAATAAAAATAAAAATACTCCAGTGAGGTTAGGAGTTAGTATTAAGGTACCTAGGACTGTGCATATGGTCATAGAAATATGAGGACTAGGAGAGTCGGCCCCAAATGGGAAAGGAGAAGAACAAAAGTGTACTTAGAACACCAGCACTTATGGTTACCACCTCACCCAGCTGCTTATCTCAAGGTACAATAATCTATCACACGAGATGCTTGAGTTGCATTTAGAAATTGAATTAGGGTCACCTGTGTTGGCCGATGCAATCACCAGCACGTTTTAGTACGCTAGAGTCGAGTATCAAAACCATTGGAGCGAAATCTTAATAGTATACTTACTGAACGGTGAAATTTATACTATATTCAGTAGGAAAGGGAAATTGATTAAAGAATATAATATACCATTGAGACTCTCTCTCTCTCTCTCTCTCTCTCTCTCTTCCTTAGCTTGTATCCCACATGGTGGTGGGGACTGCTCTCCTTACTGCACTCCTACACTTCGTCCTATCTTGAGCATCGTCATCAGAGACATTGGATATTTATTCTGGCGGTTTTCTTCGGACTATGTCCGAACCACCTTAGCATATTACATTTTTCATATTATTATTACATAATATATATCCACTTGTATTAAAAATTCCGAAATAATTCTATTTGCTGACGACACCAAATTATTTAAAACTATTCGATCAACTCAAGACTGCCTACAACTACAAAATGACATTGACAATCTCACCGAATACTGCAAAAAAAACCATCTTTACCTTAACACCGGAAAATGTTTCATTGTAACATTTAAAAGAATAAAAACTCCCATCGAATTCATTTACATAATCAATGACTCCAGTCTCTCCCGTAAATCCGAGGCAAAAGACCTGGGAGTAATTGTGGACGATAAGCTTAACTTTATTTCCCACATTCATAATGTTATTGGTAGAAGCTACAAGGGTTTAGGCTTTGTCCTAAGGGTGACCAAACCATTTAAGAATATTGACTCTCTAAAAATTTTATTTAACGCATATGTTCGAAGTCACGTGGAATTCGCAACCACTGTATGGAATCCTCATTATAAGTTGCACATAAATAACATAGAAAGAATCAAAAAAAAATTCATCAAACACCTCGATTTTAGAACTAGGCGATTTGGTATCAGTTATGAGGAATCTTTAAAACATCACCAAATGTTACCGCTTAACAAAAGAAGGGGTATAACTGATATATGTTTCCTATATAAATTACTTAACAACCAAATAGATAGTCCGTATCTCTTAGGACAAATCCCATTCAACTGCCCCGCCAGACAAAACCGCCAGAACCTCCTCTTTTACACTAAATACTCAAGAACAAACTATGCAAACAACACTTTTATTAACCGCAGCTGCAATATGTACAATAACCTTAATCATAAGCCAGATATTTTTAACAATAGCCTACATTCATTAAAAAAACAACTATCATCAATATTATAATGAATACTTTATGTACCAAATTGTACAATTTTTGGTATGTCCAATACTGTATTAATATGACAACTCACCCTTTCCTCCTCTCCTACCTTTCTTCATGTCCCACCCTCGCTTCATAAAATACACACACACACATACACACACATCACAATTGTACACTTACACCACACTTTTGTCTTTGACTTTGTACTGAATTGTCTTTATTATGTATATTAATCTGTGGAACAATGTAATTGACTTACTTTCCTGATTGTTATTTTTTTATTAATGTAAAACATGTAACAGCTGTTTTGTTTCCCAAAATAAAATAAATAAATAAATATTACATTTTTCATACAAATATGAAATTTATTTCACATTAATATGGCAGACCATAGATTTTTTCTTTAAATTTTGACAATCCTTGAATGTATTTTTGATGACTGTATTTTTATTGTATCGAAATTTTTAACAGTATAAATATACATCGATTTTCCAGACTGTGAGTGCATTTTGATATTTGGACATATGAAATCATAGAGAAGAAATTAACAGGTATCTATGGAAAACTAATCACCTCTAGGTCTATGCACTTTACACATATGATGTTAATATGAATTCGATCGGACTTATAGTTTGGGCTGTAGAGAGGATACAAAAAGGATAATCCGTACGCCATACATACAAACACATCTCGACGAAACTCACAGTGTGCACTCTCTACATCAGAGGTTCTCAACCCCGTGCCCGCGGACACCATGGCGCCCGCGGAACGATTCGTATGTGCCCGCCACTATTCGACAGAGACAGAATTTTTCGTAAACATTAATTAAAAATGTGAATTATTTTAATTCATTTGTTAGAGTTTTAATTTTTTTGTGTGCCTAGGTTTACTAAACACTTTTGTATGTTTGCGATATTGTATGTATGAGTGGTACCTTTGCTGACGGTACTTGTCGCTTATGACTGTTTATGATTGTTTGCTAACAGGATTATCGTCATATTATCCTAATTATGAGGTACTGGCCAACGATATGCAATGCCAAAAAGTCACATTGACATTATATTTTTTTATAAAATGTTTTAACTGTATTTGTATTTTTTGTATTTGTGCATTTCTCTGTGTGTATGCAATTTGAATAATAATTTTACTATTTTGAAACATTTTTGTTTTTATTTATTAATAAATTATGAATATAAAAAAAATATGGGAAAATGAGAAGTTATGGAAGGAGTTTGTCGATTAAAAATATGTGGTGCCCGCCACTAGAGTCTACAATCTGAATCTACCCGTTTGCATTCTGTTTCCGGTTGGCTCTCTGATTGGTTGAGATCTCGTAGTATTAAGTCAAATGAGCTGTGAAATTTTATATTAAATGCGAAAAATTAAAAGAATATTATATATTTAATTTATAATAATTTATAATTCAATTTATAAAGCAACTCGCTCACGCGAGTCGCTATTATTATTAAACACAAACTTAAACCTAACCTAAGAATGCAGAAAAGAAACTCAGGGGCTAGACGCTACTGTGCCCGCCACCCTACCGATATTTTATAATGTGCTCTAGAGTACAAAAAGGTTGGTAGCCCCTGCTCTACATGATACCCATTGAGAAATTGATGTAAAAAAATACGCTTAAAAATTGTGAAATCATGACTCTCCACTATACCATAGTGTGGAGAGTAAAAATTAAGAGCATATCTCTGCACTAATTTATTCATTATAGTGCAGTGTAAAAACTATGTCGTAGGATTCCATCAAAGTCTACTGTCTCTTCGCCCGTTCTCGTCAACATAACCATTCTGTTTATGGTAGGTATATTAGATAAGTCTTCGTGATGGATATATTATGTGTAACATGTTACATATGTCGTTAATTGCGTCAGTTTGTGTGTGAGGTCACATGGTGTTGGAGAAAATGTTCGTTGAAGCTTGAACAAAAAAGAAAGAGTTCTGTGTCTCTAGTGTAAAAGAAGAAGAAGATACCACGTGATGCGTTGGTGTGACCTTGTACCATCAAATGGATCATGTTCCAGAAGAGCATTGGCGTATATTTATTATTTATTTATTTATTTATTATTAAAAATATAACAAAGAAAAATACACAATACAACAATATATACAATTTTTAAAAAGATACATTATAATTTTTTTTTTTTTTATGACTCAACATCAAAAAGAGTTTTCTCGTGCTTTGAAGTGAGTCACATTTCACAAATCTACAAACTATCTAATCTATTTATATACATACATCTTAATCTAGGCACTAATCTATTTACAATAACAAACATATTTAGATACAAACATACATAATAATATATATAAAGAGAGAAAAAAAAATACAAAATTGGTCTGTAGAATAAATAAAAATACACAAATTGAAAATAAACAACACACAATGAATACACAAGAAAAATGTTACTTCAAAAAGTAACATTTTTAAAAGTAACATATGTATCGTGTTTATTATGTAACTTATGCTGAAGAAAAAAAAAACATTTCTCGTGGGATCATTTGAAGCCCTTGAACCAGCCGATGACAGGTCGTAAGCCCTGTACATGCAAGATTTCTCGGTTCTCCTATAGATCGTTTCGTGTCTATTGAGATATTTCAATAAGTTGTCATAAAAATTTACCTAATACTTTGAGATACAAAAAATAAAGACCAATTACACATTTAATGATAATAATAGATCATTATTTCGTCCTGTACACGTGGCGAGTTTATTGTTAATATGCATTTTACATAAAAAAAAACTAGTGGGTTGGGGCCAACGCTATAAGTACTCCTCAATACAAAGTAACTCCACTAAGTAATCAAATTTTGTATGGAAAACTTTCAGAATTTTCATGAAATGAATTTGTTAAATTATTTTTGAATTCAATATTTTTTATGAAAACTTGATTATTCTTCAATACCATTTTATGAAAATGGTGTTTTTATTTGGATATTTCAAAATAAATATATCAAATTTTAAGTTTCCTGAGCTTGGGGTCACTTTGAAATATTTGACAGTTAAATAAATGAAAAGCGCTGATCAGATATCCTTCAAAATCTAATAGGGTCTAAGTGAGTATTAGATATACAAATTTGCAAAATATGAAAAGAATCGAATGTATACTATAGTCTTTAATCGATAAAATAGAATAAACACGCCGTACATAGTACACACACATTATTATACATTGTGATGAAACTTTCAGAATAGAATCTCAGCATGATACTAGTTGATAATATGCAATTAGAAAAATAACCTTAAAAATTGCGAATTCATAACTCCCTACTATATCCCCCTGGGGTAGTGAGGAGTAAAAATGCTTTTTAGTATCTTCCATAAAAACACACTTATATTTACGTGAATAATTGACTCGTTCAATATATAAGAGGTAGCCTGGGTGTACGCGATGTATCCGATATCCGATGGCTGAGGTGGTTTGGGCATATCCTTAGAAAACCGCCAGAATATATAGGAAACACTGCACTGGACCATCGAGTGTCTGGCAAAAGATCCAGAGGGCGTCTCAAAAAACGATGGAAAGTCCTGGTGGCTGAGGGCATGCAGGAATGTGACGTCTCTGAGGACGATGCTCAGGATAGGGCGAAGTGGAGGAGCGCAGTGAGGAGAGCTGACCCCACCACCATGTGGGATGCAAGCTAAGGAAGAGAGAGAATTGACTCGACCAATAAATAAAAATATTGTTTAATAATTAATTGACAGTGACGCCTACGCCACTGCTCTTGTGTATTGAAAATGTACTTTAATAGCAAAATATTGCTTGACTAATTATTATTGGTATTTTAGTACCAGTCACATTATAAAATATTATACTAATTAACATAATAATATTCTACTAATCTACGTTTATTATCGATACATTCATTATATCGCTTTTATTTATTATCATTATTATTTTTTTATTTTGTTTAATTTATGTACAAGTGTAGTAAGGCGACCTTCTTGCCACAAGGCGATCTCTTCCTACCGTTATTAGCAACGTCAAGACTTTAGTAAATTCAGTAAAATATAACTTACATAGTACCTACCTAAGAAAATATATGTTACAACAATAAAAAAAAATGCTGAATAAAAATAGTAAAAATATTGATCACATAAATCAGAGGTTACCAAACATTTTTTTCTCGTAGACCACTTTCAAAATTTTACTGATTTCGGTGGATTCGCAATATTATTTCTTCGTGCCATATGCTAGGATTGAGTGAGAACTGTAGCACCTTAAAAATTAACCAAAAATCTTAAAATATTAATCTTAAAGCTTCAAAATATTTTTTTTTAAATCTCCATTACGACCATTTTTCACCGAAATACAGGCTGTCAAAAATCACCGAAAAATTTGGATTCTTTTTGTTCTTTTAATTTTTTTTAAGTAGTGTATTGTCTGCGTATAGCCAAAATTTTTATATTTCACTATCAAAATAAAAATACCAGATAAATTTTCGTGGAATCCTACGTACAATTTGTGAATCCCCATTTTTATTTCACGCCAACGTAGACCCCCGTCGAGTCTCCCGCGAACCCCCGGGGGTACACCTGGACAACTTTGGGAATCACTGATATAAATATTCATCAGCATCAGCAATGAAGGATCGGTAGGAGGGAATCGAAGTATTCAAAGAGAATATTCAGAAATTATTTAATTTTTTTTTATTTTGTTTTTACGGTACATTTTATTTTATTTATTTTTATTTCATTCATTTATTATACAAAATAAATAACTGCTGACTAATAACGCCCCACTAGACAGAAGCTTGTTCTGGGAACGTTATTTTTATTCAGCTGTAATTTTCACATTTTCATAGGTGATGAGTAAACAGAATATATAAAAAAAAATATATAAAATGAATTATACAAAAATACATAATATTAGAAAATAAATAGTATTAAGTACATAACAGATAAGAAATGGGAATATACAGAGTACATTTCTAGGATTTCATTATTTGATGAAACGATTTGGAAGAAAATTTTCGAAAAAATGAAAAATAACACAAAAAACCCAACAAAAGATTATTTTCGTTTGTCTAGTTATTTCACTGGTCACTCTACTTTACTTTTTGTTTTGGTTTGGGTATATTAGGATGGACGATGTACGACTGATCAAAAAACATACAAGGGTGTAAGAGATGGAGTGAATAGTGGGGGCTGTCCCATAAAGGGATGACTTGACCATGTGAATGATATTTTGAAAGAAGGGAACATAGTATGCATCTTGTACAATGATGCATGGATGTAAATCTAAAGGATGACATGAATGTGTTCAAAAACAAAGGCGTATGACGCTCGGTTATCTCTGCCTAACCCATTTTGGAACATGGCGTGATGTATTTTTTTACGGCGCTGGCCGATTTACTAATGATATTAATAACAATTAAGCACTACAAATAATAACACTCAATTATTATTATTACCATTATACACTTTAGTGATGAGCAAAAGTCTTGCAAGTCTTGCAGTCTTGGTCTTGGTCTTGCATTTTTTGCAAGACCAAGACCACATACTTCACTGCAAGAACAAGACCAAGACCAGGTACGCAAGACCAAGACCAAGAACAAGACCATGCTTGCAAGACCAAGAGTCTTGCAAGACTTAAATGCAAGACTCTTGCGGTCTTGCATTTTTTCAATATGTTGACATATTACTCATAGAAATTGCATTGGAACGACAGTAAATGACTTATCCAACTGTCGATTCGTTTAAGGGAATGAAATTCTCTTGAAGGAAGAGGCAGTTTAAATTCAAGATACGCGAGATTGTATGCAGGGTCTATATTTTTCACGGTGTTTCCAACTTTGAAGTCAAAAAACACCAACATAGAGGCTTCGCAGCATATATGTTCCATAGACGGATTTACTCAGAATTCTGAGTAGAACATTTCGTGAGTCTCTGTGTGTGTATGTGTGTGTGTGTGTGTGTGTCCGTCCCCCGTATTAACTTTTGATCCGCTCAATTCACAGAGCCGAAAATTTCAGAGTATATAAACAGTAATAGGCCTACAAAACTGTTATACTTAGAATTTTGAATTTTTGTTTCAGTCAGGAGTTATCAACTTTTGAATTTTCACTTTATTTTTCCATATATCTCAGAAAGCATAAAAGCTAGAACGCTGAAAATTGGTATGAATATAGACAAATACAAAATCTCAAATTTAATTATTCAAAAAAATTACAGAGTTTCTTTTTTAATATATTTTTTATGACAAATTTATGTGTTTAACTGCCTATATTTCCATAATTTTTAAAAATATCGCAAAAAGCCGAAACACCTCATTAGCATTGTAGTATTACATCTCCATTTTTTTTTAACAATTTTTATAAAAATTTACGACATCGCTTCATACAATTTGTATGGCAGTCGCCTATACACAATATTTAAGAAGACTTAATAGTTTGATACTTAAATCTCCAAACATACATATGTACATACCATCATGCTGGTTTCATATTCCGGGTAGGAAAAAGGACTGACCTCCACACTATCCTATATTGACATACATACCTACATGTGTTGTATAGAAAACAAAATATCTTAAAATATTCAATAATTTTGATTTTTGGGTTTATAGTTTGGTAGGTACTTATTCTTCAACTATACATATGTACCTACTATCGCTATCAACAGTTGGATCTCATGTGTTACATGCAACTAGTAGTATGGTTTAAAATAACATACAAAGATCGAATTTTATGACATCATTTTATAAAAATGGTATAAAAATAATTTATAATTTAAATAATTTTGTTTCATTGTTAAATGAATTCATAATAATAAATAGGTGTAGTTACCAAAATGTAATTTCTAGGTAGGTACTTCTTTAAGAATGAAATTTACATATCGGTTTAAAATAGGTACAAATATTTATTATACTATGAACACGTGCGTGTATACACAGGAAGTCAACATCTCAGATTCAAATTGTCTCATATTACGTTTACGTGATGCAAAAATAACTCTTATCATTACTAACGCAAATGTCATATTTAATTGACCGCGGTGTGTAAAAGAATAAAATAATATTATTCTTCGAGACAATAATTTTGGCCGATGTAAACAAACGTACTCAGAGGCGTTGCAAGTGTAGGTACTTTACCTTGTGCATAAAGTAAATACAATTAATTATTTTATTTAATGTTTTCCAAATTTCGATTTGTTCAAGAGAATTTATTTCTATTAACAGACCGATAAAAGTTTCAATCCAAGATGTGCGAGATATGTATGCCAGATCTATATTTTTCATGGTTTTTTCAACTTTGAAAATACCATTCCTATGGAGCACGTTACAACTATTTAATTTTCATGCGAATAATACTGCCGAAGGCCATTTACAATTACAATTATACACAATACAAATAAAAATATTCATCACAGTCAATTAGAAAATCATAATAATGTACCTATTTATTTTATCGATTGAATGAATATGCAAACAAAGCATTAAATATACATATAAGGGACACACACAGACACACTAAGCCTCTAAGTTGGTGTTTTTTGACTTCAAAGTTGAAAAAAACATGAAAGATATAGACCTGGCATAAAATTCTCTTAATACTGACGATTCATTAAGATAAATAAATTATCTTGAACGTGTCGACAGTTGGAATATTATGTATCTATGTATATATGGGTATGTACATATGTATGCATGTATATATTTTTAAGTGTTTAGATTTTCTTATTAGTATGAATAGCTAAATTTTGTATTTTTGTAAAGTAATCCTGTTATTGATTTCTCTGATCTAACTTTCATTGAATTAATATGTCTTTTGGTTTGTATGGAAAAAAAAATGTTAATTTGCCATAAATAAATGTAATAAATATTTTTTTTTGCTAAATCACATAGATTTTTGTTATATAAGATAGTCTATGTTTTTTTTAAATGTATAATAATACAAAATAATGATGCATTTTCATTCATTCATTCATACCATCACGGCATATCCCACAATGTGGGGTAACCAGCGAAAGGTGTGCGGGTGTGCATTGCCTTATAAAAGGGAGCACAACACATATGTGTATACCCACACACCAGTCTCGTCTCACCTAAAAAGGCACTACATTCAGCATGGGTGGTGAACCTCATTGCTGAACTATGTCAGATGTTATTGTTGCCTGTTGTATTTTCGATTACCCGGCTCTTACGGGACACTCGAAAACAGTAATAGAAAAGAGTGGAAGCACTATTCTAAGCCGGTGCCTCTCAGCTACTTTTTATTTTATTTTATTAATAATGCGTGTCGTTCCGTTTTCAAATTTTTAACATTTTCATGAAACGAGTTTCTTAATTTATTTTTTATTTCAATATTTTATTATGAAAACTTATTTTTTAATGCCATTTTATGAAAGTAATGTGCCTTTTTAGCAATTTAAAAATAAAAATACAAAATTTTAAGTTTCCCAAGCTTGGGGTCACTTTGAAATATTTGACAGTTAAAAAAATTGAGAAACACTGATCAGATATGTTTCAAAATCTAATGGGGTCTAAGCGAGTATTAGATATACAAATTTGAAAAGAATTGAATGAGTACTTTAGTCTATAATCAATAAAGTAAAATGAACACGCCGTACATAGTACACAGCACATAGAACACACACAGATACATTGTGATGAAACTTTCAGAATACAATCTCACCATGATACTAGTTAATAATCTGCAATAAGCGAACCTCAATGACTTTCAAACTTCAGAATTACGTATGATTGTTTGACCATTGGATGATCACTAGTAGGTACATACAAATTTAAGAAATCTTTGTATGAAGTTAGATTGAAAAAGCCAATTTTCTAAAAGCATAACATTTTTTCCACTTTTAATAATAGATGCACATTATTTTAATAAAACAATAAAAAAATGATTAATTAAATTTACCATACAAGGAAATAAAATAAAATCAATTATTAATAAAAAAAACACGGCACTCGGCTCTGAACGAGCGGTATGTATGTCAAAGAAAGGATTAGTACTTCTCTTGTGTTACGCCGCCGTTAGACAAACATGACATTTATGTTACTATCATAAAAGTATATTTTTGCATGAGTTTTCACGAAATAAGACATTTTGAATCTGGCACGGTTCATATTTTAACATCCTGTGTAGGACGTAGGTATATGTTTCTGTGCGAGTTTTGACATGATATAATATTATACCTACATAAATATCTATCATTCAAGTAAGTTGGAAGGTATATTCATTATTTCACGAGTTGCATGTAACACATGAGACACAATTTAAGAGTACGTATCAAACTAAAAACACACATTAATAAATATTTTAAGTTTTCTTATTTTCCAACAACAACTGTCGATTTGTTTAAGGGAATTTATTCTCTTAACATATCAAGCGATGATACGCGAGATTTGTATGCCAGGTCTATATTTTTCGTGTTTTTTTCAACTTTGGAGTAAAAAAAGTCAACTTAGAGGCTACTCAGCATATATGTTATATAAATAGATTATTATTAGATGGGTCGATGGCAGAGCGGTTAGCGTGCTGGGCTAGTAATCCAGTGGTTGTCAGTTCGAATCCTGCCTTGACCGTTTTCTTTCACCTATAGCATAAGCATTTATGCTTATTTTAGGGAAAGTAGGAAGATACATATATATGTACTTGTTTAGCAAGGACATATTCATTTTGTATGTAATGTTTTTTAACATTTTTTATAAAAATTGAATTTAGTGACGACATCTTTTCATACAATTTGTAAGGCATCTCAAAATTTAACAATTATTGTAATAAAATAGTTTAGTGACGACATTTCATAAAAATTGTGTGGCAGTGACCTATACACAATATATTATTAGGCAATGAAATATAATATCATTGATCTAAGGTGACTAAATAGTTTGATACTTAATCTTCAAAATAAATACATACCATCAAACTGTTTTCATATTCTGGGTAAGAAGGAAGGACTGACCTCTCCATACTACCCTATCTTGACATACATACCTACATGTTTTGTATAGAGTACAAAATATCTTAAAATATTCAATTGTTTGTATTTAGGGGTTTCTATTTCTGTGCGTATTCTTTAACTAAACATACTATCGCATGTCTGATAGTTTCCTTGTATTTATTTGTATATTATTATAATTTTAGGGAGAGGACTTATATAATTGACATCAATGTTCATGACTAGAAAAATATTTTGTTAGATATTTTCATAAGAATAATATTTGAAAGATTTATTATATTCAGACAATGATTTTAGTTTTGATTCACTTCAGCTTATACATCGACGTTATGGATCTTAAATTCTTCAACATGTTTGTATTTCATTTTTTATTTTTATAACTATAATAACAACATAATATGAAAAGTTATAAAAATACAGAAATTTCAAGACGACATATAAACGATATTTCATAGTTTGGTGATTTTTTTTTTCCAAAAATTGTAATAATTTGATCTTAGATTATATATGTTTGATAGGTACCTAAAATTATATAACATGTTTACTTTAAGGAAAATTTAGGTTTCATTAAAAAAAATCGAATATGTACCTACTTTACCTACTCATAAAAGTGCAAGACTTGCAAGACTCTTGCTGCAAGACCAAGACCAAGACCAAGACTATGTATGCAAGACCAAGACCAAGACTATACTTGTAAACGCAAGACCAAGACCAAGACCGCGGGTGCAAGACCAAGACCAAGACCACCCCGGTCTTGGTCTTGGTCTTGCATTTGCTCATCACTATACACTTCCTCAAAAGAATTAGCAGATCAATGCGTAAATTGTAAATTATTTAAAAGAACAAAATAAAATGCAACAAACGCATCATCAAGCTTTCAATTGGGAATAGTTCACCCATCCAGATACTTAACATATCAAAGGATTAGGCTCTGAGGAGGTCTCTATACTACCTAACAATAATAATAATAATAAATTTGGATTATTTTTATAGCGCCGTTTTTGTGATAACCTCACCTCAAGGGCGCTTTGAATATATTAGGGGTTATTGTAAGACTCGCGGAAGAAGTGAGTTTTTAGGTGTTTCCTGAATAGTGCTAAGTTGTCGATTTGCCTCAGTTCAGGTGGTAGTTTATTCCACGAGGCTGGTCCGGCCACAGCAAAAGCACGATCACCGAAGGATGAAGTGTTGACTCTATTTATTTCAGTCAACTTGCCCATCACGGATGTGGTGGCTGACCGAAGTGTTTGTTGTCGCTCGTTTACGGTGAGAGGGATGCAGAAGTCTGAAAGATACGTGGGAGCCATGCCATGGATCGCTTTGAAAGTCAACAAACATAATTTGTACTTGATTCTTTCTGGCACTTTAAGCCAGTGAAGATTTCCCCTACTGATTCCCGAATATTAACGTTTAAAAAATCTTTAACGATTCTACATGTATTCATTATTACCGTTTTTTGCATTTTTATTATTAAGTTTTTCGATAAATCTATAATTTCTGAATTTCGTATTATAAACGATTTTGGAATGATGCCAGTGGCTGAAATAACGAACGGTAATATTATTATTTTACGAAAATGCCAAAGTCTTTTAATCTCTTTACCTAAAGCGGTGTATTTTCTAATTTTTTCATCAAAACTTTTATAATATTGCTAGAATTTGGAATAGCCACGTCGCAAATATATGTTATTTTTTTAATTTTATCATGTATTATTATATCGGGTCTGTTATGTTGAATAGACCGGTCAGTTAATATTGTTTTATCGTAATAAAGCGAAATATTATATTTTCTAAAAATGAAATCGGATGATATTCATAATATGGTTTTATGTACTTACTTTATACTTTGCTTTTATTTTCAATTAGTTATTTTTATTATGTCTAATAATATTATTATGATGGATAATATCGGGTATACCTATGTGTTAAAATTGATATGATGATACGAGTATGTATGTACAACTCATTTCATATTATATAATTTTATAGTACATATTATAATATTATTGTGTGCATGTATTGGAACAAGTCATAATATATCTCTTCACGGCATTTCGTAAGTTTACTTTAACGTACAGAGCCGACACTAGTACGTAGGGATAAACTAATGATGCTCTGAAGTCATATTTAGATGGGTGGCGGCAGAGCGGTTAGTGCACTGGGTTAGTCGCGAGGAATTTCGTTCACAGCAGAATAATTTATGCTTAGTTTAGGTAATGTTTGAGGATGCATATGCAATTGTTGCGAAGACATATCGATTTGTTTTAAAAATTATTCTAGTGTCACTGCATCTGTTCTTATATTGTAAATATGATTAAAATTAATTGCCCCCTTATGAATATGTATCCCTTAGATTATATATGATACAGATACCTAGTCAGCGTAATGAAAGTATGACAACAAAGTTTTGAGTTTCGTCAATTCAGTCATAGAACACATAGTAGTACACAGAAAATCTCTTTTCTATGCAGTATACGTACACCCTTCCGATCTACCGCCTCACACACATATGTAAATAAAACTTGTCATACATTTGAATTCGAAATTTATATTGCACGCGGCTTCTGTATTTTATAATTCTATGATGTATCCTTTAGCCGATTGGTGTCCAATACTGCCGTAATACCTCGAAACCTCCACTCCTATCCTCTTCCAACTGCTATAGAATCTCAGTTGTCATTCGTTTTGAGAAAGAAGCGGTTGTTTCGGAAAAGGTCGTATTGAAATAACACATTCGTGGTTTGATCAATGTGAATATTTTATTTACAAATTTATTCGTGAGAGTTTTAATTTTTATTTAATTTATTTTGCAATACGTATCGTAAAACTATAGGGAAACGTAATATTTGTCCTACGAAATCAACGGTTTTAATGTTTATTACGTTAAATCCTTTAATTATCAACCAATTATCTACGTACATATTGCGGGCGTCAAGCCAAAAGGGTGTACAAACGAAATGACTACATTACAGGAGAGACAAAAAACTATTTATTTCTGTAATGGTTCAATTTATCCATGTAGAGTTTTTTTTTGGAAAATATAGTTAAAATTAAGCCTCATCGAGGAGTATTACCTAAATTTCAATAACTAGTGAACTTATTATGTATTTTGCACATACGCCCTTCTGGCTCGCTAATGTTTCTAGATGTGGACTCGATTTTTGTATAGAAAATTCATAATTTTTGTGGGGCGTATAAACAAATTTTATAAAATGTTATGAATCATAGCTTTTAGGAGAAAAAATATATAGCTTAATTATGAGATGTAGGTATTTAAACATTTTGATAGCGAAATTGTGACAATTAGTCTAAAGCTTCTGCCATTTTTATTGTTTGTAGGTACGTCCTTCTGGCTAGGCAGGTTTCTATGGCATCATCAATTTTTTTGAAATATCTCGAAAAATACGCAACGGAAAGCCGTGATTTTTTAGACATGGTGGAGGTCTTAATAAAGTATCGTTTGGCATAAAAAACGAAAAACCGAATTTTTGTAGATATCCCCTTCTGGTTTTACGCCCGCGATATGTAGGTAACAGTTGACTAAATACCTGAGTTTTTTATGAATTAGTACCTACCTATATCCATAAAGTTCAGATATTATTTTTCAAAATTGCCACATCTTGTAGATGTATTTGGAACGTAATTCTGGTTTTGAAATTATTTTTCCGTCAATATGTGTCTTCAGCGGGAATCGAAACTGAGCTTTTGGTTCAAGATACAAATATCTTAATTGACCGAGCCATGAAGTTCGACCCGGTACAATAAAAGCGACATCAAATATTGGGCTGTTTCAAACTTGACGACGCCCCTGTCAGGTGTCGATAACTGTCGGACCATCAGTCATTACTATGTGGGCATTTAAATTTGATGAAACCACTAACCCTACGATACCTCTTATTCACTTGTACACGTTTATGAGCCTAAGTACTTGTTCTATCCACGTCTTGGATCACCCATTATCATATCATACCTAAATAACTTGTTCTCTGTGTATGTCTGATGAGGGCCTCTTCTGTATGTACGTTACTCAAGTAGGTATGTTCATCATACCGGTTTTTTCCTTGTGAAATATAAGCTGCTAATATCGTATGCCGTTATATTGTTTATTTTTTTATTTATTTATTTCATTCGTCATTTGACAGACGAGCCCGTATGAGACGACGCATATATATTGATGAGGCGATGAATATTTCTCAAGATAGAAAATTGTGGCGCTAGGTTCTCTCTGACTAATGTGCGATATACTATCCACAAATATCCCTGACCATATACTGTCTCTGACCATAAATACTATCCACGAATTGAAATGCGCGCAACGATCCACGGAACGGCAAATGTTGGGCATAAGTCTGAGTGATACAGTTACAAATACAGAAATCGGACGCCGAACAAAAGTCGCTGATATCATGGATCGGATTGCAAAATTGACATGGCAATGGACAGGACACGTGGCCAGACAGCCAAATTCAAGATGGACTCCCAAAGTCTTAAAGCGG
The DNA here is from genome assembly GCA_963576475.1 of Molanna angustata. NCBI lineage: Eukaryota > Metazoa > Arthropoda > Insecta > Trichoptera > Molannidae > Molanna > Molanna angustata. Next base: position 6,978,732 of record OY754984.1, read on the forward strand.
AGGCCATGGGAAAACAAAAGTGGTGTCGGTCGGCCACATAAGAGATGGGCCGACGATATTGTTGCGTACTCCGGAAAGAGATGGATTGAAGCGGCACAGGATAAAGAAAAATAGAGACAGATGGAAGAGGCCTACATCCAGCAGTGGAGGAAAGGCTAGGAAGAAGAAGAAGAAAAATTGAACGATGTTGGGATACGATACTTTACAGAGCCACAAATGTAAATATTATTTTGGCATGTGATTGGCAAGTATTTTTCATGACCACTAGTATGAATAACGATACTAAAAACATAAAATTTTCGACATTTCCCAATTTTCTTTCAGGGTTTGCGTAGTCCGAATGTTCTAGGCACGCCCCTGCTGGGCCGTACATTTTTTTTTTCGAATCTATAAGCCAATATAAGATAATAATGATGTAACCCAATTGTTTATTGTTTTTTTAGAATGTCTATTTTAATCTTTTTCCCTGTTGTTTTTGGTAGGCAGAGAGAACTGAGCGCCATACACTTCTTTCTTTGCATAAATTCATCAATGAATTAAAATTTGCACTAACGCTGCAAACCGTCTACTTAGGGAGACCTGTCTATGGCCCGATATTACAGTTGGCCCTCAACTCATTGAGTTTGAAACTCAAGATTAATGTTAAGGGGAGATTGAATCCATTTCCGTATTACAGTGCAATATGACATGTCAGTTACTAAATCTTCAATTATAGACATATTTTACTTTTTCTGTGGTTATTATCTGTCAAATTTTAAATAACCTCAAATAATACCAACTACAAAACGGGACGCTACGACTTGAAATACTATTGTTTTATTATCCAACATGGTAAATTTAATTTTTTTCACCAAAATAATGCTTTTATATGCCCATGTTCGTTTCAATATGGCAGTCAGTTTGTTTTGTTGTGTGGCGCTACCGTCGATACAACTAACGCCTCTAGTGATAGAACACTGAAACTACACGCGTTGCCTAGCAACGAGTCGAGAAATGACAGTTGACTCACCGTTAAGTACTTATCCGCCAGAAACATTAAGTTAAATATTTGTCGTTTTAGTGACGTATTTGAGGGAAGATTAGGCCTAAACGGACACTGTAATACGCTATATTTTTGTAAAACTTGAGTTTAGCTCTTAAACTGAGACTGTAATACCGGCCCTATATTGTTACCTCACATATCACTAACTTATTAACTCGTTTGAACCTTGTTCATATTTTCCAAGATGTTTTGTTTTTGTCTGTATAACACGGTCTAAAAGCCGGTCACAGAAGGCTGATCTCCTTTCCTGATGCCGCACCAAGATACAAGAAATGTTTTTATTATTTTCAATCTCTATTAGGTATAACATTATCTGCTTCATGTCACATACATTCATAACGTGCCTTGTATTATTCTTGTATTATTTTTGATATTGTTTTTTTATTATTATTACTTTTGTTAACATTTAATTCTTGAGTGTTGGCAATTCTGCTTTCACCGCTACCTTTAATTTGGACTATTGTTTAAAACAAACGCTTTGTGCTATATTTTTTTTATAAAAAATATATATTTCCTAAAAACAAAGAGGGTATTTTGAAAGTGTTGCCAGATAAAATCAAAGAAAAACCAAGTTTTGTCGTTGTGAAAATACTTTTTCTGTATTTTTTGATAATTTTTTTACATTAAGTACTTGTGGATATTTTACGTAGTAGAATTCCATTTTAAATTATATTAAAAATAAAACAATTTGTTTTAAATTCTACGTATATTTGTAAGTTCGTCGATAGCTATTTCGCCTTGCTAGGGCATCTTCAAGACTCCACGCCGTCATAGTCTTGAAGATGCCCTAGCAAGGCGAAATAGCTATCGACGAACTTACAAATATACGTAGAATTTAAAACAAATTGTTTTATTTTTAATATAATTTTTTTACACCTCAATAGAGACGAAGTTGGAATATTATAGAAAAACCAGGAACTCAAGGCACCTACAGGGGTTACGACCTGTCATCGTCTGGTTTACGTGATCACTTTATGCGCTTGCGCAGCGTTCACCATTTTGCCTTTTTATCGAGTTCCCTTATCAATCCTGAGGTCCCTAAGACGAATGTGTGGTAGAACGATCTATGATAGGATAAGGAATGTGGACATCAAGACGAGAATGCAAGATTGAAAGAGATATTGTGAGTAGAATGAAAGTAAATAAACTACGATGGTTCGGACATGTGGAGAGAATGAACGATGAGCGCCTGACAAAGAAAGTATACAAGGCTGAAAAGAGTGGGATGAGAGGTCGTGGCCGCCCGAGAAAGAGTTGGCATGATCATATAAATGAGATTTTGAAAGATGGTAATATACCAAGTCAGAATAATAGGAGAGCATGTATGACGCGATGCATGGATGTAAATGAGGCAAAACATGTATGTCAAGATAGAGGTGTCTGGCGTTCGGTCCTCTCTGCCTACCCCAAGTAGGGATACGGCGTGATGGTATGTATTATCAATCCTATCAGTGGTCAAACGGTGAAATCAAAACCCTCATGATTACCCATGTTCTATAATATGTTAAGATATTATCGAACTGCATATGATAATTGTATACATGATATGGGTAATCATCAGGGTATTTTCACCGTTTGACCAGAGTTGCCCCTTAGGTTTAGTAAAGAAACCTAATAAACCTTTATTTTCCATTCAGCGTCATTGCCTTAATTACCATGGGGATACGGGATGTTCACAAATATATACACTTATTACCTTCTAATGTATGAAACACGAGCATGTGTTGTATATTACCAAACGTTTTCAATAGCAAGAAAGGAGACAGAACGAGGAGAACAGCATCCGCAACGTAGACTTCAATTATTACAGGAAGCGCATCGGATGGAATCGATACATCTGCAATAATCTAAAATTGATTTAATGTACGTTTCTGAACTAGCAATTTTGTATTAGCTGTCTGCATTCCAAGATTCTGTTGTGTCTTGTTACTGATTACAGTTGTTACGACTCGCCTTGCACTGCCTATAATTTGCCTTCACGTTTAGTTCCATTGTGTCGTTGAATTTTCCTTGGCCCTAAATGACGATCGACCCATCATCATGTAAATAAGTTGGACAAACAACAGCCAGGTCGTCGTCACCAACAGTTCTCTTGACATTAATACCATCGCCTTTATAATTGTTGTGCTTGTGCCAATATGGGTGCACCTTTGAACATCTTGCATAATCATTCCATCTACATCTTGAGTCAATGTATTGTACGTGACATAGAAATAATCACACATCTTTGTCATACATTTCATCTTAAGAAAATCACCAAGTAGCACTTGGAGCATTGCTACTGATACGTTTTAATAAAATCTCAACAAAGGTGCAGATGTTACTAATAGATCTTGCATCCGCTCCAAGGTCGCCGTAACTCTTGTACTACGATAATGAGTTATTGACTACGATTATTTGTCTATGTATCTGTTGAGCGGTATCGTAATATTGACAGAACGGTCATGATAAACTACCAACATGTCCAGAATCTTTATTCCAACGGGATGAGAATGCTCAAATGGGATGGTGGTGTTATAGAGATGGACATAGTGAAGAACGTCTATATCCGTGGTAGTTTCAAAGTCGGGCCAATCAGAGAAAAACTAAGTGAAAACAAACTGAGATGATATGGACACATTATGAGACTGTCACGGGATAGTATGACAAAAAGAAAGAGGTGGGGCCTTTGTGTCCATGAGATGACCAGGTAGACCAATGACAACTTGGATGTCCTCAATAACCAGAGATCTGAAGGAGACAAGGCTTCGTTCGGAGGATAGAAGAACTTTGAGGATCATGTTAGGGGGGCCAAATCCAAGTAAATGGGGCAAAGTCTAGGTTTAAGAAAAAGATTATAATAATGATAATAGTAGGTATAAGTACAATCTTTAAGTACGTAGCTTTATGAACATTTCACTATTAAAAATGGTGTACTACGCTCTGTGCCAGAGTATTATCAGTTATGCAATTAGTGCCTGGGGTGGTGCTGCGCGTACATTACTGGATCCACTAATTAAATCACAAAAATTTGTGGTAAGAGTTATCAACATAAAGCCTTTTAGGTATTGTTCTGAAGAACTTTTTAAGCAATTCAAAGTATTGGATGTGAGGCAGCTTTATACCAGATCAATATTAATTCTATTTCTAAAAAACAAACCTCCTCAAAAATACTCCATCTTGAATACCACAAGAGGTAAAATATCGGGTAACTACTTGGTGCCAAAAATGAATACTAAATTTGGGCAAAGATTTTTTGTATTTACTGCACCTCGAATTTATAATAAATTACCATCGGACCTTAAAGGGTTAACTCAATTCAAAGTCCGTGGTACCAAGTGGCTACTCGATGTGGGTAGAACCCAAAATGAAAGTAACGTTGCAACAATAATTTCTTAACTAATTATTTTTTGTTGTCTGTTTATATTGTGTTTATTTTTATTTATTTCACTTTTAAAACTGTATTTTTTAATTTAAAATTATGTAAGTATTCCTAATGTTTATTTTTATAGCTTTCTTATTCTTTTGTTTTTTAATGTAATGTAATAATTTCACAAATGTACAGGTGGCTGCTTCAGAACAGATTTATTCTAGTGGCTATCTTATATTAAAATAATGTATATGTTTATATGATCATAAATAAATAAATAAATAAATAAAATAAATAATCTCCATCTATACATCATAGGCTCTACAGTCCACTGCGGACCCTGGTCTCTTACAGAAATCATCTCCATCCCTCTCTTTCGACCGTCAGTTTTATCTAATTGGCCAGCAATGGTATATAGTTAAAAGCAAATTTGATGCCTAGGTTTTAAAAACGTTCTTGAACTCAGCAAAATCTTATGTTATCTGTTATTAACTAGATGATTATGAAATATTTCGGTCGAAAACGAGAAGGGGGCCTGAAAAGATAGTGTTGTTGGTAGGGCAGCGACCTTTTATATTGTGAAAGGAAGAGGATAGAAACGTCTGGAGGATTTTAGAGGAGGCAACGATGACTATTTAAGATGGAGACGACCTTCACGAATGAAGAGCACGATTAAAGAGAAAATCTATTGTTTGTGTAGTTGGTTTACTTTACTTACTTGATGCTCATAATAATTTTGACAATCTTTTAATATTGCAATAGAGACAAAGATGAAATATTATAGGAGAACCAGGAACTCAAGGCACCTACCTACAGGGCTTACGACCTGTCATCAGCTGGTTATAAATCAGCTGGTATAAAGCGCATAAAGTGACGTTACACCAGCCGATTACAGGTGCTTTTAGTTCCTTGGTTCTCCTATAATATTCCATCTTCGTATTTATTGAGATGTTAAATACTTCCGACAGAGAAAAAATTAGATGTTTGCGTATATGCAACTAGAAAATATTCAAAATAATTACATTATCTCTCAAATTGTGTCAAAAAAAGTTTAACTAGATTTTTCGCAAATTTAGTTTTTAGATTTATTGTGTGAACAAGAAGTGCACATAGAAGATTATGTAACATAATGATTTCTTTATAATAAATTCACGTTGCATTATTTGTTAATAAAAATAACGTTTTCATTGTTTTTGATTTCTTTTAATTGTTGTATTATCAAATAATATATTCACAGAAACATAAGGAAGCATCAAAGTGACGTCTAATGTAGATAAATATGCCATCTTTGGTTTAGTTATTCTTATTTATCCAACATGTCTCGAAACTATACAAAATGGATGGAATTTAATATTAAAAACGAAATAGACCTCAAAACTGTTATAAAGAATAAGAAAACAAAATCTGGCTTTAAAGTTTACAAATTTGCTCATTTCGATTCTTGTTTGTATTAATTTTCAATAACTTTTGATGCTAGGATGTATTTAATTTCCACCAGTTACAGATTTTTTAGTTTTCATTTCCTGATTTAATTTTTTGTATTGTTTATTAACAGTTTAAAAAAAGGATCAACACGCAATCGTGACTTTACAACTGTATTACGTGATAGGTGATTCAAAAAATCCTTATGGATTTATATGAAATTTGGATCTCTGTCAAGCCGGGCCTTCGAGCTTTGCATGACTCTACTATCAGGTAGCCACTTCACTGATTGTATGTTAGATTGACGGGTTTTTAAATTTAAATTTATTTTATACTACTAGCTTGATGGGATTCTTAACTTTATTACATGGTTTACTAGCTGGATGGGCGTCTCTATTAAATTTGTTTACTAGCTGGATGGGCTTCTCTTTTAAATGTATTTGTTTACTAGCTGGATAGGCTTCTCTATTAAATGTATTTGTTTACTAGCTTGATGGTATTCTTGACTTTATTGCATGGTTTACTAGCTGGATGGGCTTCTCTATTAAATGTATTTGTTTACTAGCTGGATGGGCTTCTCTATTAAATATATTTGTTTAGTAGCTGGATAGGCTTCTCTATTAAATGTATTTGTTTACTAGCTGGATGGGCTTCTCTATTAAATATATTTGTTTAGTAGCTGGATAGGCTTCTCTATTAAATGTATTTGTTTATTATCTGGATGGGCTTCTCTATTAAATGTATTTATTTACCAGCTGGATGGGCTTCTTTATTATTTTTTTGTGTACTAGCTGGATGTGCTCCTAAATTCAATTTCAATTTGAATGAAGTGAATGCATAAACGTTTCTAAAATCCATTCGCATGCTCGCATTTCGTTTTGTTAATTATTTTCAGTTTCATTTTCTACACCAATTTGGCATGTTCATTGTTCAATGGTTTTAATCGATGACAATAGCCGATATTTATAGTCAATTAATTTCTCACACGAATATAATATTTTGTTCTAACCAAATTCTCAAACTGTTACTTTTCCATTGTTCTTTTTGAATCTCCTCTCCAGTGTCATGTAATTTCCTGGGGCTAATGTTTGTTACACTCACCAGATTACCTACTAACTCAGTGCCCCACAATGTTCGCATTAAGACAATCGGTTATAGACATGTCTATTGGTCCAGTAGTTCCCAAACCGTACTTCGTTTGCTGTCTTTGGTCTCCCTTTGAAGCCTTAGAATATGTCGATTGCGTTGCTGGTCAAGTCTTTTGTTGTTTATTTTTTCATCTCATCTTTTTGACGGAAATCCAAAAACGGAGATACTATCAATTCGACGTGATCTTTTTTATGTATGTTCAGCTATAACTTTTTCTTACGTGATACGATTTCGATGATTCTGGTTTTCATTTCAAAGTGGGTATCTTTCGATTGATCCCATTTTAAGATCTGATCATGGGATCCATGAGAAAATCGTCAAATTCTTCATTTTCACTTTAGCGGTAATGATTCTTTACCATATTTTTTTTTTTTTAGATGGGTCGATGGCAGAGCGGTTAGCGCGCTGGGCTAGCAATCCAGTGGTCGCGAGTTCGAATCCTGCCTAGACCGATTTCGTTCACTTATAGCACAAGCACTTATGCTTAATTTAGATAACGTATGAAGATGTATAATGTACTTGTTTAACAAGGACATATTCATTTTTTTGAAAAAAAAATATTATTGTCATTCCAAAGATAAAAAGTTTAGAGAATTGAATCTTCGGGGTCGTCAGAATAAATAGATTGAGCACCAGAGTATTTGACGGCTATTATATACAGTACACCATCTCTTTGATTTATAACATTCTCAGAATGATCGAGAGATTTCCGCGCAAAATTTTACCGTCGTGTTGGTGGGTCTTTTCTGATCTATCGCAGCATCCCACGTGGGTGTGGCTTTGATCTCGTCTTTTTTGCAATATGCCAATTCCCTATTCCTGGTTCGCTTCCTTATCGAGACGACATATTATGATGAACTAATTAGTTTGTAACGTTGTCTGTATTGTTGTTGCTTCGATATAGTTCGCTCTACTGTAATATAAATTTTATTCAGTATGTGAATGTCGAAAAAGATCGATAGAAAGTTGTGATTCGAAGGTATTTTGATTGTTTTTAAAGAAAGTAGATACCCACCCACCAATTTTGCACATCTTCAAGAGAACTGCATCTCTACAAATTCTCATCGTATTAGATTTATGTATCTTCATTCGCATACTTGATGCTTCTTACACCGGATGGATACACCTAATCCATCGTCGGTCGAAGTATGCTCGGAGGACGTCGGTCAAACCCGGCCGATTGAATCAAACGCATGTATAAGAGTGCGTCCATTGCTACAACCGAAATCGTCCGATAGCGCCCAATAATTATCGACCAGCCGAAAAATCCGAACTTGTTCGTTCTGTTTGTAGCCGACGCCGATATTTTAAATAAATAATTAATTGTATTCATCTTCTCTTTCTTTTTCGTGTCCGGTTAAAAACACTGCTGAGTTCCAACCGGACTATATACTGATACATGGCTCTAGAAACAGACATCAGCTAAGACCGCCACAACCAAGAACGCGACACATGCGCAGCGTCAGTATAGTTTTTTTGGTACCAAGACTTTATTTTTTATTTTTTTTTATTTTATAGAATACAACAGCATTACAATAAAGATTTATACAGATATACAGAGATAATTTTTATGTTGCCAATTATAGTATTCTAAATATATTAAGTACATACACATTTATTAACAATTATGAAGACAGGATGGGAAAGGAGAGAGGTAGGAAGGGGAGTGGGGGGAAGCATTGACCACTAGAAACTCATATTATGATTTGCCTCACGTGTCTCAATGTATGAAGAATAGTAAATTAAAATTAAGTTAAAGTTAATGTTAAAGGGGCACAATTAAAAAGTTAAAGATGTGCACAATAAAACAGAGCACAGATTAAACATCCGACAAATTCACAATTTTTTTTTGCATACATAAAAACTTGAAGCAAACATATCCAACTCCGGAACGCTCAAACAATTTCTATTGTACCCAGTACAAGCTCTATTAATATAAGAATTTAGCATATAGTTAGTTTTAGAAGGTTCTATATAAAAGAGAGACTGGTTTCTATTTCTCCTAAGTGGACAGTGAAAACGGAGTGTGCTTAGAAGGGGTGCGCTGTCGATCAGACCGTTAATAATTTTATATAGAAAACAAATATCATGGATTGATCTGCGTGTCTCCAGTAGTTTTGTGTTGTGGTGTTTAAGAGCTTGAGGATAGTAAGAGAAATGTAGTCTATTACGAAAATTTAATTACTTTATATATTTTTTTTGAAGATTTTCTATTGCGTTAATATGTGTTTCATAGTTTGGATTCCATACAACCGATCCAAATTCCAGTAAGCTTCTAATAAATGAATTAAATAATATAATTAAATATATATTTATAATAAAATAATGATGGATATTGAACAAAACATATCGCATGATGGGAAAACATTTCAAAGACCTCGTTACTCGTTGGCTGAAGTAGATTGGTAGAGAAGGATCTGCCTCGGTACTCTTAGATTTTTTAAGATAGAGGTTTTAGAGTTTTTCATCCTGGTTGTCGATGTTCTAAGTGAATAGAGTATATAAAAATTAAAGAAAACAAATCATATGATCGCAGAGCAGCCATAGCAATTCAAAACTAGTACTGCCTCAGAACAGACTATGTCTAGCGAGGCAGTAAAATTTCCAAATGTGTGGAAAAAAAATAATTGTAAAATTGTAATTAGGTATAAACTAAAAAATAAAATTGTATTTTGTTCCTTTGTAATAATTTATTTATAATGTTGGAAATATACTACTATTCATTCATTCATTCATTCATTACACAAATCAAACAATTAAGATGGATCTTAAGTAGGTATGTGCAAGTGACAAAATCACTCGAGTGTCAAAGTTAATAATTATGATTCATTTGAACAATGCTAAATAGGCTCGTAGACTATCAAGGAACAGGAAATAAATAATAATTTAATAACAACCAACGACAGTAAAATAGGCAGTAAAAAAACATTATAATGAGATATCAACCAAATATTATAGGTAGGTACTTAAACAATCCACGGACCTTGACGAAGAACAGACTCCTCATAATTAACATTCATCAACGGCAATTGAGATGGTTTGATCTTTAGTATAAATGAGACGCAATAAAAAAATAAACAAATTTTTGATTTTGACGATGATTGCGTTACAATTATTGTATGAAAATAATAGTCGATAGCGCCCTTGAGGTAAGATATTCACGAAAGCAGTGATATAAAAAATATCCAAATTGTTATTCGGTATTAAAATTACAAAATTGTAAAACAAATATTTTTTTAATTGCATACACGCAAACATTGAAAATTTTTCCCTTTCGGGAGTCAAATGATATTTTTGTTGACACACTTTTTAATATTTTTTTTTCTATCTATCCCTATTCATAATTCTGAATTTTTTAGCTCTTCATTTGAAGTACATTCAGCTAGACTAAGGAATAGCCTAAGTCCTGATATTACGTCGTCTATCTCACTAAACATCTTCAAGAAAAGGCTAAAGCAAAAATATTTATCTGACAATACCTGATTACATCTTCTTCTCCTATTCCTTTCCTTATCCTTACGTCTTCCTATCATTGCTATGAATTGTTCTTATATGCTATCTTCTTTGTTTTTTTTACTTTTCTTCTTCTATCTTTATTTATTTTGTATTGCCATAGTACACATTGTTTTGTATATTAAACGTTTACTGTAGTTGGTTGTAAGAAATTGCCAGTAGGCAATAAGCCCGCTAGTGTAGGTACTAATTATATGGGTACAAGAAGATTCAAATAAATAAATAACATCTCAATAGAGACGAAGTTGGGATATTATAGAAGAACCAGGAACTCAAGGCACCTACAGGGCTTATGACCTGTCATCGGCTGGTTTACGTGATCACTTTATAAACTTGCGCAACGTTCACCAATTATGCCTTCTTATCGAGTTCCCTTATCAATGTAATTTTTAAAGTTCTATGTATTTGAATAATGTGCTTTGTAGGTGCCTTGAGTTCCTGGTTCTTCTATAATATCCCAACTTCGTCTCTATAGAGATTTTAAAAACATACAAACTGTTCCTTATTTCAAAGACTTATCTTTTAAGGGTATTATGGAAATTATTTTCAAAGTATACTAAATAGCCTACAATATAGTACCTATATTTTTGTGCTTTTTTTTGGTGACATTGTAAGCATTCGTTAAACTGTATAATTTTCGCTAAACATCTTCAACGAGCTTCCGGTTGCGCAGAGCGCAAATTTGTGTCTTTTTGCTTCGTTGGTTTACGTGCAAATCACCCCCCTTCTCGGTTAAAAGTTCAAGATATTTGGCGTCAACTCTTCCATTTTTTTGGAGCGTTTTTTTCTCATATAACGTGTCTATATATAAAATGTCATTCGTTGTCGTACATTACCTTTATTATTTAGCATAGTCTAGTGTTGCTAATAATCATGTAGTTTTAAAATACCAAGTAATTAAAGAAAATAGTTTTGTACAGCATTGATCAACACACGATTCTTCCAAATAAGATACCTTCAATTTCCTTGTGTATGACGTATGAAATTCCACAGCATCTGAATCATCAGATTTGCCTAGTGACGCCGGTCTTATTATCTCACTATATACAGTTCGCTGACTACCTGAGATGTTGACTTTTGTATATATTATTATGTTATGCTATAGTGTCTATATATGTACTGTGTTCAATTTACCGTTATCAGCTGCTGTGCGACAGGATCTCGTCCTTGTACGATTTTACCTTAGTCTAATATCGGGGTCACAGCACTCTAATTTTATAGCAAAGGTCAGAACGGCGGATTGAGGAGTTGACTGTGGGTGCAGTTGATTGACTAGGAAACATTGTAATGACGACATTTGACATTATATGAAGTGACAATATCTCGCTCAATTTGAATTATTTATTGATTATTTATTTATTTAGTTATATTGAATTTAGTTCTCTTAACATATCGACATGATACGCGAGATTTTTATGGACAGGTCTATATTTTTCATGGTTTTTTCAACTTTGATGTAAAAAACATCAACTTGGAGGATTCGCAGCATTTATGTTCCATATATCGATTAACTCAGAATTCTGTGTAGAACATTTAGCGTGTCTGTGCGTGTGTGTGTGAGGGTGTGTCTGTGTGTGTGTCCCCTTATAACTTTTGTTTCGCTCAATGCACAAAGCATAAAATTTCGGAATCTATAAATAGTTATGTGCCTACAAAACTTTTATACTCAGAATTTTGAATTTTTGTTTCACTCAGGGGTTATCAACTTTTAAATTTTTACTTTATTTTTACATTTATCTCAAAAACCACAAGTTAGAACACTGAAAATTGGTATAAATATAGATATATACAAAAACTCAAAATAGTTTTTTTAAAATTACCAGTTTCACTCGAGCATTTTTTTTTAAGAAAAATATTTTTACGACAAATTTGTGTTTAACTGTATATTTCAATTTTTTCTTAAAATATCGAAAAACGTCAAAACACTCTATAATCTTAAATTTTCTATAAAAACTATGCACATTATTTTCGTACCTACATCTCAAAATTCTTTAACAATTTTTGTAAAAATTGAATTTAGTGGCGACATCGTTTCATACAATTTATATGGCAGTGGCCTTTACACAATATAATATGTAATGTGACTCAATAGTTTGATACTTAATCTCCAAACATACATACACACCATCAAATTGTTTTCATATTCTGGGTAGGAAGAAAGGACTGACCTCTCCATACTATACTATCTTGACATACATACCTACATGTTTAGTATAGAAAACAAAATATCTTACAATATTCAAAAATTTGGATTTAAGTGTATATATTTTGGTATACCTACATACTTATCGCCATCGACAGTTGGGTCTCATATTTTACATGCAACTAGTTTTGAAGATAATGAATTTGTTCTTGTAAAAAGTACATATATGTACATATATCCTCATTAATAATAATAATAATAACAATATTAATTTATTTTCCATAACAAGATACATACAGGAACTAAGGTTTTTTGAACATGCAATTTATGATTTATTGTGTATAAAATAAAATAAAAATAATATAAAATAAAATAGTTGTTGGGAAGTACCATGTTCCTCCAATAGTTCCTCCAATAAATCTTTGTCTATCTAACTAGGAGTAATTCCTGTTTTAAGTAAGGACAATTTTATCACAATTTTAATAACAAGTCCACTTCTAGCTACATAATTGAAATATTGAAATTAAAAAAGAAGAATTATACTCATAGTAAGTAATGAAAAAATATCCCAGTTTGAAAGCAATCAATAAACAAATAAACAAGTGAACACTTCATAGCAATGAAAGAAATTAATAAAGCATCCAATAACAAATCATAGGTCAACAAACAAATCAGTATACAATAGTATAATACAAGTAATAAGTAAACACATTTTAGCATTAAAAATAAAAAAAATTAAGCAATCAATAAACCTTCATTGGTCAACAAAACAATGAGATAACAATATGATAAATTAGTAAAAGTCCTTAGGCAATGAAAAAAGCTATCAAAGAAATGAAAGAAATGAAATTATTTTAAGTATACACATATGTTAAATTATGTTCCGATTGTAATCTACCAATATTTAATATTCAATATTTATTAAACTAAGCAGTTGTGCTATAGGTGAACGAAATCGGTCGTAGCACGATTCGAACTCACGACCATTGGATTACTAACCCAGCGCGCTAACCGCTCTGCCACCATACATATTTGGCATTTATTTTTGTAACTGCTTTTGGTCAAAGACATTTCATTTTCATTGCCCACAGAATTTATAACATCATGTTGCCTACCGCGGTCTCGGTCTTGTGTAGGTACTCTTTCAGGTCTTACCTGTAATATATTCAAAGCGCCCTTGAGGTGAGGTTATCACAAAAACGGCGCTATAAAAATCATCCCAGTTTATTATTTATTATCACTCAAATATAGAATATCGGTGAAATCATATATGAGAAAACGTTCCGAATAAATCATGAACTACGGGAGAACTAAAATGTACCTATCAAATGTTCGACATCGTAGTGTAAGGATGTTATGGATATACTTATATCATATTTTTATTCCAGATAGGGATGGCATGACCATGTGAATGATATTTTGAAAGAAGGAAATATAAGAAGCTTGAATAATCGGCGTGCATGTATGAGACGATGCATGGATGTAAAGGAAGCTAGGAATGTGTGCAAAAATAGAGGAGTATGGCACTCAGTTCCCTCTGCTTACCCCGTAAGGGATATGGCTCGATGGTATATATGTATGTATATTTTTATTCATTTCTCTTTCGTAAAAAATCCTGATTGTTTTATAAATTTTGTGACTGGCGGATCACACCTATGCTTTGTCAGTTCAGTATTGTTCAGTATCAGTATTCCCAAGAGATACTATTTCAGATTATTTGTGCAATTAACAAATAAAAATTACATGATAACTACATACACAATATTTATTTTTATTTATTTAATCGAATATTTTTATTATTGCATATGCGCAAACATTGGATTTTTTTCCCCTGTCGGGAGTCAAAGATATTTTTTAACAGATTTTTAATTATCTCAGATATAAGAATTGTAGCTTTCATTATTTACAAAAAAACCAATTATCTCAATAGATGGCGTTCCAACAAAAATAAATAAAAAATAATAAGATTGTTGTTCATAATTTCACCCATAGATGGCTGTAGTAAAAATTCCTTATTTTCAAGCGAAAAGAATTTCAGTATTACAATATATAGAACTTTCAAAATTGAATTGATAGGGATCTCATTAAAAGGCATAATTGGTGAACGTTGCGCAAGCGCATAAAGTGATCACGTAAACCAGCCGATGACAGGTCGTAAGCCCTGTAGGTGCCTTGATTTCCCGCTTCTCCTACAGTAAATATTCCAATTTCGTCTCTATTGAGATAATTAAAAATCTTTTATTTATTTATTCAAAAACATAATATACAATAATACATGGTTTATATACATTGATTAATTTACAATATCACCTCCCTCTTAAGCTATAGCTTGTGTAGAGGGAGGATGTGTGTATCTAAGTATCTGAAAATGAAAATCAATAACAATAAAGAATGAAATTAAACTAAAAAAAAAAAAAAAGAGTAATAATACTAAAACTAAATGAAAACAAAACAACACAAGTCACGAACAAACACATATATTGTCAACTAAATCCTTGCAACCCCTTGAAGTATTTTTTTACAGCCATCATCATCCTTCTATGGGTTTCAATTTGGCGTATTTCAAGTGGAAGTTCATTGAAAAATTTTTCACCCAAAAAAGAATAATGATGCTGTGCAAATGTCGAATTTCGTCTATCTATTAAATAAACAAATTTATTGTATATGCATATCATGATGACTCCAATTCACTTTTTTAATCTGTATTATACATAATTGATACTTTTGAAAAATGCAAAAAGGTACAACCTGTATGTCTTCTGTAAAATATAATAATAATATATACACTGCTAGCTCTAGAACAGGTATACCTAGTTGGGCATCGGTTATCTATTAGATAAAAAAATTAATAAGAAATAAAATAAATATATATATATATAATTCTTACCTAACTAAGCTTACCTAACCTCACCTAGACTTACCTTGTCAGAAAAATATGAAAGAAAGAAAATAAACCTTACACCAATAGAAAAAAGCTACCAAAACCTTAAATAATCTAACCAGATCTAAACTAACCTAACTTATCATCAAATTTTAGGTAGATATAATTAAAAGACCGATAAAATAATTAATATTCATTAAAGTATGGGTATAAAATTATCTACTTACCTACTTAAAAAAATATATTCATAACTCGTTCGTTTTCCAAGAAAAAAAATCTTATGTACCTGAGATTTATGAGTGATTTCACTCTAAATTATTTGAGTCATCCGTTACAAAATGGCATCTAGTCACGAATTTAATAAATTACCTAATTTAACATGCTCACTACTTTTTTTGTGATATTGCATCATTTTAATAGCCGGAAAATATGTGCATAGTACCTATGCCTCAATCGAGGCGACGAAGTTGAATAATATTGGCAAACAAATACAGGACTTCGACGAAACATAAAGATACTTTTCTGTTCTGTGGCTCTTAGGGGTCTCTAAAATGAGCGATTCACAATTATAGCTCCCCGCTGCCCGTTCCCACTTGTCGTGTGTCGGGCACGATAAAATGTCGTGTGATCCAGTGGTATAATTTTCGCCAAACATCTTGAACTAGCTTAATAGTTCTATTGAAGTTCAGAATTACGGGGATTTTTGTTTTTACAAGAACCTTACACGGAAGATTCGACATTTTGACCGTCTGGCAAATAAATTATATAAGGCTGATGAAACAGAAACGAAAAGTAGAGATCGTCCAGAGAATGATCAGATGAATCATGGATTTTTTATGGATGGAGACGTTTGAAGAAGAATAATAGAATAGAGTGTGTTAGACTGATCGTGTTCTGTTCTCTCTGCCTACCCCAAATAGGGAAATGGCGTGATGGTATGGCATTTTGTGAAAATATGTATTTTGTATACCCATTTGTGAAAAGTTTAATATACTCAATATTAGACACTGTCACTTCATGGTAGAACTCCATAATCTATTAAAACTATGAAAAAATTATATTTAATTTTACGTTCTACTTAAATTTTTCGCAAACGCGACTCCCATTCACCGGTATCGCTCTATGATGAGCATCGTCAGAATGGGTCTCCATCCATAAAAAATCCATTATTCATCGACATTCTGACGATGCTCATCATAGAGCGATACCGGTGAATGGGAGTCGCGTTTGCGAAAAATTTAAGTAGAACATAAAATTAAATATAATTTTTTCATAGTTTTAATTGAGTTTAATATACATTCAAAACAGGTAATTGTGAAATATGTAATGATATTAGAATAAGCTTTTAACCTTTATTATGTTAATAATAATGTATTTTTTTTCTCTTTATTTCAGGTAAGTTTCAACTCCTGATTGGGTCAATTTGTTTACTATCACAAAGAAAAATATAGCTGTGATAATGATACGTATTCTTCCAGAGTAAGAAATTTTTAATATTCATTTTATATTTTTTGTGATTGCCCAATTTTTCAACAATGTATCATAATAATATGTATGTAGGCACCTTCTATACTCTAATACGATTTGATTGTTGGCCTTCGTGGCTCAGTTGGTTAGGTATCTGGCTGCTTATCCAAAGGTCCCGGGCTCGATTCCCGGTGGAGACACAGTTTTAAATTGTGTTTTCAGTCTGGATCTGTGAGACGATCAATATCATAAGTCTCCAGAATGTCGCAACTTGTTATTGAGTGCGTGTTGAATTAATATTTAACATAGTATATAACATAGAGAAGAAATATGAAAATAAAATTAAAAAGTACATTTATTTAGTAAGTATTGATATGGTTTGATTTCATTGTTCATCAGTTATTCAGATCCGTAGCGAAACGATTTACCTAATTCTGCCAAAAAGGAATGCCACAACCTATTTCGTTCACCTAAAGAACAAGCATTTATGTTTAGTTAAGGGAATGTATAAGGTTGTATATGTACCTACTTGTTACAAACACATTCATTCTATAAAAAAACTTTTCATCAAACATCGACGTATGCAATTTTTTAAATTGTTTTATATAAATAAAAAACAAATAAAAAAATATTTAATAAATTAAAATTGTTAGCTATATAAATGGGTCGCGGTAAATGCAGTGCGGTTAGCTCGCTGGATTAGTAATCCAGAGGTCGCGAGTTCGAATCTCGCATTTTTCTAGATTATTTTTGTTTAATTTGGGGAATATATGACGTTGTACACGTGTACTTTTCACAAGGACGTAATTACTTTAAAATCATGAACAAAAACATAGAATCTCCAGTACTACAAAAAAAGAAAAAGGAAATATGAACCTAAACAAAAAAAAAATAGATTTTGGCCCATCATATTTTAAGGAATAAAATAAACAATTTGTTAAGGGTCAATTTCTACAAAATTATATATATATATAAGAACTTACCATTCATGTCATTTAATATTTTTGGTAGGAGATTATTACACACAGGTACAATATATTTCTTTAAATGGTTCAATTGTCTGAGGTATTTTCTACGTGAGTTTTCTTGTTTATATTAAGCAATAATAATTTTCGCAAGTTTATAACATCCGTTGACTTTTAAATAAATTAACGCAATATATATTATAATTGTTCTATCAACGATTCAGTATAAAACAACGATTGTTGTCAACGGAAATACATACATACTTTCAACATTTCGAATACTGTTGAAGATCGTGGCGTTTTATTGACGCTTTGCTTGTAACAATATTGTGAAATGATTATAATTAAGGGGGGGACTGCTGCCAACGTACTTATTTTTCAATTTGATATACCATCATTATTTCTAATCAAATCATTTAGATAGTTTGGTTATTAATAAAGAAAAACATACCTTAACTTTTTGATAATGTTCTGTATAAATTCTTGTAGAAAAATAATGGCATACAACGTTTGTCTTATATTTTTAATTAACTAATAAGGCGTAGAGCAATATATTTTTTTTTAAATTAAAGAAGACAAAAATATTTAGAAAAATATGATGTGACTTTGCATTAATGTTTCAGGTTTAATAAATAAACCTAAAAAACATTTATTTTCCATTCAGCACCATTCCGAAATAAAAGTTTTTTTGGTTTATTTACTTAACCTGATACATTAATGCAACGTCACATCATATTTTTCCAGGTATTTTGTTCTTCTTTAATTTATTAAAAAAAGATATTGTTGTATACCTTATATTTTTTTAAAAATTTAAGATAAATGTCTAAAATAGGGGTATGCTTATTATTCTCCTACAATAATATATACAGAACATAATTAATAAGTTTAGGTTTATTTCTCTTTATTAATATCCAAACAAACTAGGTTATTTTTTTCAAAATGGTTCGTTTAATTCAAATGATGGTATATCAAATGGAAAAAATAGGTACGTTGGCAGCAGTCCCCCCCTTAAACTGAAGACTCCAATTAGAGTATTCTTATACTCGATTATAAAGTAATGGTCTTACTTATTAGATTTCGTTAATAGCTTACTAAACGCGCAACTAGATAAGCACGACTAAAGTAGTTAAGATCGGTATTAAAAATCTTACTTATAAACGTATACTAAGATGTGACTAACTAGTTCACCAAATTGTTTACGAATACCCTCAATCTATTTTTTTCATATGGTCGCATTGGCTTCACAGATGTCAAAAAATAGACAAATGCGTGTAATCTTTGGATAACTGACATCGAAAAATGAACTCAAAACCGCGTAGTGCCGTGTTGAGTCAATTTAAAAACGATTGCGATGAAGAATAACAAGGAAAAACGTTATAAGGATTAAATTTTTCTGTCAATCTCAAATATGCGTCGGATCATATGTGAAAGATCCGTCATTTCGAAATATTTGACGCGTTAGTCAAGCGATAAACAACCTCCCGACCAGTCCTAACTTGACGTCTATGAAATAAAGGTGTAATAAAGATAGTCACGGTTTATAAGTAAACTTTTACGTTAATCAGGGTCTATTACCAGGTACCTACTATGAGATAGTTTATGTTTATAAGTAAGACGGTTAGGCTTTACTCTTATTCTTGATTTCCGATCCCAATTTCCAAAGATTTCAAAAATTTGTATACATTAAAATTACTTTATACATCACTTGTAAGAAGCATTGTCGAGTACAACTCTTCAATATGGTCGCCCTATTATCGAGTCCACTCGGACTCTATAGAAAAAATTCAGCATATATTTCTCCGTTTTGTAAATTTTAAAATGGGTATACCAATCGAAAGATTAAATTATGACATTCTTTTAAAATCAATGCATTTGTTAAAGCTTTCAGATAGGCGTAAACTCACCGATTTGTTTTTCTTGTTTAAAATCATTATGCATAGCGTGGACAGCCCTGAAATACTGATGCGCATCAACTTTCATGTACCGCGTGTGGGTACTCGCGATACAAACCAATTTTATTGTGACAATTCCCGCACACTAGCGCATCACAATTCTGCACTGAACAGAATTCAGAGGTTGAGCAATGAATATGCTAGTCATATTGATCTGTTTATAGGCAATATAAATAATCACAGAAATACCCTACGGGTTAAATTCCACTGATCGTGTTTAATTTTATTCTTCATTATTCATACCTGCTTTACCTATATTGTTTATTTGTTCATTTTATACCTACTTTCATTTGTTTTCTCTTTATTTTTTGGTTAAATTTTATTTGTATGTATTTTTTATAAGTTTTTCTTTGTGTTGATTTCTTCTTGCTTTATTTTCATGGTTTATTGATTGGATATGTTTGGTTTTTTTTATATATACATTATCACACATTATGTACTATATTTTGTATCTTTTGAATTATTCTTGTAAATGGCAAACGCCGTTAATAACACTAATTTTTATAACATAATATAAAAATTTTATTTCAATCAGTTTTGAGAAAGGTCTTACATGTTTATAAAATTGAGTAATTTTAAATATTGAAAATTGAGTATAAAATCTGTTAGGACTCATAAAAGAAAAAATAAAAAAATTCCATTTTGCCCTAACCCTGAGGGCAGAATGGAAAGCTTATACGGGCAAGATGGAATGAATAGGATATCCCTACATTTTACAATTAACACATAAACCACAACACACTGGACACTGTATTATACCCAGTCCTCTGTGGGTGGTTCCACATAATACACACAACACATCTTCTTTTGAGGACTGCTCCGAATGTTGTAGTATATTTTCATCCTTTTCTGTCTTTTTTCCTTTTCCTTTACCCTTTCTTTTGCCATTTTCTTTATTCTCGTAGGTTTTTATCTTGTTATTTTTATTATCCTTGCCCTTGATGATCCGATTAAGCACTAATTTTGGTTTTGCTTTCAAGTCGTTCTTTTTATCGATAGCTTCTTTGAATGGAGAACTGGTTAGGATTTCTGATTTCTGATTCAGGTATATAAGAAAGAGCAACAGAGGATCCAAGATCCTCTGTTGCTCTTTCTTATATACCTGAACACCATCTTCAAAGAACAACATCCTCAATTAGTTGAACAATTGAAAACAAAAATCAAAATAATTGCACGCGGGCAACAATGGAAACTATTCCATCTTGCCCTAAAATGCAATTTTCCATCTTGCCCATATGCCCACTGCCAATAATAATATCAACGCTTTAAAAATCCTTTAATTATTTTCCTCTTTAAATATCAATTCATACAATCTATCCCTAATAGGTAGTTTGTATAAAAACAAAATGGCAGTATTACTTACTTTGTATAAATAATCAGACTGCAAAAGTTCACTGATTTCGTAATGATTTGTCGCGAAAATACGAAACACGTGTACACGTCGCTTGGTGGCGCGAACCGAACCGAGTCACCGTTCGTAAACACAGGATGGCTGCGTGTATCTGTGTATGTGGAGACTCGTGCGCCTTGTCACATGATTTGCGATAGGTAGGCAGTTTCCATCTTGCCCGCTTCTTCCATCTTGCCCTCCCTTCCTCTAATTATAAACTGTGTCTCCACCGGGAATCGAACACGGGGCCTTTGGATCAGCAGTCATATACCTAACCAACTGAGATACGAAGGTCGGTTTGGTACAAAAAGTTCTTAATAAATATATGCCTACGGTATTGTTTTTTTGATATATTTTTTTGTCTATTGATAAAGTACATATACCTCCATCCAATAAACATAGTGTATCTATCTGATGTATTTTTGTCTATTGATAAAGTACATATATCCTCCATCCAATAAACATAGTGTATCTATCTGATGTATTTTTGTCTATTGATAAAGTACATATATCCTCCATCCAATTAACATAGTGTATCTATCTGAAGTATTTTTGTCTATTGATAAAGTACATATATCCTCCATCCAATAAACATAGTGTATCTATCTGATGTATTTTTGTCTATTGATAAAGTACATATATCCTCCATCCAATAAACATAGTGTATCTATCTGATGTATTTTTGTCTATTGATAAAGTACATATATCCTCCATCCAATAAACATAGTGTATCTATCTGATGTATTTTTGTCTATTGATAAAGTACATATATCCTCCATCCAATAAACATAGTGTATCTATCTGATGTATTTTTGTCTATTGATAAAGTACATATATCCTCCATCCAATAAACATAGTGTATCTATCTGATGTATTTTTGTCTATTGATAAAGTACATATATCCTCCATCCAATAAACATAGTGTATCTATCTGATGTATTTTTGTCTATTGATAAAGTACATATATCCTCCATCCAATAAACATAGTGTATCTATCTGATGTATTTTTGTCTATTGATAAAGTACATATATCCTCCATCCAATAAACATAGTGTATCTATCTGATGTATTTTTGTCTATTGATAAAGTACATATATCCTCCATCCAATAAACATAGTGTATCTATCTGATGTATTTTTTATTATTCTTATTTTTGTTCTTATTTATACATATATTATTTTTTGTTTCTTATATTTACTTTGTATTTTTAATTTATGATTGATTTATTTAATTATTTTTTTTTATTTATTTATTATTATTATTTTTTTCTATTTCTCTATTTGTATTCTTCTATCCCTGTTACTGTCTGTATTTACCATGGTGGTTGACTGGTAGAGATTGCCTGCGGGCAATAAGTCCGCCACGTTGTATAAAGCAATAAAAGTATTTTATTATTATTATTATTATAGTTACGTCATACATACCTAATGTTATATTATCTTCCCTTTGTGTTATGTAATGTTTCTTTCACGTTCATCATTATTTTTAATATTATCACATCATGGTTTTTATTTTTTTATTATGATTACATCATAATCATTAATATTTTTAATGATTGAATTAATATTTTTTTATTATTTGTTTAATACTTCATTGCGTACTCGTGTCTCGTGTTTCATTAATATTATTTCATATATGACGCGTCCTTTACAATTTTTTTCTTTGACTGACAAGAGTCGTGCTAAAAAAAATCGGATGTATCGGCCTTGAAGCTTCTTGATTATGTTTCAATTTTTTTTTGGATACGTACACACATGTATTTTGGATTCACATGTGATGGGATCTTTTATTTCCTCCATGGCCTCATGGTTGAGTATAATTAAACATTTATTGAGACGCCTGACAAAGAAAATATACATTGCGGACAGGAATGGAATGAGAGGTCGGGGCCGCCCAAGGAAGGGATGGCACGTCCATGTGAACGGTATTTTGAAAGACGGAAATGTCAGAAGCATGAATAACAGACGAACATGTATAAGACGATGTATGAACGTCGACGAGGCGATGAATGTGTGTCAAGATAGAAGTAAGTGGCGTTCGGTTCCCTCTGCCTATCCCGCGAGGGATATGGCGTGATGGTATGTATGTATGTATGCATTTATTGAGACGTTTACAAAAAAATAAATAACTTTTTCGGCTCAAAGAACCATTCTCAGCTATGTTGCAGGAGGACAAACCCCCACCAGCTGACTGTTAGCAGGATCCCATCATTATCATTCGAAAATATTTAAATGATGCACAAAAAATAAAAATGTCGCAACATACTAGATGGGTGGTGGCTAATTTTTGTATTTTAGTCCTCAATAGCCTAATTTTGGTCTTTTAGTCCTATTTAGCCTAATGTTGGTATTTATACCTGATTAGTCTAATTTTGGATTTTAGTATTGACTGGCCTAATTTTGGAATTTTTTAGAGAGTAGAATCTTTGAAATAGTTTTATGATTACTTATGATGCAACATGAGGATGGGCTGCATAAGTGCCAAATTCGCGAATAAACTCAGGTTGTCGCAAATGCGAATAATTCTGTTCTCTAGTAATACGAAGCGAATAATTCAGGTCTCTAGTAATACGAAGCGAATAATTCAGGTCTCTAGTAATATGACGTGAATAATAGTTTTCCAGTAACATGACGCGAATAATTCAGGTCTCTAGTAATTTGACGTGAATAATAGTTTTCCAGTAACATGACGCGAATAATTTAGTTCTTCAATAATTTGACACGAATAATCCAGGTCTCTAGTAATATGACGCGAATAATTCAGATCTTTAGTAATATCAAGCTTATAATTCAGATTTTTAATTATCTCAATAGAGACGAAGTTGGAATATTTACTGTAGGAGAACCGGGAAATCAAGGCACCTACAGGGCTTACAACCTGTCCGGCTGGTTTACGTGATCACTTTATGCGCTTGCTCAACGTTCACCAATTATGCCTTTTTAATGAGATCCCTTTAAATTCAATTTTGAAAGTTCTATATATTGTAATACTGAAATTCTTTTCGCTTGAAAATAAGGAATTTTTACTATAATTAAAAATCTGTTAAAAAATATCTTTGACTCCCTACAGCGAAAAAAATCCAATGTTTGCGCATATGAAATAATAAAAAAATATTCGATTATAATTCAGGTCTCTGGTAATAAGAAGCAAATAATTCAGGGGAGCAAGTCTGGTCAAACGGTGAAACCAAATCCTTCATGATTACCCATATCATGGATATAATTATCATATGGAGTTCTATAATATGTTAGGATATTAAGATATTATACAGCTCCATATGATAATTATATCCATGATATGGGTAATTCTGTTGAAGATTGGACTTTCCCTCTCACCTTACTGCGAATGCGGCCTAGATGAGGAGTCTGAGAACCATGTTTTCTTTTTCTGTCCAATAAGAGATGCATTTGACATTTATCGAGCATTTAGGATCAACGGAAATTTATAAAATGCTTCATAAGTTCATACAGAAAAATATAGTTATACTGTAATCCCCCACAATATCTAATTATTTTTCACACTCACTAGAGTTGTACTATTGATTGCATAATATACACATTGATCAACGTCTTTGGCACAAATAGTCCTGTAGGTATAGGGACTGGCTGCCTTACTAAAAAAATATGGGTAATCATGAGGGTTTTGATTTCAATGTTTGACCAGACTTGCCCTCCAGGTCTCTTGTAATATTAGGCTCGTAAGAAAAACGAATGATCTATATCCACGTAGGATGGTCTTGGGCACGTCGAAGGGCATTGATAAATGAAGACCAGATTCTCGAAGTTATCGGGAACCCTTTTTACAATTTTATTACAACATTTATTCGCCATTATGAATTCAGTTCGTTATAAAGTGAATCGGCCTTATTTTCTAGGGAAGTTATCGAAGATGTGGGTATATGAGTTACGATACACCCGGAAGACACGATCATCGGATATTTTACTACTAGGCTTATAATTTCCATCGGTTGATGATACGGAATGCTTTCTTAATATCATTTACAAATAAACCATAACATATTATGCTATAAGACTATACGACAGAGGCGTTTCATCTAACTTTTCCATTTAATATAAATTTATTAATTAATTTTACAATGAATGATATTACGTCCGATTATATAACTTATTAAGAACCTTCCGGATAAAATAAGTGCGTTTCTGTTCTACTTATCCCAAATTCATATTCTATAACGCTGAAATGGGTGCTTATTCCAAGTAAGTCACGAATTAGCTCTGTTCACTATTCTCTAACCACGTTTTAGTCCAATCAACTGTCAAAACGTTCTTAATTTTAGTTCGCACCTAATTTGAAGCGATACTAGTTATTTTTACAGCAGTCCAGGGTATTTTAGTTGAGTTGAAAATATCAGTTGTGTACGGAAAAAATGTATAAATTACACTTGTTGCGTTATGTTGAAAATAAAAACCAAAGAATATTTGTGCAGATCAATTGAAATGTTAGGTTATGTGACATCACGGCCACTTGACGTAAATAAAAATGGCAAAACAGTGCGCAGTACGCATGCGTAGTATGCGCCATAGACAATTTGAGTTAAAATTACTATCTACGGTGCACTAATTTTGTAGATTTTTGGTTTAGGAATAACGTCAGTTACGGAATACGAAATAAAATTCAAATGACCTTCATTCTAAAATTTTAGAACGTTCCTATTTTAGTTCAAAAAGTTACTGAAAGAATAGTGTGTATGTGTAACTATTATGTGTGTAATTTAGATGGTATTCATACATGCCATCACGCCGTGTCCCTCACGGGGTAGGCATAGAGAACCGAACGCCACTTTCTCCTCGTCAAGATTCATACATCCTTGATACATATTCGTCTGTTGTTCACGCTTCTTAAAATTACACCATTCAGAATATCGATACTGATAGGTATTTATCATCAAAAATATTATATAAAAAATATAAAATATTATTTCAATATTATATTGTTGTAGTTAACACTAAATTCTACCACATAAGTGATTCAATATCATCTTCATATCAACCCTGTTTCGTCCAGTAGACATATTATGCAATCCCATGAGACTTCCACGGCTTTCTATCTAATAATAATGTTAGAATACATTTTACACTCACAATTTGAACTGGAACGACCTTATATTTCGGGATTTATAGTACAGTTTTTTCTTTAAATTTAGGCTGTTGTATTCTCTGTCTCTCTTATTTTCAGAGCTTTTGTTGCTCTTGCATTCAAACGAGTACAAGGAAGTAATATAATTTTATTACATCATTATTTAGCCAGCCCATCGATCTACTTCCACTTTCCATATTGCATATAGTCATGGCCCGACGCAAACAATCCATTTTGCCAACAACAGCAGTATTCTTTTAATTTCCTCAATCAAAATTTGATGTACCTACATTTGACCGTCCATAATTGCGACCATTGTGTTTTGATCAAACTGCTCAGACCCACGAGGTACTAGATCTGGCAATTGTGTCGGATCGATAACGATTTTAAAATTGTTGACCATAACCATGCAGTCTCGAGTCTATGGTAGGATTATTTTGAACCGTTCTTCGAGTTTGGCGATCGGGATTTACTCACAGTTTTATAGTTTTGCACACAATTTGACAATCCTGATTAATGAAGACATCTCCCTAGATCTAAAAATTGTGTTCCCAATATTATTATGTGACATGAAAGCCTGGACATTGAAGGATATGACAGAAATAATAATACAATAATTTAAATTCCGGATTTGTAAAAAAATGGATAGTTGTGAAAAGATTGTTCTGACCTCTTTGAGCTTATTTGCTTCTGAGTTCAATCCTTTTAGTAGACAAAATGATACATTTTCAATTATACCTTTTCGTACTAATATTGGTAAGAACGAATCAACGAATTGATTCGACGAATTTGTACAAACTATAATACTTTCTTTTTTTAACTTTTCTACTGACGATTCTTGGTAGAACTCCATTGCATATTGTAAATAAATTTGGTATGGTAAAATAAAACCAAAGTTTTCAGTTCTAATACTTTAATGACACTGACTAGTTTCGGCATCCAGTGACCATTTTCAAAGTGACAAAGTTCAATGTCATCCAGTGACACTTTGAAAATGGTCACTGGATGACCGAAACTAGTCAGTGTCATTAAATAACTAATAGAACTGAAAACTTTGGTTTTATTTTACCATACCAAATTTATTTATAATTTATAATACTTTCCTTAATTATTTATAATTAAGGAAATGAATTTTATTTTTCCTTAATTATTTATATATTTTATTTAAAATTTGACCTTTTCAAACATAAATGTAAAGATATTTTTATTTACTTATTCATTTGAGCATTTTTGATGTAAAAAAACTATTTCCCCACTTCATCCTTTCCTCAAACCCCTAGTCCATCTCCCATCCAGCTTTTTGTCTTTTAAGTGCTTGTGTTTATATGTTTAACGTATTGTTTTAAGTGAAAACCTGTTATTATTTTCCTTGTTTATTATTACATCATAAATTTATATTTATTTTATGCAAAAAAGAAAAAAAAAACTGTTAGTTTTCTTTAAGATGGGTTGTGGCAGAGCGGTAAGCGCGTCCAGTGGTTGCGAGTTTGAATTCTGCCGCGACCCATTTCGTTCACCTATACCACAAGCATTGTGCTTATAATACAGGGAATGTGTGAAAATGTTTTATGACGATGTTGAATGTACTTGTTACAAAGGACATATTCATTATTTAAAAAAAATATTACTTGGATAGACAGAGTTTGAAATGAGATTCTTCATCAACTAATGAAAATGGATCTAGATTTACTTGACTCTATAAAAGCAAGAAAGCTACAATACTTCAGCCACGTAATAAGAGGAGAAAAGTACCGACTACTACAATTTATAATACCGAGGAGATTACCAGTAAATCAAAGACTTTCTTTGCTCCGTAATCTGAAATAGTGGTTCAGGAAATGCATTACATCCTTGTTTCGTGGCTCAGTGATCAAGTTGTATTTAGAACCGAAGATCGCCAACGTCCACAGAGAAGATGGCACTTGAAGAAGGAGAAGAAGAAAAATGTGTTATTATAAACCGTTCAGCAAATGAAGATTCATTGCTATTCAACAATTCATATGATTATGACTGACGTCAGGTGATTGTTTCAGAATCACTTCCTACAGACGAAATAATCGTATCAGATCCATTCTCCGTGCGTTTCCGCGTGTTGAATTCTGCGATTTGCCAACCGTCAATAGGAATTCTTCAAGATGAAGGTGGTTGGTTCATTTGAATACAATGATGTTATTATGTTGTCTCAGTCGGGAGGTGGACGCGGTCCCTGCATTTGAGATTGTTAGCAGCACTCGATATTAATGACGCCGATCAGTCGCCTCCGTCGTCGTCTTCATGATGATTCTTGGAAATTTCGTTTCATTTTAAGGTACTTACTCACCATTGTCTCGCGCAAAGGTCAATCTCTCGAAGGTTCAGAGTTGTGGCTTTGAAGTTTGAGTGGCTCTTTTGTAAACCTACCTTCCTTTAATCAATTTTACAATAGATTGAATAACTATCTCTTCTTAAATCTATATTGTGTTACCTTAAATCTATTAATTGTTACTTTCTTCTTCTTTGCCCTAGCCTTTGTCCCAATTACTTAGGGTACTCCAAGTCCTTCTGTCATCTGCGTTCTCCGAATGAAGCCTTGTTTCATTGAGATCTCTGGTTATTGTGGAAATCCAAGTGGTCAATGATCTACTTGGTCTTCAGGGCCCCACCTCTTTGTCCATCGTCCTTTTTATCATATCATTTTATCATAATGTTTCCCTATGATCTCAGTCTATTTTCAGAACTATAAATTATGTTTCCTTCAAAACTATATATTTTTCATGATCTCTTGTGATATTATATTTTCTCCAAAATATATATTTTTTTGTGCCTTTGTGTGAAAGTTCCAAATTACCTTAGCAAATACTCCGCCTTCCCTCTATCTTTCAAGTATGCTTTAACAGCTCTCGTTTAGTGTAAGATCTTGGTTACACAGCTGTTTTGACATTTTTTAGAAGGTGGATCTCGCCATTTCAATCCTGGTCATTATTTCGCATCTTTACCATAAGGATATCACAATACCTTAAGCTTCTTATCCTAACTTTAAGGTATTGTGGATCAATTTGACAAGTTATACCGTATTGTGGTCCATTGTTTTGTCCATTCGGTGTTTGAACCTAAGGTGTATACATTGAATTATATTCAAAAGGTAATCCGTTGACATATTTGTACAACAATCAATTTGAAATAATTTAGTTCTACATCGTTACGATATCCATGTTTGTGTGACAATGTTGCATTGTTAGTCAAATCGGTGCTTTGTGTAAGGATATCAAAGTATGTTGGATCTTTACTATCTATGGTGTAATATCGTCCTCGCTACAATTGTCTTCGAGACCTCATTTCACCAGTTTCATAGATATTCTGATTTGTTTATTTCCTAGCGTAACATCATCAACGTCTGAGTAATTATAAGAAACATCTAGTTTTACTAGCCTTGATATGGTCGAGTCAGCCATTGCTGATCTAGATGAATATTCAACGTTTACTTCCGTTGTCCTTTTTTGGAATTCTCGTTCTTCAATTTCGTTAATGGGTATTGGAGAGATTTTACATTAATTTGTCGAATGAGTCAATATGGAGCAATTGTTTGATAAAATATGTCTCAAGTCATATGGTTAGTCTTTGGTAAGTAGTTACTTTGTTGTGGTGATGTTCTCAACTGCTTTTGCCAATACTAAGAAATATTGAGAATTGCACTGAAGACTTATCCCAGCAATGCCTTGACTGCAACCAATTTTCAGATTGTTTGGTCACATATTGAGAGTTGAAGACATTTGCAAAAAAAACTTGAAGCGGCCCTAAAATGAGATTTTCGGGAAACGAAGGAAGTTCAAATGCTTATGTAAGAAAATCAGAGTAAAGACTATACAGAGCTGACATAAGCTACGTCTTTAGGCTAGAATATTGGTTAACAAATTGAGGTTGAAAGGGGATATCAAAAAATTAAGGGAATGGGATTTACGTACACATCATACTATTATTTCGTTGTCGTATTTTATTGTATCCCGTATAATTTTCCCTTGAATCATCTGTGGACGAATCATCCAGACGATGGTGTTTTAACAGAAGATGGGCATCAATTTTGCAGTGACTGTAGTGATTTCAATAGATATTTTTATACGGTTATATATGTTTATATTTATATATTTACGATTTTTTGTATTTACAAATTGATGTGTTATTCTTTTCTTTTTACGGCGCTGGCCGATTTACTAATGATATTAATAACAAATAAGCACTACAAATAATAACACTCAATTATTATTACTACCATTATACACTTCCTCAAAAGAATTAGCAGATCAATGCGTAAATTGTAAATTATTTAAAAGAGCAAAATAAAACGCAACAAACGCATCATCAAGCTTTCAATTGGGAATAGTTCACAATATTTAATTATTATTATTATTTTTTAATAATTATTATTATTTTTCCTTTTGTTTGTTCTTTATGCTTACTTTTCTCTCTGTTATTCTTTTTATTTGTATGTATAGGTACCTTATTTTTAAATGATGTACCTATATATGATATGGTTTGTGTTGCATTGCACCCCCCTCCTCACGAACTGAAATAAAATCTTATTATTATTATTCTTTTTATTAACGTCCATATTGTCAAATATTTTGATAAGTAAATATAACTGTCTCATTTTATGATTCAAAAACATAATTATCAGTTATTTTGTATGTTTTTGTTTTGATAACCTTGTTTATTAATTTCGTTGTCAAATGCCGGTATTCCGGGTATTTTGTTTCGTGGAAGTGAATAATTGCTGATTCGCAAATATAATTTAATCGTTTGATCGTACTAATCTAGTTTAAGATATTTGTCAATTCGTGGATTGAAAATATTTTTTAAAATATCCGGCGTTATTGTTTATGAAACTTAAAGCTAGTAATGTCATGTTTTTAGTTACAGTCTGGCTAATTACAGTAGAAAATAATTGAGGGCGCTGCTGTCGTTTATAGACTAAATTACTCATTGGATTCTTTTCAAATTTAGCATATCTTATACTCGCTTAGACCCTATTAGATTTCTGATCAGTGCTTCTTAATTTTTTTAACTGTCATTATTTCAAAGTGACTCCAAGCTCAGGAAAATTTAAATAAAATATTTTTATTTTCAAATTGCCTAAAAGGCGTATGCTGCGCATTCCATGGACAGCTAGAAGAACCAATGTGTCAATTCTAGACGAGCTAAGGATCGAGGATCGTCTATCGACGATATGTTACAGACGTATCCTTCAATTCTTTGGACACATTGTCAGAAGGGAACCAGACTGCCTCGAGAAGCTTGTGATGGGCAGCGTGGAGGGACGGAGATCTCGTGGTCGCTCACCGACCAGATGGAGCAATTTGGTTAAGTCCACAATGGGGTCTTCGGTGACTGGTGCTCTGCGTTCAGCCCAAAACAGATTGGCATGGAGGCGGGCCATACGTGTGGCGTCAGACTACAGCCGCTATCCTCAGTCATGAAGAAAAGGACGAATGAATGAATAAAAGGTACATCACTTTCATAAAATGGCATTGAAGAAATATCAAAATAAAAAAATTAATAAACTCATTTCATGAAAATGCTGAAAATTTTCCATTAAATTTTAATACTTTTTGGAATTACTTCGTAGCGAGGAGTATAACGTTGGTCACAACCCATTCGACCTCAATAATATAAGTTACGTCACTTTAATTGTTCACGAACCAATTTCAATTACAATAGGTGAAGTTTGAGAAGAAGTTTCATTGTCATTCTCATAGATGGCGATAGTTATTTTACCTTATTTTCAAGTATTGTGAAAATACCGCATATTGGTATACAGTTCCAATTTTAGATTGATATGAAAACCCAATAAAATATGTTAGATGCTTAAAGCGATCGCGTGAATCAGCTGTTGACAGCTTTGTTCGTGCCTAATTTCCAGTTTTTCCTATAGTATACACAAAATAATGTGTATTAGGTACAATGGTTTTCAACTGTTTAATGATTTGCAAGAATGTGTGAAGGAAGCATCTGGTCTTGCCACTTTTCGTCGCCTCAGTATTGAATAAATAAAGGAAAAGTTCTTTTAAGATATTGTGAGCTTCCTTTGTATTTTTGTGTCAATTTGAATATTTTCTAACTAGTTTTTTGTTTAACAGATTTTTAATTATCTCAATAGAGACGAAGTTGGAATATTTACTGTAGGAGAACCGGGAAATCAATGCACGTTTTTATATATTTCATACTGTGAATAGATTTTACTTTTTCAACTTGTTAATAAGCTTATTGGTTATACTAGATGTAAGTAAATGCATTTATTTTTTACACCTAAATAAAATATACATACATACATACATACATATATTCCAACATCGTCTTTATTAATATGTTTGTTAAAATTATCAATATTACTGCGCTATTCTTTTGTGAGAATAATTCTGATATACGATATTTTTCAAAAGATTTAGTAATAGTTAGATAAACCTACGTATTTAAATATTTTTGTTCAAAATGTATGGCACACAGCCAGCAAGTAGCCTTGAATTTGTTCCATTTCATCAGCTTTATATTGTTGAAATGTTGTTTTAAGCTTACCAGTTAATGATTGTTATTATCATCCATACTAAACCCAAACAACATTCACTTAAATTTGCATACGAGATCTATTTTTATATACGGCGCTTCTTCGGTTATTAGAAATGGGGCCTTCAACCTTTTTCACGACATTAAAAATTTGTTCCTACAACTATCTATGCTGCAACCACAACGGGGTCGTCATCTTCTGTTACGATGTGTTGGACAGGTCCAACTTGTAATTTTCGAACCAATCACAGATCTTTTTTGCTATCTATTGATAAATAATGTAGGTACATACTTCTATCGAAAAAAAAGAAAATAAAAATGCTGGTCATTATTACAGTCGCAGGCTATTGAGAAATTATGTACAATTTATTTATACCAAAATAAAAAAAATGGTATATTTACTGTACCAAAATTAAGTGCATTTTTATGCAGTCTATTGAAAAATATATATATTTTTCTTTTATAATAAAAGAAATTTAAGTTGTACTTACTTAATCGTACCAAAAAACAAAAATAGTGTACTTATTTAAACCAAAAATCAAAACTCTTGTACTTGCTTGTAACAAAATAGCTTCAGAATACACGTGCCATCTATCGAAAAACAGTGTAGTACCTATTTGAACAACAAAAAATAATTCTAATTATATATGCCATCTCTTGAGAGACAGTGTTCATACTTGTACCAAGAATAAACCTTCAAATTACGTGTGCCATCTCTTGAGAAACATTGTATACTTGTACCAAAAATAAACTTACTTGTGCCATCTCTTGAGAATAATTGTATATACTTGTAACAAAAATAAACTTCTAATTACGCGTGTCATCTCATGGGAAACAGTGTACATACTTGTACCAAAAATAAACTTCAAATTACATGTGCCATTTCTTAGGAAACAGTGTACAGGGTGCATACTTGTACAAAAAATAAACTTACTTGTGCCATCTCTTGAGAATAATTGTATATACTTGTAACAAAAATAAACTTCTAATTACGCGTGTCATCTCATGGGAAACAGTGTACATACTTGTACCAAAAATAAACTTCAAATTACATGTGCCATTTCTTAGGAAACAGTACCCCCTATTCAGTAACTATTGTAACTTAAATAGGAACGTTCTAAAATTGTAGATTTCAGATTTACGGTCTTATTTCAGCGTTATAAAATATCAACTTGGACTAAATGGAATAGGAACGTACCTATTTTGACCGGAGCGTTCTTAATAAGCTACTGAATTAGACGTATTTTGAATAATTATGAAAATGATGAAAATTTCATCATTTTCATAATTATTCAAAATACGTCTAATTCAGGAACTTTTTAAGGACATTCCGGCCAATATAGGTACGTTACTATTCCATTTAGTCCAAGTTGATATTTTATAACGCTGAAATAAGACCGTAAATCTAAAATATACAATTTTAGAACGTTCCTATTTTAGTTACAATAGTTACTGAATAGGGCGTAGTGTACAGGGTGCATACTTGTACAAAAAATAAACTTACTTGTGACATCTCTTGAGAATAATTGTATATACTTGTAACAAAAATAAACTTCTAATTACGCGTGTCATCTCATGGGAAACAGTGTACATACTTGTACCAAAAATAAACTTCAAATTACATGTGCCATTTCTTAGGAAACAGTGTACAGGGTGCATACTTGTACCAAAAATAAACTTCAGATTACGTGTGCCATCTCTCGAGAAACAGTGTACATACACGTTTAAAAAATATAATATATGAGCGATATTAAAAAAATATCTTGCTCACACGGATGCTATATTAAAACAATATATTAAAGTTTTTCGTAACATTATCAAATTTATGTAATAAAATTTAATTTATTAATATGTACCTACTGTTGAATAGACCTTGCGTTTTGCATACCTGACATTTTTCCTTTCACAGTATTACTTACTGCTATAAATCTTGTGATGTTTTCGGTGAATGTTCTCATCATTACAACGCACAGTCGCCATATTGGTATTTATTACTTTTATGTTGTACAATTTATCCTTCGGCATACCAGTTTATTCATTCAGAAAAAAAACTATTAATTTTTGTTTTCATCCATTTTTAGATCCATAGTAAAAGATCATGACGAGTGGGAAGAATCAAGTATTGAAAACGAAAGTTTACTCGCATCCTCGCATAGTCCAACTGTCAATTCGTTCAAGAGAAAGAAATTCTTTTGAAGGAAGAGGCAGATTAAATCCAAGACGCGTGTATGAAGGAACATTTTGTATGGCGTAGTGGACTTTTTGCATGCTAAAAACACCAACTTAGAGGCTTCGCAGCATATATGTTCCCATACACGGATTTACTCAGAATTCGGAGTAGAACATTTTATGCGAGTTTTATGTGTCTGTGTGTCTGTCCCCCCCCCCCTTATAACTTTTGATCCGCTGGATTCACAAAGCCTAAAATTTCAGAATATATAAATATTTATAGGCCTACAAAACTTTTATACTCAAAATTGTGACTTTTTCTTTCAGTCAGGGGTTATCAACTTTTGAATTTTTTGGTTTATTTTTCCATATATCTCAGAAACCATAAAAGCTAGAACGCTGAAAATTGGTATAAACATAGACAAATACAAAATCTCAAATTGGTTTTTTCAAAAAAAATTCAGGGTTTCTCAAACATTTTTTATTAAGAAAAATATTTTTTTTATAATAAATTTATGAGTTTAACTGCCTATATTTCCAATTTTTTTAAAAATATCGAATAAAGTCGAAACACCAACATGTGTTAAAATATTCAATAATTTGTATTTATGGGTTTATAGTTTGATTCTTATTCTTCAACTATACATACTATCGCTATCGACAGTTGGATCTCATGTGTTACATGCAACTAGAAATACGCGATTTTCTTTGATTGTATATCAAAAATTTTAGCAAATTAATATGGCTGGATGGTATGAATGTACTTTCGTTCATTCATACCATCACGGCAGAGTCCCTCAACGTGGGGTGACCGACGACAGTTGTACGGGTGTGCCTTACCTTATAAAATGAAGCACGATACATGAGTGTATATGTGTATATATACACACCATTCTCGTCTTATCTAAAAAGGCATAATGTCCGCTTTTGTGGCTCAGTTGGTTAGGTATCTGACTTCTGATCCAAAGGTCCCGGGTTCGATTCCTAGTGGAAACACAGTTTTTGTTTGTTTTTTCAGGCTGGATCTATGAGACGATAAATATCGCAAGTCTCCCGAATGTGACAACTTGTTATTGGGTGCGTGTTAAATTAATATTTGACATAGTAGGTACCTGTCAGTTGCCCGAGAAGCAATATTAAATAAATAAATAAATAAATAAATAAGCATAGAGAATAAATAAACATTCAGAATGCGTGGTGAACCTCATTGTTGAATTATCTGATATGTTATTGTTGCCTATTATATTTTTGGTTACCCGTCTCTTTCAGGGCACCTGAAAACAATTAAATACAAATTATACAAATGGTATAAATTAAATACAAATTGTAATTGAAATTTTGTACCTTTGTAATGTTTAAACCATTGGAAATTATTCATTCGTTTGTTCATTCTCTCATTCATTCACTCATTCATTCATTCGTGCATTCATTCATACACTCATTCATTCACTCACTCACCAAATCAGTCGCCAAGCTACGGTCAAAGAGTATGTTATACTTAATATCTTCGGATAAATACGGTGAAACATATTACCTTCGTATGACTAAAGATGTTCAAAAAACGAATTAATATAATGGTTATTTTTTTAAATTTTCCCTATTATTTTAATGTATGTAATTGAGACATTGTTTTAAGAAGAGAACGAAAAAGATGAGACATGGGTGGGGGGGGGGGAGCAAGTCTGGTTAAACGGTGAAATTGAAACCCTCATGATTACACTATTACACATATCGTGGATATAATTATCATTATGGAGTTCTATAATATCCTAACATATTATAGAACTCCATATGATAATAAAATCCATGATATGGGTACTCAAGAGGGTTTTGATTTCAACCTTTGTCCAGACTTGCCTTACTGGAAGATTCACATATCCAACAGTGGAAAAATGGCTGAGAAGAAGAGTTGGTTTCAAATCCCCGAATATTTCACTGGACGCAACTAGTATCTGATGATCCGATCATTTCAAATCCCTGAATATTTCACTGGATTTGATGATCCGAACGTCTTACATCAATCATTTGTCTGACAGAGACTATTCTTCACTCGACCGGCAGATGGCTGTTGCTAATCTAATTGGTAGTTTAGTGTATCATTGTCTTTGACCGGTGAACCGTCGAGTGCTTCTGTTCTGTGCCTCCCATTGCTTCAACTTCTTCTGCAATATCACTCCCATTACTTTTATAATTATCGTTCACCTACCATACCACTCATCCATTGTGAGGACGTACCCTCCTTGGAGTTTCTTGTAATTTATGCGCGAGGAATATAATTTGCCCTTGTAAAAACTGTTTATTCGATGGCTGAGGAAAGATTTGGGTTCTATGATTTAATTTAAAATGTAAAAACAGTTTTTATTTTACCGAATATTTTATGTCTGCATATCAATGATATATTTTTATCTTTTTATTTATTTAATTAAATTTATAATACATATTGTATAAAAAAAAACAATAAAAAATATATGAAAAGATGCACAGTAATAAAAAAACATATTTCCCTTTACCAGAATGCAAGCACTCGTGTGTAAGGGAAATTTTTTTTTACTATTTATTTATTTACTTGTGTGTAATTTATTTATTTTTTTATCAATTAATTAATTTATAAATTTATTTATGTGCTTATTTGTTTTGTTTGTTATTTATTTATTTATTTATTTATTTATTTATTTATTTATTTATTTATTTATTTATTTATTTATTTATTTATTTATTTATTTATTTATTTATTTATTTATTTATTTATTTATTTATTTATTTATTTATTTATTTATTTATTTATTTATTAGTTTATTTATTTATTTATTTATTTATTTATTTATTTATTTTATTTTTTATAGGTAATAGAGCGTGATTAACGAAAAAGTTTACTTATAAACCGTGACTATCTTTATTACACCTTTATTTAGTAGACGTCAAGTTAGGACAGGTCGAGAGGTCGTTAAAAGCTTGACTAACGCGTCATATCAAATATCAAATATTTCAAAATGGTGAATATTTCTTGATTTCTTCGCAATCGTGTTTAAATTGACTCAACACGGCACAACGTTGTTCGTTTTCATTTTTCGATGTCAGTTATCCAAATATTACATCCATTTATCTATTTTTTGACATCTGTGAAGCCAATGCGGCCATATGAAAAAAAAAAAATGATGGTGTTCTTAAACAATTCGGTGAACTAGTTAGTCACATCTTAGTATACGTTTATAAGTAAGATTTTTCAATACCGATCTTAACTATTTTAGTAGTGATTATCTAGTTGTGCGTTTAGTAAGCTATTAACGAAATCTAATAAGTACCGGTCTACATAATACCGTACATGTACCTATAAGTACCGGTCTACATAATACCGTACATGTACCTATAAGCATATCATGATGACTCTATCATGATCACCTTTCTCATCTATATGAAATAAATATAATTTATATAGTTTAGCTTCTTGTTAAAATGTAAATATAACCTAGGTACATTTATATCTCTTTATTATGCACACTGCCGGCCCTAGAACAGGTATACCTAGTTAGTCAGCAGTTATCTATTTTTAATGAAGATTATCTAAATGCAAATAGGTACAACCTATATGTCTCCTGTGAAATATTATAATAATATGTACACTGCTAGCCCTAGAACAGATATACCTAGTTGGGCAGCAGTTATCTATTTTTAATGACTCATAATGTAAATGGTGTGATAAAGAATATATAAATAAAAAAACATCGTGCAAAAAACCATGACTCTTTTGATTATGTATTTTTACCATAAATTAAATGATTCGCTGTTGAAACTATTGACCATCATGGACAATCATTATTAAATCGTGTTTTGTAAATTATTATGTGCAATAAATATTATTCATTTAATAATTTTATTTTTAAATATGCTTGAACCTCTTAACATATTGTTTTGAAACGATTGACTATCAAAATAATCGATAGTGTTATTTGATCTTTTAATTTTGCTAACCATTTTGACATTTTACCTTGATCACGATTTATAATATATAAATATAAATATTAAGTAGGTACATTACAAAATCGATTGATGAAAAATATAAATTAAAATACACAGCTTTAAGAAACGAAATTAGACATTTAAAATGTCAGCCATTGGCATTGTTATTTAATTACATTTTTTTTTATTGAGTAACATAACATGAACATACACATAGTACAAATATTTAAATTAATACAATTTTTTTTTTTCAATAGGTACTGTCCCAAAAAAGTTAAAAACTTGTGCTTGGGACAGGAGCAAATAACATATCTACATTTAACATATTACATACATTTTACTTATAATAATAGAATCATTTAATAAATTGTATATTTTAGATTCATACATATATTTTAGATTCATAGGAAATGCAAAAAAAAAAAAACGTTTCAAAATACAATTTAAAAAGTTACTACTCCCATATGAGACTGTTCTAAAATGAATTAGCATGTTAAAAATATATCACTTTCATAAAATGGTATTGAAGAATCATCAAGTTTTCATAATAAAATATTTAAATAAAAAATAACAAATTAACTAACTCCTTTCTGACAATTTTAAGTGAAACGCAGTATACTATAATTAATTTTAAATTGTACTTTTGTATTTTTAATTTTATGAAGTAGGTCCTTTTACTATTTAGAAGTGCTATAACTAAAGTAGGCTACATTTTACTATTTTTTTTTTTTTATTTCTCTAAAGGGCCGAAACCTGTTTTTTTTTGTATAGGAATACAAGACTGAATTTTCGGCGCCCTGAATCATTAAGAGGGCATATAACCTAGTGGCTGAAAACACGATAAATTATAACCGCCTAATGCATTATGAAGTTACGCGTTAGTAAGGGTGACTGACGCGTGCGTTAAGAGGACATATAACGCTAAACTTAGTGACTGAAAACATGATATATTAAAACCGCCCAATGCATTATGAAGTTACGCGTTAGTAAGGGTAAATATTGCGTGCGTTAAAAAAGGTTTATGCGTGATTTTAACTATCGGAAACCCCAAATTTATTGATTTTTTGCATTTTAAGAACAAACCTTTGTTGAAATGAAAAAACTTTATCGGTCATTCACTTTGATTTTATGCACTCTTTAAGAGTAAGTATAAAATATTTATTTCTCTACGACACATGGTTATAGAGTAATTTAAAAAAAAATGCTGTAAAAAGGATATTTTTAATCATTTATTTATGGGAATTTAGGCTGAATTTTAAAATTGTGTGAAAATACTTATTTTTTATTTATTTTTTTTTATTTTTATTTTTTTTTATAAATAGTCAACAGCTGTATAATTTTTTTTTTATATAAAACAATTACATATAAATTGAGCCAATTACAGACTATTATATATTAGTACTTCCAATAGAACACGTACACGCATTCATAGAAAACATGTAAATATGAAGATATAAAGTAACATAAGAGAAAAAATATATATATATATATATATATATATATATATATATATATATATATATATATATATATATATATATATATATATATATATATAT
Organism: Molanna angustata; assembly: GCA_963576475.1. Taxonomy (NCBI): domain Eukaryota; kingdom Metazoa; phylum Arthropoda; class Insecta; order Trichoptera; family Molannidae; genus Molanna; species Molanna angustata. The sequence continues at coordinate 7,019,321 of OY754984.1, forward strand.
ATATATATATATATATATATATATATATATATATATATATATATATATATATATATATATATATATATATATATATATATATATATATATATATATATATATATATATATATATATATATATATATATATATATATATATATATATATATATATATATATATATATATATATATATATATATATATATATATATATATATATATATATATGTTATAATATTTTTATCTCGGTTTTCCCGTGTCAGTAGGTCTTGACTAAGACCATTTGTCTTCCGACGTTTCGCCTGAATATCACCAGGCATTTTCAAGGACTTAACGAAAAGCACGCGCGCGACACACGTCTACTCACACTGAAAGCTCACCGTCAAGTAACTCGTAGCGTACAAGATGGCCGCTTATGTCAAATATTGTTAGCGCGACGTGATTGGCTCCTTGTGACACGCCCACCTGCTGTCGTGTTCGTTGGTAATAATATTTTATCATTATTTTTGTGTTGTGATTTATTGTTAATTTTAGTTGTGACATTAATATTATTATTGTTGTGTTTTGGGGTTATTTTCGCTATGGTATTATTAATATTATTATTGTATTGTTTGTCATATAAAATGTTCTTGCAGGTACTAGGCAAAAAATAAGACAAATGGTCTTAGTCAAGACCTACTGACACGGGAAAACCGAGATAAAAATATTATAACATATTTCACCCGTGAAAACATCAAATATATATATATATATATATATATATATATATATATATATATATATATATATATATATATATATATATATATATATATATATATATATATATATATATATATATATATATATATATATATATATATATATATATATATATATATATATATATATATATATATATATATATATATATATATATATATATATATATATATATATATATATATATATATATATATATATATATATATATATATATATATATATATATATATATATATATATATATATATATATATATATATATATATATATATATATATATATATATATATATATATATATATATATATATATATATATATATATATATATATATATATATATATATATATATATATATATATATATAACTGCATGAATACAAAATAATGAAAATATAGCCACATCGTCACTGAAGGGGTCACATAAAAATCAATGTATTGTTAGTGGGTACCTACAACGGCACTGCATTTACGACCGTGCGATGATTCATTAAATTTCTAGAAACACACTGTTTAACATATTTGAGGAATTTGATTTGAAATTGAGGTGTTTAGGTTTATATGGCCCCTTAAAATTTTTTTATATGTGATTCAAAATATCGCGAATCCCAAATATGTTGATTTTTGATTCTATTATAAGCTATGAAGGACAACTTTAAAAATAAAATAAGACTAAAACAATGATTTGTTTGATTGAGTTATTATATTTACAGTATATGCATGTGATGGAGAATTATGTGTAGGTTACAGTAGACTAATTTTATGAATTGTAGAAGCACTTACGTACGAATAGTATAATTTCCTGTCATAGATCGCGTTCCTCAGTAATTGGTCGCCTGAGGCAAGGTAGTCTGTATAATATTATACCTATACTATAGTCAAGATATTTATAAGTCTATACATTGTACTCACAATGTAAGGTCTAGCGGTCAAATACACAATTACACTCAAATTACTGGTTTATATGTGATGATATACTTTTTTTTTATTATTCAATGTTACATAGGTCGACCCCCGTGGCATAGCGGTAAATCGTTTGACTACTGCTCCAGCGTCCTGGGTTTGATTCTCAGCAGAAATAAAAAATAGAAAAGGAATTACCGATTCAACTCTTTCAAAAAGACTATGTAATACCTCTTAAATTAATCGTTTTTTTAATGATGCATACCTACATGCAAATATGAAATAACTATTCTGGGTGACATTTATGCGAGAACACTGTTACCTCATGTATAAGGACTGTTGCTTTCATTACTTACAAAAAAACCAACTTTAAAATCATTAGTTAATCATTTAAAATCTTTAAATTCAATCACATTCTCATCGATATCCTCATTCCTTATCTTCTTCTTTACCCTGGACATTTCTTCGCCTTATGTGGGGTCTCCTCGTCCTCAGTCGTCAAGTCTTTCGTTCCTGTGCGTCTACTTTGCGAAAGTCTCTTCTGATGGTGGAGTGCCACGTTGTGGTTGGTCTGTCTGGTTCTGGCCTGCACTTGGATGTCCATCGCTCTGTCCTCATTCCTTATCCTATAATATATTGTTTTCTCACACACATTCTTCTTAAGAGGGTGACTGCTGCCAACTTACCTATTTTTTCAATTTGAATTTGCATCATTACTACAAAACGAATCATTTTGTAAAAAATAACCTATTTAGTTTGGATATTTATAAAGAAAAATATACCCTTACTTTTTAATTATGTTCTGTATATATTCTTGTAGGAAAATAATAAGCATACCCCGATTTTTGACATTTATCTTAAATTTCTAAAAAACTATAAGGTACAGAGCATTATATTTTTTTATAAATTAATGAAGATCAAAATATCTGGAAAAATAAGATGTAACGATGCATTAATGCATCAGGTTAAGTTAATAAACCTTAAAAAAAATTATTTCGCAATGGCGCTGAATGAAAAATAAACGTTTTTGAGATTTATTTACTAAACCTGAAGCATTAATGCAACGTCACATCATATTTTTCTAGATAATTTTGTCTTCTTTAATTTAAAAAAAAAAATATGTTAAACTACGCCTTATATTTTATTAAAAATATAAGATAAACGTTGAAAATCGGGATATGCCATTATTTTTCTACAAGAATTTATACAGAACATTATTAAAAAGTAAAGATATTTTTTTCCTTATTAATACCCAAACTATCTAAATTATTTTTTTCAAAACGATTTGATAAGAAATAATGATGGTATATCAAATTGAAAAATAGGTACGTTGGCAGCAGTCCCCCCCCCCTTAAGGACCTCATTTCCACAGCGTTAACTTTACTCTAATGTCTCTTCTGCCATGTTGTCCATGTCAAGAACAATAGATTTTGATGGTTTGCGTATATTTGACTTGTACAATTTCTCAATAGATTTGTAATATTTTGAGAGATATAAAATGTCACGACAGTTTTGGGTGAGCACCGCGCTGTATAATTTTTTATTATTCATAATACAATGAGAGTTCAAATGCCAAAACTGTAGTGAAAGTTTTGTCTACTCCATCTATATAATATGTATGTCTGTCTATTGAATATCATTTGTAAGCCAAAAAAGATTTCATATTTGTAACTTAAATGTCAGCCGTGTCAGTTAAATTTATTGTCTGGTCATATCCTTCGGTTTTGTCTTTAAATAATATATATTTAAATCTGCTGTATCCGGCTTCGTCCGGTTTTTATTTTATTTTATTTACATATTTCAATACAGTACATTTCATAAAAGTATACATACATAGTAAAAATATTGAAATTTTACTATCTCACTAGGCTGAACGCCTGTTCTGAGGTAGTACTCTTAAAGCATTTAAACAAAGGTTGAATATTGAGGGTTTATTATTAAGATTAAATAACCAAGAGAATGTATTTATACTGAGTTTGTAAGATAATTTAGATGTTCAATATATATGTGTGCAAATTTAACTTAAAATGTGTTAGTGCTGTTTCCGATCCCTGTCTTCCCTTATTCATAAGCCAAAGCGTTACCTGAAATTGTTGTGCGTGGAGGAGGGTGGTATATCGTTATCAATAATAATAAATAATTTTGGAGCAAGCTATCTGTAATGTCTTTGGTCCGTAAGTAGTACGTGTCCAAGGTTTTCGTCATGCTGTTATTTTTTTTGCAATTTTAAATCTTTCGAAGATTATGACCGTCAATGAAACGGTCGTCGGTTATGAAAATTGTCGTAGAAAAAAATTTTCGTATTCGCGTTGCGTTGCCACTGCGCATCTCCTTTCTATAGGTGAAAATTGAAAAATTTAGTATCATTTGTATGTTTGTAAGTCCTTTTTGTGCTCTTATACCATCCATCTGATTACAATGAAACTTGGTGATTTGTTCAGCGCACACCCGGGAAGATTTCTGAAAAAAAAAATTTTTTTTACATGTTTCAGTAAAAGTGAGTAGGTACCTACATATTTCGCAAACGGACGAATTATACAAATTATATTTAAATAATGTTAATATCTGCATTTTTCTCTTATAAAGAGTATCCGCACTGTCAGACTTACCCTTTACACACCTTTATTCAATAAGAACGAAAATATAAAAAAAACAGCCGTTTAAAAATAATTAATCGAAAATGCTGCTATCTCTCCGACTAAATATTAGGTATGCAGAATATATGTATTGAATGCGCATATTTTGCAAAATCTATCTGTAATCCTATGCTTTGGAAATTCTACGTGCAACAATATGTCCTATTCTGATTCGTTTCAGAGTACGAAAACGTCTAAACCAACGGGCCACCGTGGATAAAAGGATTTTATCCGCGCGGTGTGACGTAATGAGTCCCGTATAAATGCAGTCAACTTTTTGACATTTCTCATAAATATACTGTAACAGGTTAAAACAATTTTTGTAGAAGAGTGCTAAAGAACAATCAACTTATGTGAATATATACATACGTACAAACGGAACATTAATCCCTGTCTTTTATACATTAGTTCACGTACAGTTTTAATAGGTATAGAGCACCACATATATTTTTATGGCCAATCTTTTTTATTGTTAACTTGAAATGTATCTAAACTAATTCAAGAAACAGATAAGTAAAAATTATCTACCTACCAAATGCCATTTTGGCGATTTCAATGGAAATGTAAGTATTTAACATTTACTTAATCGTATCAACGTTTCGCCACCTCGTTTATATATGAACGCATAAACCTATTGAATAATATATTCGAATAGTAAGTATGTGAAGGATACCTTCTTTTGTATTATCTTATCATAGGACAAACAATTGTTACAGGATTTTATTAAAATAAAATATCAAGAACAAGGGGATAGTGAAATATAATAAATATGTTATTTTTATATCAAAAAGAAATGTTTTTTTTATTTTTATTTAATTTATTGGTTAATAGAGAGTTATTCTGTCATACATAATTTGTAAAGCAATGAAAACCAGTGACCAGTGAAACTACATGCATTACAATTCAACTACAAAGAAAAAAATATTAAACATTTACAAATAATATACAATAAAATGACAAATAGTACAAATAATTCCTACATAATAAGTTGATAAATAGTACAATTAATGCCTACATACACTCAAAAAAATAGTTATATTAAAATTAACCGAATTATAGTGACTACAACACAATTAGTTTTGTGCTTATAAATATTTTGTGCGCTTAACCAAACAGTACAGTCATAAATGAATTAACTTTTATTACTGATATCAAAGGTTTGGCTAAAAACGCAGGTAGCCGGTTCGGTGGTCACATTTTTTTTTCAGTATAATAAGTTGAGAAATAGTACAAATAATACATACATAATAAGTTGAGAAATAATACAAATAATACATACATAATAAGTTGAGAAATAATACAAATAATACATACATAGTAAGTTGAGAAATAATACAAATAATACATACATAATAAGTTGAGAAATAATACAAATAATACATACATAATAAGTTGAGAAATAATACAAATAATACATACATAATAAGTTGAGAAATAATACAAATAATACATACATAATAAGTTGACAAATAGTACAAATAATATCTACAAAATTAGTTGACCAATTTTACAAATAATATCTACAAAATTAGTTGACAAATAGTACAAATAATATCTACAAAAATAGTTGATAAATAGTACAAATAATATCTACAAAATTAGTTGACAAATAGTACAAATAATATCTACAAAAATAGTTGACAAATAGTACAAATAATATCTACAAAATTAGTTGACAAATAGTACAAATAATATCTACAAAATTAGTTGACAAATAGTACAAATAATATCTACAAAATTAGTTGACAAATAGTACAAATAATATCTACAAAATTAGTTGACAAATAGTACAAATAATATCTACAAAATTAGTTGACAAATAGTACAAATACTATGTACAAAATTAGTTGACAAATAGTACAAATAATATCTACAAAATTAGTTGACAAATAGTACAAATAATATCTACAAAATTAGTTGACAAATAGTACAAATAATATCTACAAAATTAGTTGACAAATAGTACAAATAATATCTACAAAATTAGTTGACAAATAGTACAAATAATATCTACAAAATTAGTTGACAAATAGTACAAATAATATCTACAAAATAAGTTGACTAATAGTACAAATAATACCTACAAAATTAGTTGATAAATAGTATGAATAATACCTACATAATAAGTTGACAAATAGTACAAATAATACCTACATAATAAGTAGATAAATAGTACAAATAATGCCTACATAATCAGTTGACAAATAGTATAAATAATGCCTACAATTTACAAATAGTTATTATGAAGTCTCACCAAGAATTGTTTGTCGATAAACTTAAAAAAATACTTGCGTCAGTGGCGAGTTGATTGTTATATGGAAATTTCTTCCAACTAGTCAGTGTTTCCAGTCCAGAGATGCAATATTTGCGTGAGAAATGAATTTAAATAAATTTCTCATCTACTGGAGATCGGACCCAGGACGCCAGCACAGGCTTACCAAATGTGCCACGGCGGTAGAAAATAAACTTGACTGATCGATGCCAGATATATATATATATATATATATATATATATATATATATATATATATATATATATATATATATATATATATATATATATATATATATATATATATATATATATATATATATATATATATATATATATATATATATATATATATATATATATATATATATATATATATATATATATATATATATATATATATATATATATATATATATATATACATATATATATATATATATATATATATATATATATATATATATATATATATATATAATCGATTTTACAATAACTCAAGGAAGAGTTTCGTTATCCAACAATTCTTGTCATTCACCATCGTGCATCATTGTTTGTTGTGGGTGAAATTTCTCAAGTCTACTGTGTGTGTGTGTGTGTGTGTGTCTGTATTGCCCAATAATATTCCATGTGTTCACCCGAAGAAGATTTAATTAATACAACAACCAAAACACCAGCACGAGCTCTACAATAAGTAGGTACCAAAATATTGCACCCATCACAATAATAGATTTGTCTCGCATCGGTGGATCTAAGAGAACTGCGCTGCGGTTCTTGCAGATAATTGATACCGATTCGTATGCAAATTAGATTTGGTAACAGACACAATATACGTCTTCTTTGGGTGACGAAATACGTGCGCCAAAGTATCGGAAGGCAGACGTGGGGGGACTCCATCCGTCGCGTCGTCATGATTGCTGGTACCATTTTTGGTACGAACTCCTCGACAAGCTGAAAAGTAAGGTTTCCTTTAAACTGAAGTGTGATCCAAAATGAGGCAAAACGATTATGCAAGCGTTTATTTTATTTTATAATATTTTATTTTATTTTATTTTATTTTATTTTATTTTATTTTATTTTATTTTATTTTATTTTATTTTATTTTATTTTATTTTATTTTATTTTATTTTATTTTATTTTATTTTATTTTATTTTATTTTATTTTATTTTATTTTATTTTATTTTTATTTATTTTATTTTATTTTATTTTATTTTATTTTATTTTATTTTATTTTATTTTATTTTATTTTATTTTATATTATTTTATTTTATTTTATTTTATTTTATTTTATTTTATTTTATTTTATTTTATTTTATTTTATTTTATTTTATTTTATTTTATTTTATTTTATTTTATTTTATTTTATTTTATTTTATTTTATTTTATTTTATTTTATTTTATTTTATTTTATTTTATTTTATTTTATTTTATTTTATTTTATTTTATTTTATTTTACTAAGGGACACGCACCTAGAATTTACAATACATATATTCAAAATAATAAATAAATTTGGAATGGTAAAATAAAACCAAAGTTTTCAGTTCTACTAATTTAATGACACTGACTAGTTTCGGTCATCCAGTGACCATTTTCAAAGTGTCTTTGACACTTTGAAAATGGTCACTGGATGACCGAAACTAGTCAGTGTCATTAAATTAGTAGAACTGAAAACTTTGGTTTTATTTTACCATTCCAAATTTATTTATTATTTGAAATGGAGTTCTACCAAGAATTGTCCGTAGAAAAGTTAAAAAAAGATATTCAAAATACATTAAAAATAAAAAATCTCGTTAACCCTCCAATTAAGCCCGACCACAGCTTGCTTCATATTAACATGTCAAAAACGTCACTATACATGCACATAAAAATAAGAATATTGAAACAATTAGTTGGTATGTATAAATTATTGTTGTTGCAAGGATTAAAATATCACAGAACGTTAATGTAAAATCAAATTTTATGTCAAAAAATATCATTGACATTACATACACGCATTACCCATTCTTTCCCTTAGCGCTTTTGTCCCGTTTCTATCGGGGTACGCTTTGACCCATTGATTAGTAATAATAATAACAATAGTAAACTTTATTTAGACGTAAAAGCTTATATAAAAAAAACATATATACTATTTATCTTCATTTTTTTGGTTGAGATTGAGATGGTTTGGTCACATGGGGAGAATGAATGAGAAACGCCTGACGAAGAAAACATTACACTGTGGACATGAACGGAATGAGAGGTCGGGGCCGCCCAAGGAAGGGATGGCACGTCCAACGACCATGTGAACGATATTTTGAAAGACGGAAATGTGAGAAGCGTTAACTTTATATGTATTATTTGTTTTATCATTGATTTTAATTATTTTTTTATACCAAAAAAATAAAAAAATGACTGAAAAGTGCAGATTCATTACGCTGAGATATAATTTCTTCATAACAATACATTAATTATGCAGTCTTTTGCAATTGCTTTAATTGCATTATATTAAGTTAATTGTTATGTGTCGTCAACGTAACGATTTATAACGAACAAGGATGAATACTTGTTACGTTTGATTGATGTGTAATTCTTCAGTTAGTAATCTTTTGTCCAGAGATGTATTGTTGATTATAATTGAAATGTTGATTGTTATATTATGTAGATGTTCGAAGGTGTTGTTCATTAAATTTACAGTTTTTACTCTCAAACGCTATTGGATAGTGGAGAGTTGTTATAAAATATACATTTATTTATGACTCTGTATTTACATATTATTAGATCACTGGCTGGCTTATTGGCCAGACGGAAATTTCTTGTGACCGACCAGAGTTATGTTAAATATTAAATACAGTTTGACAATAAGGTAATCACATTACCAAAAAAAGGAAAATAAAGATTTCAGAAGAAAAAAGTATAAAAAGATTGGATGCAAAAACAGTTCATATTAATAAAAGGAATACAAAAGGACAAGGAGAGGAAGAGGCAATCATGTATTATCAGATAGATGTTTTCACTTAAGGGGGCATATAAAGCTAAACACCCCAATTTCAAATCGAATTCCTCAAATATGTCAAACAGTATGTTTCTAGAAAAAATAGCATAAGTTTATACAACATTTCTCTAGTGAATGTTCGTCACACAATTTTAAAATTCAGCCTAAATTCCCCTAAAAGAAATATTAAAAATATACTTTTTTGCAGCATTTTTTTTAAATTACTCCAATTGTCGTTGAGAAATAAATCTTGTATATGCTAAAAGAATGCGTAAAACGAAAGTGAATGACCGATAAAGTTTTTTCATTTCAACTAAGGTTTGTTTGTAAAATGCAAAAAATCTACAAATTTTGGGTTTCCGATGATTTAAATCACGTATAAACCTTCTTTAACGCACGCGATTGTTACCCTTACTAACGCGTAACTTCATAGTGCATTGGGCGGTTTAAATACATCATGTTTTCAGTCACTAGATTTAGCGTTATATGTCCTCTTAAGCCTTTTTTTCAATATGTTTAGTGAGATGATTTAGCACTGACACCCGTATTCTGAGACACATATGAGGATTAAGGATGCCTCAGGCCTCCAATTTTATCTTTATTTAAAATAATAAAGTATCATTAACCGACAATTATATTTTGTTTCAGAAAAAGAGAATGATTGAGGCCTGAGGCCTGCTCAATCGTTATATTTCTGTCTTAATACGGGTGTTAGATTATTCCATAGTCAGTTTGCATTTTTTAAACGCATTTTTGCATCGATTATTCGTTTCAGTAAAAATATTTGCTCAAATTGTATTAAGTATCGATGTGATGGATCGATCGAGATCGCTAAGAAGAATCTGTAATAGGACGATGTATGACAGGTTCAGAAATGAGGACATAAGGAAAGAATGTAGGATAAAGAAAGATGTCATTAATAGAATGAAAGTGAACACATTGAGATGGTTTGGCCACATGGGGACAATGAATGAGGAACGCCTGACGAAGAAAATATACATTGCTTACAGGAATGGAATGAGAGGTCGGGGCCGCCCAAGGAAGGGATGGCACGTCCATGCTGTGAACGGTATTTTGAAAGATGGAAATGTCAGAAGCATGAATAGCAGACGAACATGTATAAGACGATGTATGAATGTCGACGAGGCGATAAATGTGTGTCAAGATAGAAATACGTTCGGTTCTTTCTGCCTACCCCGCGAGGGACATGTATGTATGGATCGACCATCTCAAGGAAAATAATATCATCTCCCATTTTAGAGATTTGAAACACCATGCTGGAGACCGAGATGCGTGGAGGAGCTTTTGTAAGGGGTACATCTGTTGAGAGGGGGAGTGGTTTTTCTTTACGTATTTTCGTTTTCGAAATGTGAGCGTTTCAAAAGTTTGCATGCTTGTTTTGTATAGACCTCTGACTCTTAGATTTTACTGCATATTATGCAGTAAATTTTATTATGCAGTAAATAGATTTTGCTGTGGCTGGACCAGCCTCGTGGAATAAACTACCACCTGAACTGAGGCAAATCGACAACTTAGCACTATTCAGGAAACACCTGAAAACTCACTTCTTCCGCGAGTCTTACAAAAACCTGTAATAGTTATATTCAAAGCGCCCTTGAGGTGAGGTTATCACAAAAACGGCGCTATAAAAATAATCCAAATTTATTTATTTATTTATTAGTTTTACATGGATTTCTTCAGAATATCGTTTAAAGAGACTCCATGATAAATGCGTCAATATATTATGTCAACCTTTGAAACAAGAATTGTAAAGTAAATTTTTGATTTTAAGATTAAGATACCATTTACATACATACATTGTAGAAGACCACAATCGTAAAGTAGAAATCAGACTAGATTAATAATTATACGAATTTTGTACTTCCTTTACAGAAATATCATTTCGCCTTGTAAAACCAATCATGTTATTAGTCGAAGAGGCTTTTTACCGTCACATTATGGGAGGAATATGTATAATTCATATTATTTATAGATCTTGCTTGATTTTATTTACATATCTATTAATAAACTGTACATTTATGTTTATAGAGGAGTTTAGTGTTGGCCACTATGCACTCGTTTTTTTTGTATTGCCAACTTAATCAGTCGAAATGTGCAAGTTGTGTATCGGTATTATGCAAATCAATCATTCTTCCTTCAGAAATATTTCTATAGAAGATGTCTATGTTGTGAACGTGGTCTGTTTTTGAGTTGTCTGGGTATTTTTAGAATTTCATTGGCATTTATTATAATTGTTGCTGATACTTTCTCCTAGTATCGTGTCCTTATTTGTTGTTTCCATGATATTTACGGTTATTTCATGTTAGCTCTCTTAATATCATAATGTTTATATGCTCTCACAAATAGTATTAAAACTTCTTACTTTGGGATTTCTCATAACGCGCGTTGAAATATTTTGAACCGTGAAAGTATGTAGTCTTTGAAAAATTGAGAACTTCATCATTATGACGATGCGCGCCATAGAGCGATGCCGGCAAGTGTGTCGCGTTTGCGGGCTAAATTTAATAGAACGAAAAACTAAATAATATTATTTCATCATAATTTTTATGTAATTATAGAGCTTAATTATGAAGTGGTAGTTTCAAACATTGAATACAATTTTTTTTATTGCCAATAATATCTCAATAGAGACGAAGTTGGGATATTATACAAGAACCAGGAACTCAGGCACCTCCAGGGCTTACGACCTGTCATCGGCTGGTTTTAGTGATCACTTTATGCGCTTGCGCAACTTTCACCAATTATGCCTTTATTGAGTTCCCTTATCAATGTAATTGTGCAAACAATTCACTTACAAAAGTTACATTGATAAGGGAACTCAATAAAGGCATAATTGGTGACCGTTGCGCAAGCGCATAAAGTGATCACTTAAACCAGCCGATGACAGGTCGTAAGCCCTGGAGGTGCCTGAGTTCCTGGTTCTTCTATAATATCCCAACTTCGTCTCTATTGAGATGTTATTGTCGGTAAAAATATCATTCGACTCCCGACAGGGATAAAATCCAATGTTTGCGTATATGCAATTAAAAAATATATTCGATTGAATACAAATTGAGATTTCTCGTTTTGGTATCAAATTAGGAAAATGTGTTTTCGTTTGTTGTGCGTTGAGACGTTTATTTATGTATATTTTTGTATTTACATTTTTTTTTATTTGTACTATTTCTCGGGTAGCTACATAACAGGCAAGTTGCAAGTTGCCACATTCTGGAGAATTGTAATATTTATCGTCTCGCGGATCCAGATTGAAAAAAATATCAACTGCGCAACGTTTCGCTCAGGAGTCATATCTAACCAACTGAGTCGCGAATGTCGATAATACAGCTCCAATTTATTCTAAATCAATGGTCCATCGAATGCTGTATCAACGGTCTCTATAAGACAAAAATAAATGGATGCTGATGACGGGGTGCTAGTGTAAACCCAACGCATGTTAACTAGGCCATAGCTGTTGCATAACGCGACCGTAGCGTGAGCAATGCGCGAGCACAAATTCGTCAAGGTTCCACACATCTTCACACAACATATTATTGTTATTATATTGGTTATTATTGTCGTCATTACACCGGTATCTTTGTACGCGCACGCGCCAACCAAAGGTCATCGGGCGATTGATGATGTAAAGACAACAGCGGAAACTGTGCTTTCTTATTTCTAAAGCTTTGATTTATATGTACTTACGAACTAATCTCCAGGATTGAAACTTAAGAAGTATGAGAGGAACTATTCATTGCCGATTTAACTCCTATCGCATTATATTGCCTATGGCAACATTCGTCTTTTCTTAAAACGTTAATTACATAATTATATTTTAAATTAATTTTTGAAAAATTATTTATTTTGTATAGCTTCTTGGGTACCTAACTAACAGATGTCAAATATTAATTCAACACGCACCTATTGACAAGTTGCAACATTCTGGAAAATTTGTAAAATTCCACGATAAATTGTAAAATTTCAGTAAATTTTGTCGACCATCGTGACATAAATGGTAGTACGTTTGCCTTCGAAACATGTGTCCTGGTTTCGATTCCCACCAAAATTGAAGTTGACTCAAATTCATTTCTTATTTTATTCTTATGTTAGCAAATAAATAAGCCAATAATAAAATGTTCACTAAATTATATAAATATTTTTTTTTATTTTACTCCACGAAGAGAACATTAATAAGGTGAATTGGTTCAAGGAATGAGATTTAGGATATGAAATGAAATTATTTGTTTTCATTATTTACACATTTATATAACAATGACAAAAATTTAACTATATTTTAAAAAGACTTATTATAAACATACAATGTACAATTGTCCCTATTTGGAAATCTACTACCTCACTAGACAAGTCTGTTCTGAGGCAGTACTTTTTCAATTTGGCCTAAGGTTACATGTTTTTGATACAAAATAATTAACAGAAATAATTAACATAAACAGAAAAGAAAAATAATCAGAAAAATATCACGTGATCTCTCAGTTATTTTAGCCTATATAATTGTAGTGGAAATGATGAATGGTATCAAGCTATAGAGATTCTATGTAGAGATTTTTAGGTTATGAAGGCACAGAGTAGTGAACTATGTTAGGATATTTAACAGGATATGGGTAGAGTGTATTCTGAAAACTAAATTGACATTATAAGACAGTCAGAAAAGTTCCTGCAGGTCCCTAACTGGAGAACGGCGGCTGAGGATAGAAGAGGTTGGAGGCGCTTGTTGAAGGAAGCCAAGGCTCGATTTGGGCTGTAGCGCCATCGTAGAAGAAGAAGTTTATTTATAAACGAAATATTTATTTGACAGGTTTCGAACTGACCGTTTATTTCTCAGGACTGGAGTTCTATGGATAAATTCGGTAGTTTCAAAACCGACCTTATATATATTTTTTATTTATATCAAACAAACATACACAGCCATACAAATAAATATAACAACAAATTCAATGTAAACCAACTTTGTTTGCGGATATACCATTTTTTATAAGCTGCATAGTGTAAACAATTACTGTTAAAATTATAAGGTAGGTTCTGATAGTTCAGACAAAGAAAAAGGACAAAAAAAGGGAAATAAATGCTGTAGCATTTGCAGTCAAACTAAACAAAACAGGAATAAATTAGCTACCGTAACATATTATGTTTTAAACGAAGTGATTTTGTAATAATAAAAAAAATACTGGATCGTTTGACGCAACAATGTGGTAGGTATGTTCTGGGATTATGCGGCCTTTACCTCTATACTCTGTAGTGTGAAAGTGTTTTGATAAAAACATGATGCATTAGTAAGCGTTTTAGGTTTCGTCATCGTGCAGCAGACGACGTAAGGTCTTTTTTACTGTTTTTCATTTTAGAAATTAATGTGGGCTGCCTTTTTTGTTTTTTTTTTTTCTTCATATTGTTAACATTTGATGTGTGTAATATGGCGTGCGTCCATTACCCATTAATGCATCTGCTCATATTATTTCCTTAATTAAATTGATCGCATTTATATTTTTTATTGGTTGTAGGTAATAGTCGGAAGTTGAAAATTGTGGCATTTTCCTCTCCTGTATTATAGGTTTAGGTAATTGAAAGTAGTGATGTGATGAGTAAAATTGTAGCATTTTCCTCTCCTGTATTATAGGTTTAGGTAATTGAAAGTAGTGATGTGATGAGTAAAATTGTAGCATTTTCCTCTCCTGTACTATAGGTTTAGGTAATTGAAAGTAGTGATGTGATGAGTAAAATTGTAGCATTTTCCTCTCCTATATTATAGGTTTAGGTAATTGAAAGTAGTGATGTGATGAGTAAAATTGTAGCATTTTCCTCTCCTGTATTATAGGTTTAGGTAATTGAAAGTAGTGATGTGATGAGTATAATTGTAGCATTTTCCTCTCCTGTATTATAGGTTTAGGTAATTGAAAGTAGTGATGTGATGAGTAAAATTGTAGCATTTTCCTCTCCTGTATTATAGGTTTAGGTAATTGAAAGTAGTGATGTGATGAGTAAAATTGTAGCATTTTCCTCTCCTGTATTATAGGTTTAGGTAATTGAAAGTAGTGATGTGATGAGTAAAATTGTAGCATTTTCCTCTCCTGTATTATAGGTTTAGGTAATTGAAAGTAGTGATGTGATGAGTAAAATTGTAGCATTTTCCTCTCCTGTATTATAGGTTTAGGTAATTGAAAGTAGTGATGTGATGAGTAAAATTGTAGCATTTTCCTCTCCTGTATTATAGGTTTAGGTAATTGAAAGTAGTGATGTGATGAGTAAAATTGTAGCATTTTCCTCTCCTGTATTATAGGTTTAGGTAATTGAAAGTAGTGATGTGATGAGTAAAATTGTAGCATTTTCCTCTCCTGTATTATAGGTTGAGGTAATTGAAAGTAGTGATGTGATGAGTAAAATTTTAGCATTTTCCTCTCCTGTATTATAGGTTTAGGTAATTGAAAGTAGTGATGTGATGAGTAAAATTGTAGCATTTTCCTCTCCTGTATTATAGGTTTAGGTAATTGAAAGTAGTGATGTGATGAGTAAAATTGTAGCATTTTCCTCTCCTGTATTATAGGTTTAGGTAATTGAAAGTAGTGATGTGATGAGTAAAATTGTAGCATTTTCCTCTCCTGTATTATAGGTTTAGGTAATTGAAAGTAGTGCTGTGATGAGTAAAATTGTAGCATTTTCCTCTCCTGTATTATAGGTTTAGGTAATTGAAAGTAGTGATGTGATGAGTAAAATTGTAGCATTTTCCTCTCCTGTATTATAGGTTTAGGTAATTGAAAGTAGTGATGTGATGAGTAAAATTGTAGCATTTTCCTCTCCTGTATTATAGGTTTAGGTAATTGAAAGTAGTGCTGTGATGAGTAAAATTGTAGAATTTTCCTCTCCTGTATTATAGGTTTAGGTAATTGAAAGTAGTGATGTGATGAGTAAAATTGTAGCATTTTCCTCTCCTGTATTATAGGTTTAGGTAATTGAAAGTAGTGATGTGATGAGTAAAATTGTAGCATTTTCCTCTCCTGTATTATAGGTTTAGGTAATTGAAAGTAGTGCTGTGATGAGTGATGAGTAAAATTGTAGCATTTTCTAATACCTAAGACTATCTATCTAATTAACTCCTGTCCCATACACAAGTTTATAACTTTATTGGGAACAGTTAAATAAACAGTAAAAAATTTAATTTTTGTGCTTATCCGTGTTTGATATAACTTACAAAATAAATTAAAAAAATCATTATAATTATTATTAGAAGTTAGCCTGAAATTAACATGTAGCGTAGAGTTTAGTGTTGGCCACAGTCCACTCGTCAATGTCCTCATTAGATACCCTCATACATATATTTGAAATTATATTGATTTAGTGACACATTCGCCCAAAAATATATGAAATATTAGAAAATTAGTAACGATAATATTATATGGTTCCCGTATATATTATATTATGTAATAACCTACACGACTTTAATTATCATAAATTGTTTTTATCATTATTTTAAATAAATATGTCATTGTAAAATAATAGAAAACATTTTGTGTAATTGCAACTTTTGTATCACCACGATATTACTCCTTACTACCAGTGGCGGCTGCTAACTAATAAGTTTAACGGTTCGGTGGATCAAAACAAAAACACTTATTTAATTTTTTGTAGGAAAGCTTTGATATATACTTACGAACACTTAATTATTACTCGCATATTAAAATCCGGTATTGTCTGAATCAACTTATTTTCGGTAATCAGCACTGAAAATGCGTTGAGACGGTCCTGTCTCATGGTGTTTCTTAAACATATTTTTATTCTATTTAATGTGGAAAAATAACGTTCACTCTCAACAGAAGTTATGGAAATTATACATATTAGTTTAACGGATTCTGAAGAAGACTCGGTTAGATCATTATTTACAAACAGTTGTCAAATTGAAATATTGCCACCAACCTTTCTAAAATCGTCAAGATTCTATGTAAATTGTGCAAAGTTTATTTTCAATATAACACAAAAATCCATACAGAATTCAATAATACTCAGTAATGTAGAAAAAATATACAATATAAAATGAGTTATAATTTATAATTAAACAAACTTATTTAAACAACAGCGAAATGCGCGCCGCCTAACATAGAATCCGCAAACTATATATGTAGCTTATCGGTGCGGCGCGCCAAAGTCGTCGAACATTCGTATGAGATATCTATCATTTCACGAGCCAGTACGTTATCTAAATTTCCATACATTTGTTATAGAATTTGTGGTGCGCTTAGAATAATGCACCGCGGGTCTCTCACCGATGCATAAATTCAGGCGTTTATTTAAGTAAAGCGATACTAGAAATTTTTTTCTTCATTTTTGTACTTACTTGACTAGTAATTTGGTATTTTTTTAAACATGTTTGTTGATACACAATTTGGTTTATACTTTTATTTTATTTCACCGGTTCAGCGCTCCAGCGCACCTAAGGAGCGTCCGCCATTGCTCACTACCCCAAGGGGGGAGTTATGAATTCGATATTTTATAGGTTATCATTAACAAGTATCATGCTGAGATTGTATTCTGAAAGTTTCATCACAGTGTATTTCTGTGTGCTAGGTACAGCGTGTTTATTCTACTTTATCGATTCTCATTCGATTATTAAAAAAAAAATCAAATTTGTATATTTAATACTCGCTTAGACCACATTAGATTTTGAAGGATATCTGACTTCAGTACTTCTTATTTTTTTTATCTGTCACATATTTCAATGTGACCCCAAGATCAGGAAACATAAAATTTGATGTTTACATTGAAATCGCTAGAAAGGCACATAACTTTCATAAAATGGCATTGAAGAAGTATCAAAAATAATTCAACAAACGCATTTTATGACAATGTTAAAAATTTTCCATTCAAAATTTAAATACTCTTGTGATTTGGCCCAGGTGTGCGAGGACATGAACTGCGCCACATATGTTGAGCTGAAAAGGGCTGCACAGGATAGAGAGAAGTGGAAAGCGAGATGTAGACTTCTTCTGCAAACCAATCCATAGGATTGAGACTTTTGATGATGTGACTTGGTAGTGAGGAGTATGTTATGAGAATCTTTGCAACCCATCCTATGGCCCTCGTGGCTCAGTTGGTTGGATATCTGACTGCCGAGCCAAAGGTCCCGAGTACGATTCCCGGTGTAGATGCAGTTTCTAGTTGTATTTTCATTTTGGATATGTAAGACGATAAATAATATCTCAAGTTTCCAGAATATGGCAACTCAACAACTATTAGTTGGATGGGATGAGGAAACGCCGGATCACGTTTTGTTTGTTGCCTAA
This sequence comes from Molanna angustata, assembly GCA_963576475.1. Classification (NCBI taxonomy): domain Eukaryota; kingdom Metazoa; phylum Arthropoda; class Insecta; order Trichoptera; family Molannidae; genus Molanna; species Molanna angustata. The sequence goes on from OY754984.1 coordinate 7,038,135, forward strand.
TCAGGGACGCGATAGACATTTATTTTAGGTTTGAGAATGTCGGTAAATATAATATACCTAGAGTAAATAACTATTACGGTGAAAGAACACTGTAGTCTTCAATACCAACAATAGAGAACAGCTTGCCCTCAGACTTAATTGGATTAAATTCGTATAATAAAATCAAAATATCCTGTAAAAAATAATTTTTAACGAATAATGTTTTTTTCCTTCCTTTTATATTTTTTTTCCTTGTATATTTGTTCTTACTGTATTGTATTTTTGGGTTTTTTCTATACGTTTTTTTTTTGTTTTATTCTGGTGTTGTTTTGGATCTCTCATAACATTTTTATATTGTTAGACCAAATTCAATTTTTTTTCATTGTTGGTTAGTTTAAGTTAGCATTTCTTCTTCTTCCGATGGCTCTACAGCCCATATCGAGCCTTGGCCTCCATCAATCGTCGCCTCCAACTCCTCCTGTCTACCGCTGCTGTCCTCCAGTCTGCCACTTGCAGTAATTGTTCCGCATCCCTTTTCACTTCATCCTCCCATCGCAGCCTGGGTCTGCCGACCTTTCTTCTTCCACCCGGATGTCCCTCAAGGATCCTCTTGGGTGCCCGTGATGACGGCATTCTCTGTACATGCCCAGCCCATCTCAGTCTGCTCAGTCTAGCATGTACAGAGAGCCTAGGAGTCTTATAGATGCTGTATATTTCATCATTATACCTTATTCTCCAAGCTTCTCCATCATTCACTGGTCCCAGTATTTTCCGTAGCACTCTCCTCTCAAATGTATCCAGCATCTCTGCGGATCTTGCTGTCATCGTCCACGCTTCGCTCCCGTATGTCACCACCAAGTTAGCATTTATATTGTATGATATAGAAACCCACTGATAACCATATATGGTTAGTGGGATCTTGTATAAATTAAATTATGTTGAAAATAAATTTTTTTTTTTATTTATTTAATTAAAAAATATTTCTTGGGCTGAACTCTCCTCAGGCTCATAGTTTAATATTTCAATCTATTGTAAAGAATATGACTATTATTTGAATTTTGTTTTTTTTTGTGACTAAATCTAATGCTTCTGATTAGTAACGGCTGCAACATTCTTTTTGGGTGAAAAGCCTTAAAAAAAACAACTAATAGTGATGAGCAAATGCATGACCAAGACCCAAACTGGGGTTGTCTTGGTCTTGCGCCCCTGGTCATTATGATCATATTTCTTTAATTATCAACAACTTTCAATCTAAGTGGGCACAAAATGCGAAAGAAAATCGTCATAATGTGGTGTTCACGTGCACCAGTCAATGGTGGATTGTACGTTTGATTTCAGTCGTCTTTGCCACCCCCCCATGAAATGCGGCGCGACTGTTTTTATTGACATTTGTCAAATTGTTTGCGTTTACAAGGACGGCAGATCTGATAGTCAATAGCTGACCAATTATTCTAAAAATAAGTTGCTTGATAGCTTAGGGGAGCCTATAACGTTGGTCTATGGTAATGATTAGCGATAATTTAACGTTGTTGTGCGTTAGACCCGAATAGCCATAGGCTACAATGGGTTGTGAGTGTAACCACTCCTGCTTGTTTTCATGTTATTAGTTGTAGTTGGATATGTAGAAAAATATTTATCCAGCCAATATGTATTGTTTTACCAGGCCAATCGTGAAATTTAATGTATCAACTTGCGATTTTTCTAATGTGTTAATTGAAAACCATAGTTTTACCTGCGCTGGCGTTAGGTTTGATTTCTTCGGGTATGCCACAGGGTTTGTTTTTAAGGCCGATTTTATTTCCATCAATTGTTTTTCTTTTTTTTATTGTTAACTGATCTGAATTTTCACAAAACACTATTTAAAGGATGAATTTCTTTATACAAAAAAAAACTGATCTATAAAAAACTTTATATAGTACTGTAACCCTATTACTTAAATTACTATTACTGTTTGTTGCTCTATGAAAATTTATGTCGCCGAATGCTGGACTGTAAAGAAGGTATACGAAGAAAAACTCCACAACAACGAGATGAAGATGTGATAAGACCAGATAGAGCGAGAAACCGGTATATCAGAGGCAGCTTCGAGGTGATACCAGTAACAGAATCAAGATTGAGATGGTATGGCCATGTGATGTGGTATGAAGATCATGCAGTGCATACTGTACTAGGAATACAGGAAGGCAGGATGGGTGGACGTCGACCCAGAGTCACGTGGTGGAGTGGTATGAAGAAGGAATTTAGAGGGGCACATCTATTTGAAACAATGATGCAAGATAGATAGGCATGAAGGACAAAAATAAGGACAGCCGACCCCAAAACAAAAATGGGAGAAGAATGAGGAAAAGAAGACGACTGTTTGTACTTCTGGGAAAGTTTTTTCTTTGTTTAAAAACGAATATGTCTCTTGAACAAGTACATCCTCATTAGTTTTTTCAAAGCCTAAACATAAACGCCATATGACAAAGATCTTCTTTCGACTTAAGAGGGTGACTGCTGCCAACGTACCAGTTTTTTTAAATTTGAATTTGCATCATTACTACAAAACGAATCATTTTGAAAAAAATAACCTACTTAGTTTGGATATTAATAAAAAAAATATACCTTAACTTTTTAATTTTGTTCTGTATATATTCTTGTAGGAAAATAATAAGCATTCCCCGATTTTTGATATTTATCTTAAATTTCTTAGAAACTATAAGGTATAGAGCATTATATTTTTTTATAAATTAAAGAAGATCAAAATATCTGGAATAATACGATGTAACGTTGCATTAATGCATCAGGTTAAGTTAATAAACCAAAAATCTCTTATTTCTCAATGGCGCTGAATGGAAAATAAATGTTTTTTAGGTTTATTTACTAAACCTGAAGCATTTATGCAACGTCATATCATATTTTTCTAGATATTTTTATCTTTTTAAAAGATAAACGTTGAAAATCGGGGTATGCCATTATTTTTCTACAAGAATTTATACAGAACATTATCAAAAAGTAAAGATATATTTTTCTTTATTAATACCTAAATTATTTTTTTTCAAAACGATTTGATAAGAAATAATGATGGTATATCAAATTGAAAAATAGGTACGTTGGCAGCAGTCCCCCCTCCCTTAAGTGTCTGGAGTTGGCTTTGGGTATATTTGAGAAAAATTATCAGAATCTGCTATTCCGCCTTGACTTTATTTATTTTTGAAAACGGGCCATGCGAATTCTCGAGGAGTATTGGGATCCAGAATGGATTTAAGTTTTAATAATAGTGCACTGGATTTTTTAGATAGATGAATATTACGAGGTTTATAAACTCAATCATGCAGCTGTTTTAAATCGTGTCTGAAGATCGTGTTTATGGTTTTCGTGTCTAGTTGGGAATTTATGACTTGCATGGTTCTGGTCCGCCTTATCAATCATAATTTACTTAACAATTTTCTCTGTCCCTTTTGTACTCTATATGTTTCTGGCATTATCCATTATCTAATATTGTTATAACGTGTAGCTCTTTAAACTCTGCAGATTTGTTGCAATATCAAGAGTATTCAACAACGTTTATGTCACGACTGATTCTAATTATATGCACTGTACTTGATCTGCTCATGTGGAATATCATATTATATTTATTGTGTCTATTGGGATTCTCGTATGTCTAAGAGATTGTTGCGAATATCTTGGACTGTTACAAGAACCAACGTGTCCATATTAAAAATGAACTACAGATAAAGTATTGTTTTTCATTACTCTGTTTACAGCGAATCCTTTAATATATTGGGTACATTGACAGAAGTACCCCTAATAACCTCAAGAAACCGTAATGGAAAGCGTCGAGGGTAGAAGACCCGAGGTGAGTTACCTACAGGAACTTCAATCACCGATTCCCTTCGATTTGCTCCAGATCGTCATACCATTTGTCTAGTGACTGTGTGAAGTCAAGTTTTTTTTCAGTTTTGAGGCCAAGGAGAAAGATAATTTGAGATATGATGATTCATATATCATTTTCTATCTATTTGTCTAGTGACTGTGTGAAGACAAGTTTTTTCTTCAGTTTTGAGGCCAAGGAGAAAGAAAATTTGTGATATGACGATTCATATATCATTTTCTAAGGAATAAATTCCAGTTAACTTTCAACATAAAAAAATGTCGGAAAGTATTATTTTCCGTAATTATAGGTAATTTGCGCGTGATTATTTAAATAGCATTTACGTTAATTTATGTTCTTGTTGTACAAAGTGCAATGGCTGACATATTGTTTGTATAAACATATATAATTTATGACATATTGTAGAAGTATGTCACGAAACCTACGTAGTTGGCGTGTTTACAAAAATAAAGATAATTTTCTTATAAAATTTTATGAAATAATTGTGATAAATTAAATATAAATATTTGAATTGTGATAGTTTAAAAACAAGTACATATTTAATTTGTGATAAGTTATAAATAACATTTTAATTGTATTGTATTTTTCTCACGATCTTAAATCGATTTATGCATTGGATAAACCCCAATTAAATAAAAAGATTTTTAATTTTTTTTTGGAAATTCAAACTTGATTTACGTCATAATAGAGTAACCCCTTTACTAGAACAATCAATTTTTTTAAAACATTCCTTAATAATAAATAATAATAAAATTGGCTTATTTATACAGCGCCGTTTTTGTGAAACCACCTCAAGGGCGCTTTACATATAAACTTAAAATTAAACACAGAAACTTTTCTTAAATAAATGAGTTTTTAACTGTTTTTTAAAACTTATTTCACTATTCACTGCTCTTATGGTTGGTGGTAAATTGTTCCACTGAATCGGTGCCCTTACAGCAAAAGCACGTTCGCCGAATTTAGTGTAGTGACACCGATTTTTTTCAGTTAAACGTCCAACGGCAGTTGCTGCAGATCTAAGCCGCGTCCTCCGGTTCGTTAACTGCTGTGGTATACATAACTCTGTTATGTATGATGGAGCTTTTCCATTGACCGCTTTATGCACCATCCAAAAGTCTTTAAATAAAATACGCTCCGGAACACGTAACCAATGCAGATCTTTCAGTAGTGGAGTGATGTGATTATATTTTGATGAACACTTAATCAGGCTGGCAGCAGCATTGAAAACTGATTGAAGTCTATCTAGTTGATTCTGGGGTAGACCGGCGTATACAATATTGCAGTAGTCCAGTCTTGATACGACAAGTGCGTTTATTAGCATTCGTGCTGCGTCTATTGGTAAATATTTTCGAACGGATTTTAATTTACGTAGTTGATAGAAACACATTCCTTGTACCCTGCGCAAGTGGCGAGTTTACAGTTTTACAGTTTCTTTGAATTATCAGTATTTACAGCCTGGAGAAGCAAAAATTGCAGAAAATTTATTTGAATTATTTCTCGTATTCAGAACTCTTTATTGTTAATTCTCAAAAGAGGCCTTATTTATTGTTCTTTATGTACTTAATTTATACAATATTTATATTATGTATTAAAATAGACTTATTTTCATTCGTAAAATTCTTACAATCAACCAGGGGGGCAAGTCTGGTCCAACCGGCGAAATCAAAACCCTCGTGATTACCTGACATCTAAAGATATTATAGAACTCGATATGACATATACAGGGTTACAGGTTTAGTCGTACAGAATATTAAAGGACGTTATTATTCAGGTCATTTCTGATGGATTTGATGCTAAATGTTAGGTCCGAAACTTAACCGTTACGGAGATATTGAATTTTAAAGTTTAAAAAAAAAAAAAAAATTTGGCTATTTTATCAATTTTTTATGGATTAGAGGTCTTAGGGTCCGTTTTTTATGTATCTTGTTAGAGGGCATGTCAATTTATAAAAATGATTAACAAAAACTGAACCTACTACTAACAGCTTAAAAAGACAGCTCGACAACAGTTAGAATTAAAGAATTATCACAAAGTGTTTTTAACTTTGAAGCGCTTTGTTTGAAAAAAAAAATTATGGGACTTATTCTGCAAGTAATTGTAAAAACTTCTAAGTTTCTTTAGCTATTCAAAAAGATATAACACTTGATATTAAATAGTCAAACCATTGACCAAATAACAGTTAAGGTAGTAGAGGGTACATTTTAGTTTGAGGAAAAAGTAGCTAAAATACGTAAACAAAACAAAAAAAAACAGCAATATTTTTATAATTCATGTTCGACATGGCCGCCGCTATTTCTTACACAAATTGTCATTCTTTTTCTTAAATTACGATTAAACATGAATTATAAAAATATTGCTCTGTTTTTTTTTGTTTTGTTAACGTATTTTAGCTACTTTTTCCTCAGACTAAAATGTCCCCTCTACTACCTTAACTGTTATTTGGTCAATGGTTTGACTATTTAATAGGAAGTGTTATAGCTTTTTGAATAGCTTAAGAAACGTAGAAGTTTTTACAATTATTTCCAGAATAAGTTCCATATTTTTTTTTCAAACAAAGAGCTTCAAAGTTAAAAACACTTTGTGATAATTCTTTAATTCTAACTGTTGTCGAGCTGTCTTTTTAAGCTGTTAGTAGTAGGTTCAGTTTTTGTTAATCATTTTTATTAATTGACATGCCCTTTAACTAGATACATAAAAAACGGACCCTAAGACCTCTAATCCGTAAAAAATTGATAAAATAACCAACATTTTTTTTTTAAATCTTTAAAATTCAATATCTCCATAACGGTTAAGTTTCGGACCTAACATTTAGCATCAAATCCATCAGAAATGACCTGAGTAATAACGTCCTTTAATATTCTGTACGACTAAACCTGTAACCCTGTATATCCATGATATGGGTAATCTTGAGGCTTTGGATATTGCCGGTTGGATCAGACTTATCCCTCTGATTACAAAGTATAACGGCAGATTATATGTAAAAAAACATAAAAATCAATTGAGAAAAAAAAAATTTAAAATTTAAAATAATATTTCATTGCATCAAAAAGATCAGGAAAAGAAAAGGAAAGACGAGGTTTTAAATTTTTAAGGAGCCGTACCTTAAAGCTCCTTTTGCTACCGATAATACTGTTTAAAGGTGATGAATATCTTTAAAAAATAATTGGACCCTAAGTCGAACCCTACGGAGCTCCAGTAGGTACTTAAGTATTTCAACACCGGATATGCAATCTAACATACCATATCAAATTAATGAATTTGTTTCATTATGTAGTGAATGAACGTTGATACATTGTCTATTTTTATGTATTTTGTAGCTATTACGTTAAATAACTCGAAAGAATTATCGCTTTTTAGATGTTATCGTACGCCAAAGACAGCCAAATTGTATCTTATATTCAAATTGTTTCACCAATTATTGAGCCGCTCTATTAATTTTAGTATCAAATAATGTAAATTTTTATCGATCTGTATATTCAATCGTAGCTTTCTTCCAGTCTATCATTAAATTATGTTACATATCAGTTTTAACATACTGATGCTTATAAAGTAAATTCTAGAACTGAAGACAGTAAAGTAACCATAAAGGATTATTACTAATATTTTTAACAATTTTGGAATTTTGTGGCACATTTATAAATAATTTTAACTGTTACAAATAATTTCATTTCAAACATAAATGAGTTATTAGATATTACTAGTTTCGAAGCGACCGTTTCTTCGTCAATTGCAGAACGATGTTGTAAGGAAAGGAACAACACCGTTACGCAGTTCTATAGATAATAATCAGTTGTCAACTGTCCTGAAGAAACGAAACTACTCATATCAAAATACTCATGGTCTATGTAATGTGGTTTTTAAGATTTATGTTTTTTTTACACCGCGTCATGTTTACCATATAAAAAGATTGATTATAGTTAGGTATACTTATCAAATGCTTTATTGAATTTTTGCTTTTTTATGTGACGAAAATAACTAATCTACTCTATTTTTCATCTGTTTCTACGAATTTTTTTTTTCCTACATGCTCTTTGGGCTAACGGTGTCGTCTTCATACCACAACTATGTTTATTGAAACAACAATTTCGTGTGTTAGAAATACAAAACCAGTTTTACCCATCTGCTTGATCTACTGGCGCTGTTGGCATTTTGGTCTTTAAGAAGATCGAAAGTGTCGACTGCTTAGGAACGTCGGAGTTATAGAATATTTATGTGTCTACGTATTCTGATATTGTTAATAATTGTGGATTACGAGATCTAACGAGGAATTGTTCGTCATAACATCGTATTATATATTATTGTTTTTCATTAAAATGTTGTAATTACGTCTCTATAAATCTAATTAACTGTTTTACTTTCTCAAATTTGGAAATTGTCGAGTTTACGTGATCGAGTTTGTTGTTTTTCGGTGGCGCCTGATGCCATTATATACTTCTACTAATTATATTTGGCGGAATTGGTTTTTGGTCATAAAATACATAACACATGGTTCCATGTAGTGTTTTTGTATTTAATTTAACTTTATTCTTATAATATGTCTGATTTCTTCTCGAAACTTATGGCTAATTTAAAATCTTTTCTTCTTGTTTCGTAATTGCTTATAGTATCTAAGGCTTACTTATTATACTTTAAAGCTATTAGTTTATTCATATTATTGCTGCTTTATTTTTCGATATTTCTTTAAGTTATTTTGAATCTTTCTTCTTTCCCCTTAGCGCTTTTGTCCCGTTTCTATCGGGGTACGCTTTGACCATGATCCTGGAATTGGCGAGTCTGGTTATTACATTGAAGCGACTGCCATCTGACCTTCGTAACCCTTAGGAAGGGGAACCAGACAAATTGGATCATGGTTACACATAGCTAGTGATATAAATCCGCACATAGATTTTTTTTAAAAATCCAGAGGTGCGTGGCCCCGCCCGGATTCGAACCGTCGACCTCAAGCATGTGAGGCGACGATATTACCGCTGGGCTATCACCGCTTTTACCTACTACCACCTTTACCACCTATCCTACCACCTTTAAGTTATTTTAGCTACCACCTTTAAGTTTTTTTGAATATATTCTAGAATTCTAGATCAATCTTTGTCAAATTCTGTGTTTAAGGTAGTTTTTTTAGTTAAATTATCTATAGTTGTTTAATAATTTTAAGTTTTTATGCATGTTGCAAAATTATGTGTTACCTAAAATAAACAAAATCAAATATTATCCGCTCCATTTAATGAACTACTTAGTTAAAAAATTAACGGATATTTCAGATAAAATAGCGAATCTGAAAATTCAGTGATAATATTCAATTTCAGTGAAAATTCAGCTCATAATATCCAATTTGACTTTCAATCTATCCATGTCTTCGATCAAGACAAATATATTTAATGTATTTATTCTTGTTTCAGGTGACTCGAAGAAGCAATTTCTGGCGATGGGGCATCTTACTACTTGGGTGGGGTCTCCTGGCTCTGGTGGCGCTGCAGCTTCACACGGGGCCTCTGGGGGCAGGTACGGGCAGACTCGGGGGTCGGGGGCTCCTCCAGGCCGCCTCCCCTACCCCCGTCACGCCCCCAGCGCCGGAACCTAAGATAGACAAGAGGCCGCCTCCGTCGAGCGATTCATTGGCCGAGGAAATAGCCCACCGCCTTCCCAGTTTACCTATCGCTTACTGGGAGAAGAACAAGGCCAAGCAAGGACTCAAATTTTATAAAAATAAAACATGCGCCGCCTTTCCGACCATATTCGACTTGGAGTTCGACAACGTCTACTGGCAAACTCTCAAAACCTCGAACGGCACTTTTCACCTTTATGGTGCTTACCTCGACACCAGACCTCTCAACGCTCTTGGACCGACCATCCGCATCTTGACAATGATCAATAGAATAGAACCGACGGTGGTTACACACTGTCAGATATGGTTCGAAAACCAAAACGAACCGGTCATCGTCAAGACATTCGAGTACAAGTACATCTGGTACAAAAAGTGGGGAAACTACAAACAGGGAATCTCCCAGCCGTATCTCGTGGCCTGTCAGCTGCCCCCTTCTCACCAGAAACTCGTTCCGGCTTCCGTCTCGCTGGTCGCCAAACCCTGCGACACCGCCACCAATAACTTGAGAGTCATCTACGACACACCGCCCGAGAAAAAGAAGTTCGCCGTGTGCGTCAAGGGTCTCGACTTTCTCCACGAAGACCTGTCTGTCAGGTTGGTCGAGTGGCTCGAACTGTTGAACCTGCTCGGCGCCGACAAGGTGTTCTTCTACCAGCTGCAGGTCCATCCGAACATCACCAAGGTATTGGACCATTACGTCTCCATGGGGCGCGTGTCGGTGACGCCGCTGACGCTTCCCGGTGGTCAGCCGAACATACCCACGTTCCAGCATCTCTATCTGAAGAAGAAACTGAACCACAAGCGGCAGAATGAACTGATACCGTACAACGACTGTCTGTACAAGAACTTGTACACGTACGACTACATAGTTCTGTTGGACATTGACGAGGTTATAATGCCGCTGAAGGACGACAATTGGGAGCAGCTGATGAGGAGGATTCTTCCTTTGTCCAACAAGACGAACGGTGTGGTGAGGTCCTCCTTCAACGTCCGCAACGTCTATTTCTTGGACGATTTGCAGCACGCCCACGGCTGGTTCAGGGACATACCGCAGTACATGCACATGTTGCAGCACGTGTACAGAGCCCGCAACTTCACGAAACCCTTCCAGTACGTCAAGAGCTTCCACGACACGCAGAGAGTCTTGACTCTGCACAACCATTTGCCGTTGGCGTGCTTGAGCTCCGCGTGTTACACGTACTCCGTGGAGACGACGGACGCTCAGCTCCAGCACTATCGGGCCGACTGTGTCGGCACGCTGAAGAAAAGCTGCCACGAGTTCAGGAAGGAGGCGGTGATGGACACGACGATATGGAAGTACAAGGAGCCGCTGGTCACGTCCGTGACAGAGACTCTGAGGAAGTTGGGATTCTTCGATCAGTCAGAATCATGATATTTGTATCTGGAACAATTACAAAGACTGATAATATTGAATTGATTGTGATAAATTTGGCAATATGCCATTATTAGAGTGTAAGTATAATTTTTTTTATATATTTAAAAAGTCTTTACTTATCTTCTTTTTCTTCTACAGCCTGTCAACTTTAAGCCGGTTGCAGACCAAAAGCTAAGCTAAGTTAGTTTAGCTTAGTTCGCATAGCTGAGGTCATTTTTCATACTAGCTCACATAGCTGAAGTAATTTTTCATACTAGCTCACATAGCTGAAGTAATTTTTCATACTAGCTCACATAGATGGTCATTTTTCATACTTGCTCACATAGCTGAAGTCATTTTTCATACTAGTTCACATAGCTAAAGTCATTTTTCATACTAGTTCACATAGCTGAAGTCATTTTTCATACTTGCTCACATAGCTGAAGTCATTTTTCATACTAGCTCACATAGTTTGCGGTCTGCACACTAGTATGAAAAATGACCTCAGCTAAGCTAAACTAACTTATCTTAGCTCTTGGTCTGTAACCGGCTTTAATGTTGGATATAGGTCTCCCTCTTTTTTCACAATTCCCTATCTTGGCATCTATCTCCCTCCCGCATATTTCATAAATTTACTTTTATATTTCATTTGAGAAATAGGTAATTTCATATTTTCTTCATCCTAGGATATTTCTAAGTCATCATCGTCATCGGTTCCACATCCCAAGGTGTGACCTGGCCTCCAAGAGAAGTCTTCGACATTCTGATATGTTGGATATACCTACATAGGTCTCTTTACTATTCTAAATATTCATTAATCATTTTTTCTGTACAAGTAATCATTGAAATTATATCCTAGTAGGTTTAATCATATATGGGAAAATATAATTAGAGAGAGACTTCGCTATCGCTTCAGTAAACAAATGACTTTTGTTAAAGCCTCGGAACCTGGATTGATCTCTAAGACGATTAAAGCGCGAAACAGATAAACGATTTCGAATATAATTAGCATTACATATTTCTAAGTTGAAATTGAAATTATCTGGCACTGACAGATAGAGAGTACTCATGTCAAGTTTTTTGTCCATCTTTAACGTGTTTGTTCAGTATTATAAATAATTAATTATCATGAACACTTCATCCTTGCACCAAGTTTATTTCCAAAGGGCAATTTCTCCAACCAGTGTTTCTAGCCAAGCAATAATAATAACTGTAGAATAAATGCAGTTGAAACGAGATCGCGTAGAAGAATTTGTAATAGAACGATTTATGACAGAGTACTTAATGAAGGTACAAGGAAAAAATGTAAGATGAAGAAAGATGTCATTAACAGAATGAATGTTAACACATCGAGATGGTTTGGCCACATGGGAAGAAGGAATGAAAACGCTTGATAAAGAAAATATACAAAGCTGACTGGAACGGAATAAGAGGTCGGGGGCGCCTAAGAAAAGGATGGCACGACCATGTGAATGATATTCTGAAAGACTGAAACGTAAGAAACGTGAACAACAGACGATGTATGAATGTTGACGAGGCGATAAATGTGTGTCGAAATAGAAAAATGTGGTATTCGGTTCTTTCTGCCTACCCGGTGATGGACATGGCATGATAGTATGTATGTATGTAATAATTGTGTGAATAATTATTTTTTTTTTCTGCTTGGAAATCAAACAACTTGTTACTCGTTTTGCATTATTGTACCTTTGTTGGAATTTATTTTTAATATGTACTTTAAAAGAAGATTTAATTCAAGTATTATTTATTTTTCAGATTTTGATATTAACATAAACACAATAAGACAATGAGTGTTTGGCTCTATAAAGTGCATCTAGTGATGTTTCATTGTAGAATTACAGTGACATCTGTGAACTATTAGTATAACATGTACTGGAGTGTTGTGTTTTCACAGTGCTGTTTGAAATTTTGTTGAGTTTTGTTTTAAACATAACCTTTTTTCTGTGTGCAGTCAAAAGTCAATTGAAAGACATATCTTCGGTGTGATTTGAATATCTTTTATATGATTGCGGCAATATTTACGAATGTCTAAGTGCCTTTTTAGTGTTAATTTAATTATTCTTAATCGCCAAAGTCAATATTTTAATTGTGCTAAATCCAGAGTTTATATACTGTTGAGGGGAATAATTACTAATTCAATTTATATCAAAAGATTTTGTCACCATTCATAATTACTTTGTATAAATATTTTCAAAACAATTTTTTTAATATGTCGTATACATAAAAGTCGTGGGTTTAATATATAATTCGTTATTGTGTGCTTTCTTAGATAAATGTATTGAAAAACTCAGTATTTAAACAACCAGTAATTAAGTATTTAAATATTTACAGAATTAGAGTATTTATATACGAGGGACATACAGAAACTAAAGTTACATAATATAATACTATTATAGAATGCAAAAATCAGTTCTTGTTCGCGGTCACAATCCTAGGGCTGGTTTGCACCATGCACTCCATCTCTCCAATCAGTATGAAAGCATGAAATACAATAACATTCGGAATTTTTAAACATATTATTCTTTACAAAACTTCAGTCATTATCATGATATTAATAAAAATAATATCTTCGGCAGCAACGTTAGCATAATTTATGGCTTATCTTTCTTAGTACATATTACAAATGTTAAAATATGTCAAAATATTTTAAGATCTCCAATATTATGATAATTCCTCTTTTGAGAGTCATTATTTATTTGTTTTAATTATATTTTTATGATTATAATATGCGCTGTAAGAATTTTTTGTCATATCCTTAAGTTTATTCATTTTAATATTAATATTTTTAGATTTATAATTTAGTGCCTTAAATAGCCATAGGTTTAATTTTAAATGTTTCCTAATTTTCTATTTCATTATGGTGAAAAAAAACTTAATTGAAGGATTATCTATTGGATATTTTAAACTGTTGATTATTGCATGTGATGTCATGATAAAATTTAAAAAAAAAAAACACATTTAATTAGTGGAGAATCATTTTAAATATATATATTTGTAGTTTTCTTTAAGCATTCTACGTATATTCTGTTGTTTATGTTTGTCGTATGAAAGAAAAATTCATTCATACTCATTTTTTTATGTTGGTAATTTGGACTGTATTTAAAATTATTTGTGATTTCAAAAATATTTTGAGTACCTAATCAGTAATGAAACAATTATCGAAAATATCTAAGTATTCAATTATAAAATGCTTAGATATTTTTGTATGTAAAGTAATAATTTATAATATATATATTGCACCATTTAGAGGCTGTATTCTGGATTCTACTTTCAGTTTGGATTTAATCAGAATTTTTACCAAATATGTTTATCCTGGCAATATTGATCCATTGTGGATACTGGATTCTTCGTTCAACCAGTACCGACACGGCTCTTCTTCAGTATTTTATACCAAGTTGTCAAATCATGTCTTGTATGTTTGATTTGCTGAATGTACAACACTTGTCAAATCCATTTATGTCAATGGGTTTATCAACTCCTTTTTCGAAGTACAATCAAAAACACTGGAATACTTCTAAGGTGATGTTTCATTTTCTTAATCATTTCGCTGTCGCTTAGTGAATTATATTCGTCAAATAATTCCTGATCATTATAACTTCAGCATCCTCTGATATCCCTTATACATGACAGGCATGACAAAATTTATTCAAACCATTCACATGGTATGAAGAAATCATTCACATGGTATGGGTATGAAGGAATTCTGTGTATTTATCAACACGCTTTCGCCAAATGCTGCGTCAACTCCTGTCCTATCTGTAAACATTGGCTTATTCTTTACTTATTGCTGTGATTAGTTTTTCTATCTAGATGCAGTTTAAATTATTATGTTATATTATTTTTGGCTTAACTTTGCCTTTAGGGGTCGCCTAGCGTACTTATTTTTTAATTTGATATTCCATCATTACTACAAAACGATAATACAAATCATTTAGGGAAAAAAAATTAGTTTAAATAATAAGGAGAAATATTCCTTCATTTTTTAATTATCTTTTGTATATATTATTGTAGAAAAATAATAAGCATACCCCGATTTTTTTACATTTCGCAATGGTGCTGAATGGGAAATAAATATTTTTTAGATTTCCTTACTAAACTTGAAACATTGATGCAAATGTCTAGACAATTTTTTGCCGATATTGTTGTCTTCTTTAATTAAAAAAAATATATATAGATTGTTTTATGCATTATAGTTATAAAAATATAAGATAAGCCTTGAAAATCGGGGTATGTCATTATTTTTCTACAAGAATTTATTCAGCACATTATTAAAAAGTTAAGGAATATTTTTCTTCCTTAATAAAAAGTTATTTTATTCAAAACGATTTGATTAGTATTAATGATGGAATATCAAATTTAAAAATAGGTACGCTGGCAGCTGGCGCCCTCTTAAGTAGAGATTGTTTTTTTGAAAAAAATAATGCCTGTACCTTAAATTATATATTATGGCCTTTACATTTCCAATTTGTCAATTAAAAAATAAAAATAGATCCTCAAGACTTAAATGTAGAACTTTAATATGGCCCCTTGGTGTATTTAATGGACTGTCTGTGCCAAATTATAGGTATTGTCTTCCTAAATCGAATGACTTCCTGTCATTTCATTTGTTTTATTGTTAGGTATAATTTTTGTACATATAGAAATGGTTATTGAAGAATATATTGTTGTACGTACATATTGGTTTTATGTAAACTTCAAATTCATTATAAAGTATACCAAAATCTCTTTTTATTCGAAAACAATTGGAATTACATATTTTAAACTTTGAAACATTATGGGCTGGTATTACAGTCTCAGTTTAAGAGCTAAACTAAAGTTTTACAAAAATAAAACGTATTACAGTGTCCGTTTAGGCCTAATCTTCCCTCAAATACGTCACTAAAACGACAAATATTTAACTCAACGTTTCTGGTGGATTAAGTACTTAACGGTGAGTCAACTGTCATTTGCTAGGCAACGCGTGTAGTTTCAGTTTCTATCACTAGAGGTGTTAGGCAACGAATGTAGTTTCAGTGTTCTATCACTAGAGGCGTTAGTTGTATCGACGGTGGCGCCACACAACAAAACAAACTGACAGCCATATTGAAACAAACATGGGCATTTAAAAGCATTATTTTGGTGAAAAAAATTTAATTTACCATGTTGGATAATAAAACAATAGTATTTCAAGTCGTAGCGTTCCGTTTTGTAGTTCGTTTTGTTTGAGGTTATTTAAAATTTGACAGATAATAACCACAGAAAAAGTAAAATATGTCAATAATTAAAGATTTAGTAACTGACATGTCATATTGCACTGTAATACGGAAATGAATTCAATCTCCCCTTAACATTAATCTTGAGTTTAACAAACTCAATGAGTTGAGGGCCGACTGTAATACTGGGCCTATGGGCCTTTAGTATTTGTGACTCGACTCGAGTTTTGGCAATACAAAAAACTGGGTCAGCATTGTATTAAAATCGACTTGCAAATAGATTAAACATTTATACATTTAGTTTAGTTTTATTTTGAATTCCAATTTGAAATTGTAATTTAAAATGTTTTTAATTGAACATGTTAAAATAGCATTCTTTTTGTTTATCAAAATTATAGTTTCTATATAAAAATCATAGAATAATAATAAAACTATAGAATACTCATTCCCATACAATACCTCGCTGAAAAAGTGAAACCGTTTTATTGGCCGGCTCGTGTCAATATATGTATGACTCTGCTGTTAGACATTGTTCGTATAGTACTACTCGTTATGACTGCGTAAATAATTTTGCAAGCAGTTAAAAAAATCCCTATTTGGAGAACGTATCACGCAGACGGCCAAATGATTACTGAATGCTCGTAGCAAAATGTTGACCAAATTAGTCAACATAAAGCAGTCGAGATTACTGCAGGCTAAAGAATATTCTATACTATTATTATTCTATGATAAAAATATACTTTTAATTTGTATTAAATGTTATGTCTATTTGTATTAAAGTAAAAATGTTTTGAAACTGAACACGATCAAAAAATATTATTTTTGTCAATTTGAATTTCAAAACGCAAATTGATAATCCTTAAATATTTTATATCTATTCCAAATGCAAAATTTGAATCTATGTATTTTGTTCGGTTTCAATACAAATTTGATATTAGATTCGTTTTGTATATTTTTTTCTATTATCATCATTCAATGAGCATTATTTTAATTATTTTTATTTCAGTCATTATTATATTATTGATTATATTCATCCTGTTTGTGGCATTTTTTAAATACTAATTTGATTGTAAATAAATTTACGTATTACTTTAGAATTATTCTTAAATATTTTAAATTATATTTTTTTTTGTAGCTAAATGCGATAATATTTCAATTTAAATAACAATCGTACCAAATGAGGTTTAATATATGTATTTTAACCATGTCTACATAGGCGACACCAGCTTTTAAGTATTGGGTCCATTCTATTCTTCCGAAGAAGCCTACTACGTAGCGTTGGGGAGGGTTTTCAATCGGCTAGAGAATATATTTATATTTATCTTTAAAATACCCGTGTTATAAGGAGGAAGAAACACAGAATTCGGAAAGTTGTTCCACCATCGGTCTGCTATGTTAATAAGGGAGTTCGAGAAGTGACTGGTTTGTTCTTCTGAGCATTTCCATGAATGGTTTTTGTCATAGATTATCCAGTGAGAATATTATTCAATTAACTATATTACCAATTTAAACATGTTCATTCAGATTCCACATAAAAATAGTTCAAATTTTATACAGTTTGATCGTAATCAACTATGGATGGCTTTAAAAAAACTACTTTGAATTATAAATTATGGGTTTTCATATCATAAACAAATGATTCAAAGTTTTTTCGACATATACATTTGTAAATAAAACTTATATTTTTGTCAGCTGAATTGTCAAAAATGGACTGAAAAATGCTCCATACCTATTTTTTGTACGTCAATCTATTTAATCAAGGATAAAAAAATCAAGGTACACTTACGATCGAAAAAGTACCATTATAAAGAAATGACCTTATTTAAATTGTACCAAATTGTATATTCTTTAATCAAACAGTTATTGTGTTATTTTATCTATGAATATATACATAGATAATAATTTGTCATTGCAGGTCATAGATTTTCATATAATATTCTAGATATAGTACTCCGTGTAAAAAGTGAGTAATGGAATATCGCACGTTCGACGTTTTGGTTGGCAACATATTGCAGTTTTCCTTACATTTTAACACATCCTAGATAACTGTTCTCTAAATCTTAATGAACTGAGTGTTTTTTTCGACAAATAATCTGAAAACAATTCACATTAGTCGTTATTTTCTATAGAAAAACAATGTGGTCTGTCAACTAAAACGTCAAAAACCTCCCCGAAAAATGCCTCACTTCAATTCATACAAAATTTGCTAACTACAACATCTTGTATATTATAATAAAAATCTATGTTGCAGGTTTATGTTAAAAGATCATTTATGATACCACTGAGAAATTACAGCTATAAGAATTGGCAGCTTCATAAAATTATTATTATTTTAAAATTAAATTGAGATGTTATTGTACTTACGTAGATAAAAATTATATCTTCTATTGCGTATTTTTTATTGTATAATTAGATGTTATTTTTCAATTTTATTTGTTAATTGTATCATATGTAAAATATGTTTTAATTTGTTTTGTTTAGCGAAATGTTATTTTAATTATCATTTAAGTTTTTAATTACATAGATGAGTAATCAAAAATATAGTGAAAAGACTCCAGTCAGTTATTATTATTTCTGTATTATTTATTACTTTTTTTTTCTTTTGTTTAGTTATTTTAATTATAAATTTATCCTAAAGACTTTTCATTAAAAGCATTAAAGCTTATATTTGTTTCGGTGTATTTATATATATATATATATATATATATATATATATATATATATATATATATATATATATATATATATATATATATATATATATATATATATATATATATATATATATATATATATATATATATATATATATATATATATATATATATATATATATATATATATATATATATATATATATATATATATATTGGTTTGAACGGAGAAATGTTCGACTCTAGATACAAATAGACGCTGAATTGTTGATTATATCGTAGGTATATAAATATTTAAAAACTGACAAAAATAATGTTTAGGTTTTAATAAGATTTATTTCAAAACTTACGTTACAAAATCGTATGCAGCAAGCTCCTTTGTTAACTCAATCTTTAATCTATTAAGAATTGGCACTTATTATGTTGAAAATACCAACTTTAAAAGATTTATTTTGTTTGACACAGTTCTTGAATGTATTATAGTGGTCAGTTGTTTAAAAAATTATACACCGCTAGACAAATCTTATAATTAATTAGCTTTGGACACTAAGCAATATAATAAATTTAGAAGAGTACCTACTCTAAGAGTACGTACTGAATATTCCAGATGTGGGGAATTTGTCTATAGATGGGGTATGGGACCGAATCCTGAGTGTGACTGTGGTGCTCCCCATCAAACTATTCACCACATAGTCCAGGAATGCAGTGTACGACAATACCATGCCGATGCTAGCGACTTTATCAAGGCCACTATTGGCTGCTGCCTGGCTCGATGACTTACAACTTCTACCTGTGACGAGCACCCCACATTTGACTTATTAACATTTCTATTTTATTGTATCTAAGTGATGTGCGCTGGGCCGTACAATTTTTAATCAAATCAACACATGAAAGGGGTCTTAAAAGTTTAGATACTAATAATCTAAAAAATAATAAAAATATTCTTTACTAGTTTTTTCCCTCTACCAGAGGTAAAAACAAACCAGTTTTTTTTATTTTTCTGCCTCAAATTTAAATCTGCAACAGTTATAATAAACTAGCGGACCCGGCAGACGTTGTCCTGCCCGTACTATTTGTGAAACAAAAAAATATATGTAACATATATTTGAATCATCAGGACGTTATTATTCGCTGAGCAAACTTACGTTTTCTTTTTCGATGAGCTGCTAAACACTTGGAGGTTAGATTGATGGTCTGGGCACGGAAACGAACGAATTGAAATATAAATAATACTGAAACAGATCGAAAAGAACTTTAAATGTCAAAAAAATCCAAAGTACAATGCAAATGACAGATTTCTTAGTGTTGTCAGATAGAAAAAAACTAAACATTGCCAATTCTACATTAGCACCACCTATTAAAATTTATAGTTATAAATTTTTTTTTTTTTATATTCCTTTTATTATATCGGTGTTTAAAATTCCATTTTGTGAATCTAAACAATTCAGGGACTCACACAAACACACACAAAAAATTTCATCTAAATCGGTTCAGCCGTTTAGGAAGAGTTCAGTGACATACACACGTACAGAAGAATTATATTTATATATATATATATATATATATATATATATATATACCTATATATATATATATATATATATATATATATATATATATATATATATATATATATATATATATATATATATATATATATATATATATATATATATATATATATATATATATATATATATATATATATATATATATATATATATATATATATATATATATATATATATATATATATATATATATATATATATATATATATATATATATATATATATATATATATATATATATATATATATATATATATATATATATATATATATATATATATATATATATATATATATATATATATATATATATATATATATATATATATATATATATATATATATATATATATATAGGGGTGGCCCTTATTTTTCGAAATTCGAAATTTCAAAGTGCTACCCTCTGAAATGGTTACCTACCACGAAAAAATAATTCCCTCAAAATTTTGACTTAATTGATAAAGTGTAACCCGTCGCGCAAACGTGTCAAAGTATCGATAAGGGCAGTAGTACGTGGCGAGCTACCTACCTTGGGCGAGCTACTCTGTTTATAGGTATGGATAGTCAAATGACGACATATTGACAAGAATAAACATGTATAATACGAATGTGCATGAGATAGGCGGCTGCTCGATGCGTATTAAGTTCATAACATTGTACAATACCAGTCAGTTCTTTATACACTGTAGTTCGCAGTTTGTAGATTCACAGAGAAAACGAGGTTGTCATCAAATAATAACTGATCGTTTGATTTCTGCTTTAGACAAGTGTACAGTAAGTGATCGATATTCTATGCACCTTATTTCTGCAGTAGCAGATGCTTTAGGGCATGACTTAAATCATTTGGTGCTGAATAAAACATCGCTTCAACGATCTCGTCATAAATATGCGACAGATGACAGCCATGACAATAAAAAAATAATTTAAATACGGCAGTAATTCATTGGGATGGTAGCTTTGTCCTAGCTTAAGAGGGCATGAAAAAGTTGATAAACTTCCGATAATCATTACTAATGGTGATATTGAACAGATTCTTTACGTTCCATCACTGGAAAAAGGTACGGGAAAAATGCAGGCTGAAGCTATTTTCCATGTTTTGTGTGACTAGGACTTGGAAAATACAGTGAAAGCTTGCTGCTTTGACACAACTGCAGCAAATACTGGTGCACACAATAGATCTTGTGTTCTTCTTGAATGACTTAAAGAAAGAAAGCTGTTATATCTACCCTGCAGACATCATATTAGTGAAATCCTCTTAAGAGCAGTCTTTGAATGTAAACTTCCAACAACATCTGGTCCTGATGTTTCATTATTTAAAAGATTTAATGATGCTTGTTCAAATATTGACAAAAAAATTAATTCCCGGAGTTGAAGAAAAAAACGTGGCTTAAATTTTCAATGAAGATAAACTTTGAATAATAAGATATTTGAAAACCTTGAAAGATTTCAGAAGAAATGATTATAAACAATTCGTAGAATTATGCATGATTTTCTTAGGAGAGCTCCCAAAGAAAAAAGTACATTTTTCCTATCCAGGAGCAATGCATCACGTCCGTTGGATGTTTAAAGCTATTTACTCTTTGAAAATGTCTTTATTTTGAAATGAATTTAACATGAATGCCAAGATAAAAAAATCAATTTGTATTTTCATTGTCAAAATTTACGTGAAACATTGGTTTTTATCTCCACTGTCGATAAAAGCACCGCAGTCAGACTTAAACTTAATTAAAAATTTGTATGAATATCGAAACATTGATGAAGCCATATCTGAAACCGCTCTAGCCAAATTCCTCAATCATTTATGCTATTTAAGTCCTGAAGCAGTGGCATTTTCTTTTTTTGATGAGGACATATCGCTTGAAATAAAAGAGAAGATGCGCCAAAATATAAACAATGTTGATGAGTCGGAAGAAGAAGTGCTCATAACACCTAAAATAATTGGTTTAAAACGTTCCAGAGTTAAAGAAATCGTTCAAAAAGAACTAGACCAATTTGTTTGTCCAGAGACTAAAATATTTTTCATGCTATTTAATATAAATTATTCTTTTTTAAGTAAAACCACATATGAATGGGAGACTGATGAACATTACCAGATGGCGAAAAAAATGGTGGAAAAAATTAAGGTGGTTGATGATACAGCTGAAAAAGGCGTCCACTTGATGGAGGAATACAATAAGAAACTAAGCTCTGATGAAGATCAGAAGCAGTACATTTTACAAGTTGTTTCCAACTATCGAAAAAAATATCCAGATTGCCAAAATCAAACTCTGATTTATTGAATAAGATTGTGAAAACACGTCATGTTGAAAATTGCTATATATAAAAATTTTTTCTCTATCAAATTTTCTTATTTTACATTATATAACAATAATTATTAAGAAATCAATACCTGCATACCCCTTTTACGAATCAATTATAGTAGTATATATCTGTGTAAGGTAGCACAACAAGCCACACCATGTGGTTTTCCCGAGGTAGTATAACGCGACGTTTTACTGTAATTTTCAAAACTTTGACACATTTGCGGGACGTGTTCCTCTTTGACGATTAAAACGAAAATTTTGGAGAGTTATTTTCTTATAGTAGGTAACCATTTCAGGGGGTAGCACTTAAAAAAAATCGAACTTTTTTTTCCCCCATACATTGAAGGGCCACCCTAATATATATATATATATATATATATATATATATATATATATATATATATATATATATATATATATATATATATATATATATATATATATATATATATATATATATATATATATATATATATATATATATATATATATATATATATATATATATATATATATATATATATATATATATATATATATATATATATATATATATATATATATATATATATATATATATATATATATATATATATATATATATATATATATAAACATATGTCATTTTAAGTGGATTAGTATATGTTGTTCTAGTGTTTTGAATTAAAAGGGAGTAAATATTTGTCAATTGATCGGGAAACCTGTCAGCCGCGCTGTAATAGTTAATTAGATCGGATGTTCTCTATGCGTAATAAAATGTTTATTATTTAGATTGGAAAAATCAAGAAATTTCAAGCATCCAAAATAGTTCATATTACATCCTACAAGCCCCAGCTTCAAGTATCAGTAGAGGGCCAAAGGTACTATTGAATCTGAAAATTTTAAAATGCAGTTACAGTCTAAATATTTATGTGCAAATTTTGAGACCCCCCTCGCTAAGATATGTTAAAAATAAATAAAAATCTCCATACATGGACGGCCCAGCCTAGTGCTATTTTTTTTGCTTTAAAATAAAATAGCACTAGGCTAAATAAACTCCGATATGATAATAATATAGGTATAATATAGAAGATGTGACATCCTTTTATGCCTCATAAATTAGTCTTGCTGCTATATTAATGCAATCTGTTTATGTCAAGCTGTTATTTAGGCAATCCAACCTTCCTTGTTGATTGATAATAAGCCCTGATCATCGCTTCCTGCTGCCATTTCACAACGCCCATCGTCCTCAAGTCCCTCTCTGCTCCATCTAACCATCTCAGCTTTGGCCTACCGACGCTTCTTCTGCCCATTGGTCTTGTAGCGAATATCCTTTTTAGTGGACAGGTTTCGTCCATTCTCGCTACGTGACCCAGCCATCGGAGCCTGCATATTTTGATGTACTGGGTGATGTGTACATCTGAGTTTAACTGGTACATTTCGTGGTTGTACCTGATACGCCAGGCTCCATTTTTGCATACGAGGCCATAAATGCGTCTCAATATTTTTCTTTCAAAGGTGTTTAACCTTATTTCATCGGCCTTTGTTAGGGTCCATGTTTCAGCAGCATATGTTCTGAAACTGGTGGTACTGGTCGTATGAAAGTCTTGTACATTTGGACTTTTGTTCTCTTTGATACTATACCAGACTTTAATTTACTTTAATTGTATATACTATATTAAATTATAAACTAAACATATTTTTGTCAGTTAAAATTTATATAATCGTGTTTGTAAATTGTTTTTAAGTTGTCGTGGTGTCTGTTTCTATTTATTGTTGATAAATCCGTTCATTGTTATTTTTAAATAAATACTTGTACATATATATTTCTTATTTAATACAAAATGGTCCCACAAAGGTTTTTATGTACATATCAAATATTGTAAAATTTATAATAAAGAAGTTCTATGGACAATATTTTTATATATATCTTACTATGTGCCTTTATAATGTTGAATTACAAGAACACAAGTCTGTCTATGTTGTTTGAAATAAATTGTCATAAGATCTAAATCTCAAAATGAATCATATTCTAATTTGAATATTTTCATTCGAATATTGTATTTTGTGAGTCAATGATTTTCTTTGACAAATTTTAATATCTCTAAAAACCAGCCGATGACAGGTCGTAAGCCCTGTAGGTGCCTGATTTCGTTGTTCTCATATAAAACATATTACCATATTGAGATATCAAAATTTGTTAAAATACATATTCTAAATAATTTTTGAAATATATCTGTGTCTCACTTAATGTAAATTAATGTTTTGTTTTCTTAGAAGACCTGCCCCCCTAGACAACGTGTCATTTAGCTCAAGAAAAGAAACAATAAAAGATAATTTAATGTATGGAAGTGACATTCGCCAGTCACGTGACTGGCAACTGTCACTTCCATACATTGATATATCTTTTCTTGTTTCTTTTCTTGAGGTAAATGACACATTGTCTAGGGGGCTGTACTGAATTCACTGTTTAAATTATAAAATATTTCTGTTTATTCCTCTAAAAATTCATTAATTATGATTTTTCACTAAAATTACAGGTATTTTTGTTTTATAACGTTATTCAAATATAATTACATCCCTATACTTTAACATAAGATTGAGTTCTACAATATCAACACTGTCAGAATAGAAAACAAAATAACTTAGTAAATTCTGATTTGGAGCAAATTCAGGGGGGCAAGTCTGGTCAACAGACGGAATCATAACCATCCATGTTTACCCATATCATGGATATAATTATTTAATGTAGTTCTATAACATCTTAAGATAATATAGAACTCCATAAGATAAATTATATCCATGATATGGGTAAACATGGATGGTTTTGATTCCGCCGGTTGACTATACTTGCCCCCCTGATCTAAAATGATGGTCATTAGAAGATCTTTGAGTTCAAGAATTCAAATGTTTTTTTTGTCGACAAAAAAATATCATTGACTTAATATCATTATTTCAATTTATTTGACTAATGTCGCTGATGTATTATTCATTATATGCAAAAAAATCCATTGTGTTATGTGCGTATAGTGAATATATTTCTTGTAATGCCATTTTGATTTTGAGTCATGTTTTATTTTACGTTTGTGTAATTTTTTATATTATGCATCAGCCATATTCTTCATATTTTGTTAAACGCTGTGGCATTGTGTTTAACAGATATATTATATAATAATAAATATATATGAAAATAATCTATTTCTTTTATTTACCACATGGATACCTTGATGACCCAGGAGCAAGTCCGGTCAAACGGTGAAATCAAAACTCTCATGATAACCCATATTGTGGATATAATTATCTTATTGAGTTCTATAATATCTTAATCAAAACTCTCATGATAACCTATATTGGATATAATTATCTTATGGAGTTCTATATCTTAATAAAACTCTCATGATAACCCATATTCTGGATATAATTATCTTATGGAGTTCTAAATCTTAATAAAAACTCTCATGATAACCCATATCGTGGATATAATTATCTTATGGAGTTCTATAATATCTTAATCAAAACTCTTATGATAACCTAATATCATGGATATAATTATATCTATGATATGGGTTACCATGAGGGTTTTGACTCCACCGTTTGATAAGACTTGCCCCCTAGGACATTATTCTGGCAATTACGTGCAATGAAGGCCGACACAACTAAGATTGGAAAAGAAGAAGAAGAATCTATTTATATTATTAATAGTGACTGGTTTGATTACTCGCTTCTAACACTTAATAAAAAACACTACTACATGATGGGGCTTGCAGAGGATCATGTGGCTTCCGAAGTTTACTAAAGGATGCTAGGAAGGTTTTGTATGAGAAATACTTAGCGTATATGCATTGGCGTAAACTAACAATTTGCGAACTGTCAAAAAGTAAGGTTCATCGCGAGGAATTTTACGATTGGTTAAGTACTAATATACGAGATGTTTTCCATGGATGATGATTTTATTGACTTCGCTGAATACGTATTTAGTAATTTTGTCAAATCAAATCCCACTCAGAGTATTCAGCGATCTATACGAGATGCCGGAATTTCAGAAGAATCATGACATAGATCTGTCAGTGTAAGCTTGGTTACATTTATTTGTGTTATTATGACAAAACATTTTAAACGTCAGTAAAAACCCATAGAAAACTCTCTCTTTTCTTCACATACAATAATGTGAAATGCTACGCCATCGACCTTAAGTTTGTGCAGGATTAAGCATTAAGTTTGTGATATCTCTGCAATGCAATTGCTAACTTAAGAAAACTAAAAACTCCAGTGAGGTTAGGATTTAGTTACTTAGGACTATGCATTTGGGTCTTAGTGTTTTCACTAAACTGTCTTTAGCAAAAATTCTTAAAGCTACACATACGTTGAGAATTTTTAGCGAGATGTATCCCACTTCAGTACCTGTGTGGCTGTAAGGCTTATTGAAAGTGTATATTAAAAACATGCTTAAAAAAATAAAAGGAAGAATTTTGATACGGATGATGTAATTAACTGCTATTTAAAGTTATGATTTTTTTTTATTTAATTCTAAAACAGCTATTGAAGAAGAATTTCAAATCTCATCATGAAGTTTATTCCATAAGAGAACAACATAATAACATATTATGTCCTATTCTGATTCGTCTAAATTTATCCTTCTGAATTTTAGTACATGAGAAATGTAAAAAAGTTGCTTGCATTTATACGGGACTCATTATGTCACAGTGCGTATAAAATCCTTTTATCCACGGTCGCCCGTTGGTTACAGACGTTTTCGTACTCTGAAATGAATCAGAATAGGACATATTGTGAATGAGTCAGTCATGATGTGTAGCTACGTACAATTTAAAACAAAGAGACATAGATTTATAAAAAAGGTAAGTAATTAATAAAAATAATGTGAGGCATAGATAATTTTACTCTGATCACAATAATAATGACATTTTATTAGACATACAATTTTTCATCTACAACATTTAATAATAAATTTATTTAATTATGACCATAATTTATATCACAGCAATATTTGATTTCTTTGCCATCTTAAATTATAACGCAATATCATTAGAAATAATTTTCATTACATAAGTATTAATAAAAATACTCGTATATCTAAGTTTTAACTGAATAAAGTTTGTAGGATATCAAGATAAACTTGATAATACAATTTATAAATATATTTCACCAATTCCAGTAAATCTAAATTTAAAAATGAAATTATTTGATTTTTAAAAACATTTTTAGTAGAGGCATCTATGTAAATAATTGAGCATAGCTGTAAGTACCTTATAGTATGGAAATATTATGTAGTTGCATTTATTTGTTTACAAAATTTCTCAGTAGATGGCGTTATGTTTTACAATATTTTCAAACGAAACTTAACAAGGGCGAATTCATTGAACCTCTCAACAGTTTGTACTGTTTCAATTATACAAACAAAAATCCAGTTTACTCGAGATCTGTGAGAGTGATTTTTCAACAATTATTATCTATTTAAGAACACCATCTTTAATTGAGTAGTGATTTAAAGAATGTTTATTTACAAAATAAGTCACACAATATTATTAATATCCAAGGAGAACATGGATTTGTACTAATTAAAATACAACATTTTCATTCTTTGTTTCCACAAAGACGATGATACTTCAGGTCCATAGTAAAATAAGATCACAATGTAATAATTAATAACAATAAATAAATGATTTAACAACAAAATAACAATGAAAAACATTTAAACAAGCAGAACAAATGTCACAAATAACAAATATTCATAAGAATATAATTTAAATCTTATATCCATATGGAAAAAGGACTCTTGCACCATGTACATGAAGATTTTTTATTGTAAAAGTAAGTAGGTTCTGCATAGTTTTTTGACAGCATTATAATTTAATATTATTAATTAATTGAATTCAATAAATATTATAAATGAATTCAAAGTGCATTGGAATAATAACAGAAGTATAACTGTAATATTAAATAAAAATTTGTAGTACGTACACACTCTCAACATTATACCCGTTGAGAATTGGATGTGAAATAAATATTGCAAAGGTAAGAGTAAAAATGTAAAATAAATATATTGAAATTGTAGAACCACCCCTTGATCTCCGTAGACAATTTCTCTCAGATCGATATTTCTACAAAACTCCAAGGCTCTCTACACACTCAGTTATTTCTAAAGTACAGTCGCTTTTGAATATTCATACACCCTTACCACTTCGTAATAATTTACCATTAATAGTCAAAAGTTATTGTAGATTTACAGAACATCCCAATCTGATAAAGCAGTTTAAATCAATTCTGATATTTTGTGTCCCATATGAAATTCTTATGTATTATCCTAATATTATATCATCTCTTGGACCAAACAGGTACACTTTGTAACATTGAGCTGTTATTCCGGAATGAAATTGGAATGATTGGAACCTATTTTTTACGGATGCTTCTAGTATTGAGGCTGATGGTCACACTGGGGCTGCAGTATATGTTGAAAAAGAGAAAATTATCAAACAATTGAAACTCCCAACTTTCACCTCCGTTTATAATGGTGAGAGTATTGCAATTCTGGAAGTATTACGGTTGGAGGTTTCACTGTACTTTTATACATAATATATTTTAGATTTTTCTTTAAACCAAATTATATATTAATGTATTATATTATACATTATGTTCATATTGTGCGTCTATATGTCATCTATTGACCACACAAAGAGAAGTTGTAATTGTTAAATCTAAAATTTATTTCTATTTAATAAACTTGAAGCTGGCCATGAGCTCCATACTATAGGAGTCATCTCACCAAAAAACAAAGAATAAACATAAACATATACATGACATAAATGACAATTTACTAACATTGAATAATTGATTTTATACAATAAAAATAGATTTTGAACTTTTTATGACAAGGAATGTTTCATTGCTTTCGTATATCATACGTCATATTATATTACAGCCAGGTAAATTTAAATAAATATAAGAAACTTTTTATGAAAGAGTTTGAATATAAAATTCCATTACATTTTTATTTTAAGGAATGTTACCATCAATCTGTGGATTGGGTTTATTTATGAATTCAATACTGTTAAACAATTTAAATGTTCATAGTACAAAAATAGATGGTTTCATAATAACATAAGAAAAATTCAAGTTATTAATTAATACTGAATTTTGAATTAAAGTCTATCTTTTGGTAATTGGAATCCATTAAAACATTTGT
This sequence comes from Molanna angustata, assembly GCA_963576475.1. Taxonomy (NCBI): domain Eukaryota; kingdom Metazoa; phylum Arthropoda; class Insecta; order Trichoptera; family Molannidae; genus Molanna; species Molanna angustata. Next base: position 7,067,883 of record OY754984.1, read on the forward strand.
GTAGTTCAATTTTTTACCACTAGGAGCACCAGTAGATCATTTCTGAGCACTCTAATAATGAAAATTTCAATTAAATTTAACAAATTTGTGACGCTCATTTACTAAACAACATAGTTGTATAAAAAACTGGTTTGTATATAACTTTGTTAAATTGATAATTTATATACTGTGAAGCTGTGGTCTTATAAAATTGTAAATTATTGCAAAAAATGATCATTAGAAGCATAAAAGAAAATTGAATAATAGATAAAAACTACTTAATTACACACTACAATTGTTTAACTAATACATTTATATTATTATTAAAATATGGCATTGAGAGTATACATAGTAATATTTATAGAATAAATCTATAATATCAATTTTGGTATAATTTTTGAACAACTCCATCAGAAACCTACTATTTAAATGTACGGCTTACTTTATTTTCATTACACATATTACTTTAGATACTCATCTATGTTGTTCACACCAAATTTTTTATGTAAACACATTTTTTAAGCACGGCAATATGATTAAATTGAGAACACATCCATGTACCCTGCACTAGTAGTGTGCTTATTCATAGCAACATATTTGCTATCACCCATGTTAAAATTGTAAAATATTCATTAAAAAATCAATCTCATAACTTCAACATGAGAATTTGCCATTCTCAAGGAAAAAGAAAATGAAAATATAAATTACATTTCAAATGAAGAGATGGCGTTAGCATTTCTAGTTATTTTCAAGATAATACAAACATCACATCACGCTGTGTCCCTCTCAGGATAGGCAGAGAGAATTAAACACATTTTATTTTTGTCTTCTACATTCATGCAGAAATTCCTGTTATTCTGAGTCCACATAATATGTATCTTCTAACTTTCATGTAGATGACCACGTCATGTTTCCCATCTTGTGTGGATCGTTCGGTGTGGACCCAGCGATTAAGCATATTTTTCCAATGGCAGTGACCATTGACTAAACACCTCCGTGGTCCTTCTTTAAGATGACTTCATAATAATGCATTTTTTGGCAAATCATTGACTGTTACAGGCTTTTCAAAACTGTATAGTATTGTACAGTTATTCTCAATCTGTTATCAACATCCATGTTTACCTTTGTAAATATTCACTAGCTCGTCATATGCTATTTTCTACTAAACCATTTAAGAAATGTCATTTAAGAATGCAGAGTTGTCTCTGATATTGTGCATATACTATTTCCATCTCTCATTTATATTGCATATTGATTTAAGTATATACTCAATAGTATAATTAAATCAAGAGAATCACAATATTACATATCATAAGAAAATCTATACCTTCCTCACTAACTGCTTTCATACAGTATGATGTATGAAGCAGTTTTCAATTTGTACCTATTATTATTAAGTCTACAATATGAGTAATGCATATAATTAAAATTTTCCTAGTAAAACTATATCAATCGTTAATGACCTTTCTTTGTTAAAAACCTGCAGACCATCTTGAGAAACTGTTCTGGTTTCTGGCTGTGGACCCAATGGCCAGCTCCCTCTATGAACAACAGTTTGGCATTCGGAAACATCTTTTGAATTTTTGGCAGTTCGTCCCGTCTGCAATGAAAAGAAAAAATATTATGATAAAAGGTTTGATTTAACGCGGAGGCACAGGTTTTCACTGTGTTATCAGTCTTAATTTGTGTGACAGTAAAATAAACTGTCACACATTTAATATAATATGTTTGTACATCATTTAACTATTTGTACTCGTATTACCAAGCTATTTGATTCTATAAATGAATTGGGGAACTTATTTTATGTTTTCCTGCAAATTATATATAACTGTCTGTTCTAAGAATAAAATAACATAAATAAAGCTGTAACTTGATATTGGATGTATTATAAATTAATATTTAATTTAGTATCTATTAGTTGCCTGAGAAGCACTTGGCTCCAAAAATGTTCAGAAATCCGTTTGTTTCTGCTCATTGTTCAAAAAATCTTCCACTTAGCTTTGTCAGATTTAAATTGTAGTGTAAATGTATGGCACTATTTCTTTTGACAAACATAAAACCATCTTAAAATCTAACATAACTTGCACACAAAGCTAAATTGAAAACTGAACTACTTATTGATTGAAATAATAATAATAATAGCAACAATAAACACTTTTTTTACCCTGTGCAAGTGTAAAGTTCAATACCAAATGACAAGTTCTTGCAACTAGCCATTGTTTCTACCCCAGAGAAGCAAATTTATTTGAGAAATGAAATTAAATAGATGAAATTAAATCACAGATGGGTCGGTGGCAGAGCGGTTAGCGCGCTGGGCTAGTAATCCAATGTTCGCGAGTTCGAATCCTGCCTCGACCGATTTCGTTCACCTATAGCACAAGCATTTATTTGCTTATTATAGGGAACGTAGGAAGATGTATATTATGTACTTGTTTAACAAGGACATATTCATTTTTTTATATGAAAAAAAAATTCTGCTGTGAATCAAACCCAGGACGTTGTAAAGAAGCCAAATGACATACCATTATGCCACAACAGTTGAATTTTCTTATAGCTTTTAATACTTTTAAACTATCTAAGTAATCCAACTGTCGATTCGTTCATGAGAATTCAATTCTCTGAATGAATCGACATTATTAAGCCAAGATGCGTGTACGAAGGAAAATTTTGTTTGGCGTAGTGGACTTTTTGCATGCTAATAACACCAACTAGAGGCCTCGCAGCATATATGTTCCCATACATGGATTTACTCAGAATTCGGAGTAGAACATTTTATGCGAGTTTTGTGTGTGTGTCTGTGTGTGTGTGTGTGTGTCCCTTATAACTTTTGATCCGCTCAATTTACAGAGCCCAAATTTTCAGAATATATAAAAAGTTAAAGGCCTACAAAACTTTTATACTCAGGGGTTACCAACTGTTGTTTCAGTCAGGGGTTACCAACTTTTGAAATTTTGGTTTATTTTTCCATATATCTCAGAAACCATAAAAGCTAGAACGCTGAAAATTGGTATAAACATAGACAAATATAAAATCTCAAATTTTTTTTTTAAAAAAATTCCAGGGTTTCTCAAACATTTTTTATTAAGAAAAATATTTTTTTTATGATAAATTTATGAGTTTAACTGCCTATATTTCCATTTTTTTTAAATATCGAAAAAAGTCGAAACACCCCAACTAGATAATTTAATTTTCTATAAAAAATACAAACATTGTATTAGCATATCTCAAATTTTTTTTAACAATTTTTATAAAAATTGAATTTAGTGACGACATTTCATACAATTTGTATGGCAATATCTAAGAAGACTTAATAGTTTGATACTAATCTCCAAACATACATACATACCATCATGCTGTTTTCATATTCATACCATACATACCATCATGCTGTTTTCATATTCTGGGTAGGATCAAAGGACTGACCTTCATACTATCCTATCTTGACATACATACCTAGGTACATGTGTTGTATAGAAAACCAAATATCTTAAAATATTAAATAATTTGGATTTATGGGTTTATAGTTTGGTACTTATTCTTCAATTATAAGTACTATCGCTATCGACAAATATATTTTTTAAATATTGACGTTGTGATTTCTTAAGTCTGAAAATAAAAGTATTAAACCCAATTATTTTTAAAAAATGAGATAGACATGAAATTAAATGAGATAGACATGAAATTAAAAAATGAGATAGACATGAAATTAAAAAATGAGATAGACATGAAATTAAAAAATGAGATAGACATGAAATTAAAAACTGAGATAGACATGAAATTAAAAAATGAGATAGACATGAAATTAAAAAATGAGATAGACATGAAATTAAAAAATGAGATAGACATGAAATTAAAAAAAATGAGATAGACATGAAATTAAAAAATGAGATAGACATGAAATTAATAAATGAGATAGACATGAAATTAAAAAATGAGATAGACATGAAATTAAAAAATGAGATAGACATGAAATTAAAAAATGAGATAGACATGAAATTAAAAAATGAGATAGACATTAAATTAAAAAATGAGATAGACATGAAATTAAAAAATGAGATAGACATGAAATTAAAAAATGAGATAGACATGAAATTAAAAAATAAACTAACCCCACATAGTCAGAAAGGCCCCCTGCAATAAACAACGTCGGCCCTTCATACTTGAGGTTCATCAGTTCTTTAGGAAAGGTGGCGATGTTGTTCTTGAAGTTGTCCTTCAAAGCTTGCAGATTTATTCTCCAGAGATAGTTGTTATTTTCTGACTGTATTAGATTTGTGATGATGAAGCTTCTTATTGCCGTGTCTTGCACCACCGTCGACAGCTGGTCGTCGGCGATCCTCCTGGCCTGAGACAGGGGTACTCCCTTCGGTATTGTGACAACGTTCATGGCGGCAAACAGCTCGTCCATCGTGAAGATGCTGGGACTGTTCTTAACGGGAGATATGTCTCCTACGATGAGACTGGTCACAAGTTCTGGCTGTAAATATAAAATGATACAATGATAACTTTATTTATTTTGTGGTATTCAGAGATGAAATATTTTTAGGTTTGTTTACATTTTTTCAAGTGTCCAAACTTTTGAATAATAATAATATTATTTTCTTCCACCCTGCACAAGTGGCATGTTTATTGCTGAATGACAATTTGTTTGAGAATTGCTTAGTGAAATTATTTTTAATGAATTTTTCCTCAGCTGGGAATCAAACCTTGGATGCTGGTACAAGAGTCAAAAATTCAATGAGGTATATTGGTTAATTTATTTACATTGTTTTTTGTTTGTTGCGCATTTCATTGATTTGCATGTATTTAAATAATTTCTTCTTATTCGTTTCTAGTTTATCTGTTGGTTGGTTGGCAATTCAAAAACGTAGCTCGAAATAAGGCCATACGCCTAGCCTTTAACGCCCTAAGATGGATAAGGATCTCGCTCCTATATGAAGATGCCAAAATCCCCACCATTAAAGAATTTATATACTCCCTTTTGCCAAGATTCCCTTGCATAAAAATCCTTCCATCAACACACTAGCCACCTATGGTGAAAACGAAACCTTCCAGGACAAACGCTCCAAATCAGTCTTAAAGAAACTCCCCTCTCCCGAACCCTCACCGTAGCATCCCAAACAACCACTGCCCACCCCTCTACTCACACCTATAGTAACAAGATCCATCGAAAATATCTCAAGTATCTCCATAGTTAAACTCACTTCATAAAAACTCCCACAGTAAATAACCTCCCATCCCCCATCGCTTCAGAATAACATATTCTAAATTTTTCCCAGGTACCCAACGTCCTGGCACTCGGCACATTGTCCTTCAGGAATGACCAATGAATTTAAAAACTATGCCTCCTAAGATGACGAAGTCCAACTATCCTCCAACTATCATTTCTTGGATTGATAAAATATTTAAACAAAAAATGTATGATTTCAACTTGAAGGTATGATACTAGATTTCAAACATTTTTTTTGGTATGATTATTTTTCTTAACCCATTCCCTCCCGAGGCGGTGTAGCGGCACGGGCCGAAACAAAATGGTCTTCACTCCCGCGGCCGTGTAGCACACCGCCTCATATAACACTGCGTTCTATCTTAATTTTAGTGTACTTATCACCATCTATCGGTTATAAGCGAAAGGTTTTTGTTAATTAAAGGATAATATAACATATTGGTAAACTTTAAAAAGTTTTCAAAGAACAAAAAAACTACAGAAATCTATTTTATCTCAGTGCATAGTTTGGTGTGGCAGTGCACTAAATGCCAAATTGCACTGCACCTCCCTGAGTGCTTTAAAATTTATCATTCAGCCACCAATTTGTAGAATATATTCTATGTAATATGATTAAATATATATATGTAGCACAATTGTTTACTTCATAAATATTAAAAATTAAAGTTTGTTTTCTAGTTTTAGTAGGTAATAATATTTTTCTATAATTTTTTTTCACCCTGTATAAATATATATTTCATTGCTATAAATAAACAAAAAAAAAATGTCATTCTATTGTAAATATTGTTTTATTGATACTTGAAAATTTTCATTATAATTCAATTACAAATAAAAAATCCATAGTAAAATGATGACCTCATTGAATTACACTGCACAAATCAATTCTGTCTGCAAGGGCATTTGTATGGGCAGTCGATTCGGGAGGGGATGGGTTAATAAACTCTTTCCAAGTTATCAATGATTTCAATATTTTCTTTGAATAAGATCAAAATTACAAATATCAATAAATGAAATAGTTTACCTGCAATAGAGCCATCATCATAGCTGTCCTCCCACCCATACTGTGACCGGCGAGTGTCGTTTTTTTAATATTCAACTTCTTCATCAGAGCCACAACATCCTCCGCCATATGCCTGTAAGTATGTTCATTGGCGTGCGGGCTGTCACCGTGGTTTCTGGCATCCACAGCTATCACCTTTTTTCCCGAACATTTGTGCAATGCCTTGCTCATACTGGACCAGTTACTCTTCGAACCCAACAGCCCATGGAGAATTATCAACGGAGAAAGACCTTTGCTTTCGGATATAGCCGTTTCGTAAGATGCATAAGCAAGGTCAACTGTTTTAATCTGTGTGGGTTCATTTTCAGTGTTTGTACAAAACGATTTACTCAAATTATAACACAGACGGGTAGCTTTTAATGAATTACACAAAATCGCACTGTAATTTTGATATTTGATCATTTTTGAATGGGAAAAAAACTTAGAAATATTGCTTAATTTAGTTATGTGTTAAACACTATGTTATGCCAAATGTGTCATTTTAAAATCAGAACAAGGTTACCATTCAACAGCTGATTGAACGAACACAGAGGTGTCAAAAAATTTGACAAGTAGATTCGTATTTTTTCCTAACCAATAAATAATACGTAGGTCTCTCTGTAAAGTGGCAATATTATGGTGTTTTTTTAATGTTGTCACAAATTAAGTATTTTCTCTCGGCGCCGTTTTCGTTTTATTTTGACAATTCGAAAAGTTTTATATTATATTGTAGTTATATGGTTTAATATTTAGGCATTATGATTGATTATGATTACATCATTTGGATTCATTTTGACAAACGGTAATTATTTACAAGTGGTAATTATTTGTAAATAATTACCAAATTGTTACTCGCATAGTTGAGCAAGGGGTTACAAGAACGGCTCGGGGTATCTAAAATAATGAACTCATTTTATATGTGCTTTAGTAGACCCCTGCTTCAAACAGCAGAAGACCGAAGTGCTATAGAAGTGACGAAAGCGACCATTCTAGACATAATTATAAACAACAATTGCTCGGATGATAATTCTGCAAGCAAAACACAAATAATGGATGAAATCGAAAACTCTGTGGAGTTTTCGGATATTTGCCCAAATTGGCAAATATCCGAATGTGGCTAAATATCCCAAATTGGCAAATATCCGAATGTGGCTAAATATCCCAAATTGGCAATTATCCAAATGTGGCTAAATATCCAAAATCGGCAAATATCCGAATGTGGCTAAATATCCCAAATCGGCATCCACAAAGTGCCAAGATGAAATGGACAAATTTTTATCGGAGAGTGTGATCACTTTGTCTGAATGTCCCATTCAGTGGTGGCGGGAAAATAAAAATATTTACCCAAATTGTGCAATACATACCATCACGCTATGTCCCGTACAGGGTAAGCAGAGAGAACCAAGCGTCATACTCTATTTTTGCACACATTCCTGTATTCATGTACATCCATGCATCGTCTCATACATGCTCGTCGATTGTTCAAGCTTCTTATGTTTCTTTCTTTCAAAATATTCACATGGTCATGCCATCCCTTTCTGGGGCGGCCCCTGCTATTTACTCCATCTCATATAACCATGCATATATTTTTTGGTCAGTTGTTCATCCTTCATTATTTCGATATGTCGAAATCACCTAGAGGCATTCACTTTCATTTTAACTAATATAATATCCTTCTTTATCTTCATTCTTTCCTTATGTCCTCATTTTTTATTCTATCATAGTGGACTGTAATTTTCTCTGTATCATTGGTATCGACCATACTATTTAGTATCTTGTAAAGAAATATGAGCTCTTTTATCTGATAGTCCTTCAATATTAAAGTGCTTTAGACTCTTGGAATATGACAGATCAATAAACGATTAAATAATTATAAAAAAATATTGAAAGATAGCATAAAATACTTACTTTCCTGTTTACTCACAAACTAATCTGACCAATACTGATAAGAGATCCTTTTTACACACAAAACACATTAAGTTCATTAACACCATAAAAATATTTTCAACCTTATAAATAAATAAAAATATAGTTTGACAGAGTTTCTCAAATGTTGCCTGCATTTATTTATTGTGCAATATTTTATTAGCATAAGGCAATCTCTTCCAATCAACATGATGGATTGTAGAAGAACACTGAGGAGGTGTTGGGACTGGTGGAAAGTATTTTTTAACCAACTATGGATTGTAGCACCAAGATGACAATTGATTTGATTATAACGATGAAAATAATAACTATGTAAATTGTATGTAAGTTATAAAATTGTTTATAATTAAAAAGAAATCTGATAAATTTATGTGTTTAACTGCTTATGTGACAGCCATCGCTTGGCGCGGGTCAGCCGTCGGAAAAGTGTTGTTACGAACAACGAAAAAAATTGGGGACCGTATTATTTTATGATAAAGGAGGAAGGGACTCACCGGATTCGTTCTTCCTCTTTTCAAAATCGTGTTCTTCAGCACTCCGATTATTTAGCAAATCGTAAGTATGATACAACGCGACACACACGGTCTTATCTTGACTGATACAATGCGAACTGTTCAATGGTTATCAGAAGACTGGCGGGTAACCTTGACGGGCACGTAAGGCTTCCTGCTCTCTTCGTCTCTCATATCAGGTGAAGGTGGAAGGGACAAAGGATTTAGGATGTCATTAGGCCTTGGCTGTACGCAACAGCCCATATTTCCATTTTTTTAAAATATGGAAAAACTTCTAAACATCCCAACTAGATAATTTAATTTTTTATAAAAAAATAAGACCATTATAGTAGTACATCTCGAACTTTTTTTAACAATTTTTGTAAAAACCGAATTTAGTGTCGACATTGTTTCATACAATAGTCTATGGGTCGATGGCAGTGCGGTTAGCGCGTTGGGTTAGTAATCCACTTGTCGCGAGTTCGAACCATGCCTTGACCGATTTCGTTCACCTATAACATAAGCATTTATAGTTATTTTACGGAATTTAGGAAGATGTATATACACTTATTTAACCAAGGACATATTCATTAAAAAAAAAAATTGTTTGGCAGTATATACAATATCTATGGGAACTTTCAATAGTTTGATGCTTAATCTTCATACATACATTCAAGCTGTTTACACAATCAGGGTAGGAAAAACGGACTGCCCTCCACACTATCCTATCTTGTCATAGGTACTTGTTTTGTATAGAAAACAAAATATTCAATAATTGGGATTTAAGGGTTTATAGTTTGGTATGTATTCTACAACTATACATTATATCGTCATCGACATTTGGATCTCATGTGTTACATGCAACTAGTTTAAAATATAGGTTCTAATTTTGGATTATTTTTACTCTCTGCTACTATGGAATAGTGGAGATATTTTTTTTTTCTCGGGCAACTAACAGGTACTATGTCAAATATTGATTTCACACACACCCAATAACATGTTGCCACATTCTGGAGACTTACGATATTAATTGTCTCACAGATCTAGACTGAAAATACAATTAAAAACTGTCTCCACTGGGAATCGAACCCGGGACCTTTGAATCAGCAGTCAGATACTTAACCAACTGAGCTACGATTTTTCTTGTACACCAATTTCTCAACGGGTATCATAATAACGTATTTTAAGTATACAAAGTGCACGAGTTTTGTCGTGATATTTATTTTATGTGTATGGCGTTTGCTGTAAGCTGTATAAATATACACTTACTATGCAGTGGAGAGTTTAGAGTTGGTCACAATCCATTTGTTTTTTTTATTTATATTGATGATATAGCATTTTTCTAAATCTAAAAGTTTCAAATTATATTTAAGTGTTTAACGTTAAAAAATTACTAGTGTAAGTAGGTCTATCAAGGGTGACTGGAAAAAATGGTTTTAAAAATTAAATGAATTGAGGAGCGTTTTTTCAAAACTCGATAAATGCACATTTTGTGCAAAATGATTTTTTGATGCAAAGTTTCTCTCCACATCTAGATATGCTATTCTGTAAAAAAATCCACCAAAACTCAATGAATTCAATGTTAAAATTATGCCCCGATATAAACGTTTTATCATAACTCGATATTTTGCACAGATGTAGTTTTTTCAAAACTCTCTATTTACTACCATTAAATTAGCTATAGAATATAGGTACATTGTACATGTTTCATAATACATTGAATAATAACACCATTAATAAAATAATTTTTTTGTAGCCTTCCAACGTGTTTTATTTTGTGTTATTATGTTTAACACAGTGGTTGGAAGAGAATTCATCTTGCAGAAAATTGTCTCTGCAACTATACAGAAATATTCTATACTAACAATTTAATATCTTTATTTATTTAAATAAATATTTTTAGGTTACGGATGGATATAGATAACAAATTTTTTTTTTCCTTAAACATCTTATCATTTATAGAGTTTTGAAAAAACGGTTGAAGAGCATATATTGAGTTTTGAAAAAATGATGACATTTCTGTATATTTTTTTTTATTGTAGAATATAATTTTTATGTTTTTTATTTACACTATTGGATATGTTTATTTCATATATCTTAAAATCATATTTATTAAAACATCTACCTATGCATAAATAATTGTAAATTAAAAATTATCTCTCCTGTAAAATTACAATTTGAGATAATATCAAGTTTTGAAAAAACGCTCCTCAATTGTAATAAAAACAAATTGAGAAATAGGTGCCGGTTTAAATATTATCAAATGTTCCCATGTTATTTTTAGATAAATATATCTAACAAAATGCTGATTTGTTTTGTGGTTTTGCACTCCGAACAAACAGACAAATTGTTTTTAAAAAGAATTACAACTGTTGGCTCTTTTGTATTTTTTGTTTGATCCCAATCGAGTGCTTCAGAAAATAAGGTATATTTTGAATTTTTTTTACTTGGTTTATCAATGACTGTTTAAAAGTTTCGCAATTTTGTTTTTCAAAATTATTCATCTGTATCCTTGCTAATATTGATGGATTCTTTCACATTTATGAATTATCTCATGTTCAACTATTGTTCATGCTTCTTATTATTTTTTTTTATCACACCATATTTTACAATGACAAATAGCATATTATGCATATTAACGCAATAGAAAATCTTAAAAAACATAGGTATATATCAAGCATTTGAATTTTCGTAATAGATTACATTTCACAAAAGATCTTCAAGCTCTAAAACACCACAACACAAAATTACTGGGGATACGCAGATCAATCCAAGATATTGAGTCTTAGACTCGAAAAAAATTACATCAAAATATAATAAAATCAAAAAATTGTACTGATTTATTTTTTTGTTTATTTCATTCTTGTTTGTTTTGAAAATTTTGTTTGACCTTTTTACACAATCCTTGCATGTAAATTATTAATTTGTCTTTATATAAATGTAAACCCTAGTGATACAACTTAGTGATTAAATGTTTTGTGTATTAATTAGTAGATGTGCAATGTTTTGGTGAATGTAGCAATACAAAATAGATACTCCCCTTTTTAACACGAGATTTTATCTCAATTAAAGAGGCTTATTATGAAACATATCATAGATGGGTCGATGGCAGAGCGGTTAGCGCGCTGGGCTAGTAATCCAGTGGTCGCGAGTTCGAATCCTGCTTCGACCGATTTCGTTCACGTATAGCACAAGCATTTATGCTAATTTTATGGAACGTAGGAAGATGTATAAGGTACAGTTTATAGTATAAATTGTGCCTCTGAAGATGCTAGTTGTGTCTAGCGAAAGCGCTTTGGCTCATTAAATTGTACTCATTGTGGATTAAAACGATGTTTTATTTTTGTTTTTGTAAATAAATTTAATATTTACTTTACAAAAATTGAATTGTTTCTTTGTATAGGTACTTATTTTTTATATTTGTTTATATTTTTAGGCATAAACAATGGGGGATGTAAAGAAAAGCATTCGGCTCCTGTTTGACAGGCCCATGGAACCTCTGTTTATGCCTAAAGGTGACAACAATTCTGTTTTTGAAGTCACTCCAGAGTTTTTGGTGAGTAATAATTGAATTATTAATATTTTAGTTTCGTAGACATTTTATTTATTTATTTATTTATTGTTAATACAAAGACAATTTTACACATTTAGGTTAAGTAAGTAACGCCCCACTAGGCAAAACCTGTTCTGGGGCTGTTACTTTTACAAATAAGGTATACAAATTATTTACATATAGAGGATACAAAATATATAAGGTGCACAAATGTTACATTCAAGTTATAAGAAAATGATTACAAAAGAGTAAGAAGTAAAGTTTTAGATTAAATAAAAGAAATGATTAAGAAGATTAAGAAGAAAGGAAATATATGAATAAAAGTGAATAAGTCAGATGTTAAGGATGGACAACCTCCTCAGCATAGAGCCTGCCTGAAGAAATCAGCCATTTTTTTATATGAATTTTAAAGGAATTGTGATGTGGTGTTTTCTTTATGTCATTGTCTAGTTTATTAAATATACGTGGAGCAATAAAATTAAACTGTCTTTGTCCAAATGAGGTCTTCATAATTGGTACAGTATAGATAATGTTATTTGCATGTCTAGTGGTTCGTGTTTGTTGGGATCTGTTGTGTAAGGTTATGTTTTTATGGAAATTTACAAGTGCAGCTTTGAGGTACAGCTGTCTCGGGTCAAGTACGTCAAACATTCTGAACAAATCATCTGAAGGAAATGATCTCGCTCTTTTGTTTATAATACGCAGTAAACATTTTTGTGCCTTTTTAAGCGGATCCATGATTGATTTAACGCATCCTCCCCATCCTACAATTCCATATGATAAAACTGATTGTGTGAGGGAATAATACACAGTTTTCATAGTTGATCTGTCCAAAATATTTCGAAGGGTCTTATAAAGGTGGCCCAACTTTCTTATCCTATTAGAAAGATCATGAATATGGTCTCGCCAGCAGAGTTTATTATCTATTATAACTCCCAGGTACTTTATAGTGTTCGTTTTTGTAAGACATGTGCAATTACACAGATCCGCTGAGTGACAGCTATGAATTCGAAGTTTAAGTTCGGGATTTGTTTTGGGTTGACCAGCCTCCGTGGGACTAAAAGTTAAGAACTTAGTTTTGGAAACATTCAAGGAAAGTAAGTTATGATCAAGCCATTTTTTAACAGTTCTTATGCCGACTTCGGCTAGCTTAAAAGTATTCTGCCATGTTTTAGTCTTGAACAGTAGTACAGTATCATCTGCAAAAGCTATAACTTGGCCCTCCAATGGCAAGTTACACATTTCATTCACGTAAAGGAGAAATAATATAGGCCCAAGAACACTTCCTTGAGGAACCCCATAGGTAATAGATTTCGGTGTACTTTTGAAACCCTCAAGCGAGACCACCTGTGATCTTTCAGAAAGGTAACTTTTAAACCAATCATGGGTCACGCCTACAAAGCCAACACGCGACAATTTATCGAGTAATCTATTGTGTGAAACAGTATCAAATGCCTTAGCAAGATCAAGAAACACAGCAAGGCACTTGAATCCATTATCAGTATTGTTGGTAACATAATCAGTTACTGCCAATATGGCGTCACTTGTATTCATATTCTCTCTGAAGCCGTATTGATTTTTAGACAAGATATTATGTTTTATTAAAAAATCAATTAATCTCTGCTTCACAATTCTTTCGAATATTTTGGAAAAGATCGTAAGGAGCGAGATAGGTCGATAGTTAGATATATCAAGTTTATCGCCTTTTTTAAAGATGGGTTTAATGATTGCACATTTTAACGCATTTGGGAAAATACCTTGAGTAAAGCTGTGGTTAATTATATGCATTAGTGGGGAGGCAATTAAATATTTAGAAGATTTTATTATGTCTGTACTAATCTCATCAATACCAACAGATGATTTGTTACATAGCCCGTTAATATTTTTAATTAATTCATCTTCGCTAGTTGGAGTCAGATATAAGTTAGGTCCGGAAAGGGCAGTAGAATGTTGATCCTCTACATTACTGTCATTATCATTTGAATTTATTTGGGAGGCCAACCTTGACCCAACACCAACAAAGTAATCATTAATTACATCAACGACTTTTTGAGGTTCTTTTTGCAAACTGATAATGGAATCATTAGTTTTGAGTTCCTCAATGGTGTTTAGAGATAATTGAGTATTTGTAGCCTCTCTAATAAGATTCCACGTTTTTTTAAAGTCTGATTTGTTTTCGTTTATTTTTTGTTTGTAGTATCTTTCTTTCGTGGATTTGATTAACTTGTTGCATAGATTCCTATATTTCAAGTAATTTTGATATTGAATAGGGCTGTTCGAGTTTTTACTAGCTTTATGCATTCGGTCTCTTCTATGTATGCAAAGGAGGAGGCCGTTTGTAATCCATGGTTTAATCTTTTTATATTTATGTGAACATTTGTTAATAATAGTTTCTGAACTATTATTAATATGTTCTGTGAAAATAGCTAGAAAAGCTTGAAATTTTAAATTTGTGTCTGAGTTGCTATAAACAGAAAGCCAATTTTCTGATTTAAGGGAATTTTCAAGTGAGTCATAGTCAGTTTTTCTTTTTGTGAGGCTTTTCTTTTTGTACAAATACTTTTCACCGTCTGTCAGTTTGAGGAATAAGGTGTAGTGATCCGTGGCAGTGTTCTGGTATATGATGGGGTTGCAAGATTTATTAGACCTGCACATAATATGGTCAATACAGCTTTTTGACGTGAGAGTTACACGAGTAGGGCTATTGATTAGTGACTTAAGTCCATGGGAAGTCAGTAAGTCTAGGTAATCGTCTGCTTGGTTATGTTTGTTGTTATTCAGGATATTTATGTTCAGATCTCCAGTCAGAATTAAGTTTTGTTCATTACGATACAACGAAAGTATTCTATCAAGAGAATTCAAGAAAATTGTCAAATTTTGTATTGATGGTGATCTATATATTCCTATTACTCTTATATTATTTTTAAGGCAAACGGTGATACAATTAGCTCCAGGCAATTCTATTTCATTAGTATTAAATGGAATGTCGTTTTTAATATACATTACTACACCATCATTTTGCATTTTGTTGATTTTAGTGTGTATCGGGACATAACCCGAAAGACTTTTGGTCAAAGAAATGTCATTAAGTCGACACTCAGTTAGTACAATTAAGTCAAAATTAACTTTTATGTCATCTAGAATCAGCAGGAGTTCATCAAAATTTTTGTTAATACTTCGTATGTTCAGAGTCAACATCTTAAGAGCAGATTTACCAGAAAGTTCATTATGACATAATTTTATGTCTGAGGTTTCTACCTCATTTGAGTGAAGAAAGTTATTTAACATTTCTTTGTCGAACATGGTAAATATATATTGCTATCAAGACCTTGCTGTGCGCCGCAACTGACTCCAACCGAGAAGCTCTGAGCAGGGAATCGTCCTCCAACCAAAAACTCTGACCAACACTAATATAATGCGAGAGATTGTATCATCATTATTATCAATCAGGTCCGCTCTCAGTGTGGAGCACGTGCTCGTCACTTCCAATATACAAATCTGTAATCTTTGATGTTGCCATAAGCAAAATACATATTGATAAATGGGATGGAGGGGGAGCCTCTAAAATAAAAAAAATCTTCAAAATACAAGTATACCTCTTTTTGAAGGAAAATATTAAAAAAGTGCATGAATAATTTTTGTAATTGAAATTATGAACTTGTAAATTGTCGTATCTCTGATTGTTGTGACAGATAATTTTGATGTTCATAAATACAGTACAATCTTGCTAATACAGCACATCCATGAATCCGAGAACTACAGATATTTTCAAAATACATTGATATAATTTGTATTTTATTGATAAGCAATTGTGTACTGATATTTATATAAAAAAATAGACAAATTTTTACTCATTTTTGCTAATCCGGCACTCTTTTTTTCTTCATTAGTGCTGGATAGTAATATTGTACTATACACATTAGGTATTTAAACTATTTTAATAAAGTATTGCATAAAATTTTTTTTAATCAATATCTTTATTTATTTAATTGATTTAATACACCAAAAAATAGTTATCACGTTATATTTTGGGGAGAGGGGGCTCAAAAAAATTTAATTTAATTTTTTTTTATTTCTCCACATCTTTATTTTTTTTATTTATTTTTTGTCAACAATTATAAAGGTACATAAAAAAACATTACAGTCAATCATCTCACTAGGGTTGAACCTGTATCGAGATGAGTGACTTTACAACAACGAGTGAAATTTGAACAATATTATAATTTTAGCATATTGAATAAAAAAACAATAACAAAACACAAGTCAAAAAAAAGATACAATATTTTTAACAAATACTATGTTACAATGTTGTCTGCAGTTGGGCACAAGGAAGATATCTGTGACAATAATATCTATGCAACCAACACACAGACAACTAACACAAAAGAACATGACATGTATAGGGTGACCATACACTTCAGAGCCCACCAAAAAAATAAATATTAAAATAAAAATGAATTGATGGGAGAGGTTTTAATTAAAATGTGCTGCTTGACATTGCTCTTGAACAAAGCAAGTGTTTTCAATGCTTTTATATTATTTGGAAGGAAGTTAAACAGTAATGGTGCATGATAAAAATAATTTCTCTGTCCAAATGTTGATTTAACAATTATCGGCTGATAATTTAGAGAAGCTCCCAGTCTAGTGAAACGCACCTGCTGAGTTCTCTGTGCCAAATCTAAAATTTACACAGTGCTTTCAATATGTAAAGCTCCCTAGCATTCATAACTTTACACTCATTATATAATAGTTCAGATGGATATACAAATTTGTTTCTATACATGACCTTCAGGATCAATTTTTGTGCTATATTTAGTGGTTCTAAATTTGTTCTGTAACAACCCCCCCAGCATACTATGCCATATGACAGCAAAGACTGAACAATAGAGAAATATACATCCAAAGGTAATGTTTTTTACAAGCCATGGACTATAGTAGATTTACGCGTCGAAAGGGGGAAAAAATTCGGGCGACTTTAGTCGATTAACACGTTCAAAGTGTTAAATAAAAAAATTCTATTTGTGAAAAACATCATTTAAATTAAGTAAATATTTCATTACCATCCTGAGATTTTTTCTAGTGAAACAGGAAAAACTAGAAGAAAATTCAAAATCAACATACCAAAGAAAAATTCAACTGCAGCACATAAATTACTGTCATATAGGGGAATATTACTTTACAATGACGTGCCTACTTCCATTTGAGAATTTAAAGATCAAAACAAATAAATAAAAAGATTAAAAGGTCATATTTTTTGGCAATTCGTGATCCTATAAGTTGAATTCATCTTCTCTGTGTAACTACAATACTTCTCTCTCAATCACAAGTTTTTAATTTTTATTGACAAACTTTTTTTTTAACATCTCAATAGAGACGAAGTTGTGATATTGTAATAGAAGAACCAGTAACTCGAGGCACCTACAGGGCTTACGATCTGTCATCGGCTGGTTTACGTGATCACTTTATGTGCTTGCGCAACCACCAATTATGCCTTCTTATTGAGTTCCCTTATCAATGTAATTTTTTGAAAGTTCTATATATTTGAATAGTGTGTAACAATTCACCTGAAAATAAGGAACACTATTGCCATCTATGAAGTGACGGAAAAGCCTTTTTTTTTGTAACGCCATCTATCGAGAAATTAGTTTATTTGTAAACAATGAAAGCAACAGTCCTTGTAAATAAGATGACAGTGTCTTGCATAGATGTCACCCCTAAACTGCACCAGAAATATTATTTCATTGAGATGTTAAAAAAAAAAGTTTGTCAATGAAAATATCATTTGACTCCCTAAAGGGAAAAAA
This sequence comes from Molanna angustata, assembly GCA_963576475.1. NCBI lineage: Eukaryota > Metazoa > Arthropoda > Insecta > Trichoptera > Molannidae > Molanna > Molanna angustata. Next base: position 7,085,902 of record OY754984.1, read on the forward strand.
ATCCAATGTTTGCGTATATGCAATTAAAAAAAAATATTAGATTTACAAGTTTTTAACTCTATCGAGAGAGTATCAACATTGTGATTTTGTTATATATTGCTTATAGTAGAAATATTGTGCAATTATATACCTATAAGTAATAAAATAAAAAAATATGAAAAATAATTTACAATTTACGCATTGATCTGCTAATTCTTTTGAGGAAGTGTATAATGGTAATAATAATAATTGAGTGTTATTATTTGTAGTGCTTAATTGTTAGTAGTATCATTAGTAAATCGACCAGCGTAAATAATTTTAATTTAACTACAATTCTCAAACAGAAATAATGCCTTGATGAAATGATACGGTACAGTATCAGTATAAGTTTTCTCAATACACATAAACAGTCTTCTAATTCATAACCGTTATATTGTTGATTTAGGCACCGAAATATGAAAATCTAGGTGTGGAGCTGAGCAATCGGTTCGGGGAAGATTCCGGAGAGAGGATTCCGTTGAAGTCTGTGCCGATGCCGGATCTGTCTGTTGTGCAAGAGCTTCCGAGGGACGCAGACTTCTCTCTCTTCATTCCAAAGCATCAGATTGTAGCTGGAGCACTCATCGACATATTGATCAGTGAGTTTAATTCATTTGTTTAAGAATTTTCTGTTTTTACAATAATACATAATAGTTGTGAGTACCAAAAATGTGTGATATATTTCCTTGTGTCACACAAAATGTTTAATATACCACGGAAATAATTGTGGACTATATATGGAAGGAAGCCGAAGACTCACGGATATTATCCTGAGTTTTTCCAATCTGGTCCTGATGTAAGGAGGTATATAATCATCAACACAACACTGATTTCACTGCGGTGTTAGACATTTAATGACGGACCGTCGAATTAAATGTCTCCGAAATTACACATGCCGAAATTACAGAAGAGAGAATCAACAGAAGCAGCCTATCGTTGCACATTTACGGACCGAGTTCAGGTAATGAATAGTGTTTCCATAATCATCATCATCATCATCATCATTGGCACTACAGTACGCTACGGACCCTGGCCTCCTCCAGAAATTGTCTCCATCCCTCCCTGTCAACCGCCAGTCTTCTCCAATTTATCAGGTCCATTTCTCTTATATCACACAGCACATCGTCTAGCCATCTCAACCTAGGTCTGGCTCTACTTCTTCTGCCTTCGGGACAGGTGTCTAATACTTTTTTAGGAATACGGTCATCATCCATTCGGCAAACATGTCCAAGTCAACGTAGGCGCTGAATTTTAATAAATTGGACTACATTCGTTTCTTTGTACATTACCTCCAGCTCATGATTATACCGTATTCTCCAGACCCCTCTATCGTTAGTTGGGCCAAAGATTTTCCTTAATATCTTCCTTAATAGAATAGTGTTTCAACCCTTTTCTAATATCATCCTTTTTGGGTGTCCCAAAACAGCCGGGTAATCGAAAATACAACAGGAAAATTTACATATCACAAACTTCAGCAATGAGGTTTACCGTACATTCTGAATATTGCCTATTTAGGTGAGACGAGACTGGTGTGTGGGGATACTTACCTGTTTTGTTTTTGAATAACATAGCTGGCAGCACTAGATCAGTTGAGCATCTCTCAGTTGGTTGGAAACTTGTCCCATTAAGAAAATTTTAGAGAGAGGAAATTGGAAAAGCGAGAATACCTTTGCCAAATTTTATAAAAGGGAATTATTGCAAGCAAGGGGATGTACCGATCCTAAAGCTTTACTATTTCTTACAGATCTATTTTAATCTGTATAATTACGCTATCACATAGACAAAATTGAAAAAGTTCAAAAACGTGCTCTTAGAATAATCTCCTTCGGGGCTGGGCAGAGTAGGATCTTGATTACTTACTTACTTACTCAGCCTCTTCTTGAGTCCAGTATTGAACAAAGGCCTCCCGCTTGGACTTCCACTGGTCTCTATCCTGTGCCATTCTTCGCCATTCAGGACCTGCCACTTTTTTGATGTCATCGGACCATCTGGCCTTCCCACGCTTCTGCTTCCCGTTCTTGGCCTCAAGTTCATCACAACTTTTGTCCATCGTCCGTCCGACATCTGAAATATATGACCCGCCCAACTGCACTTTAACTCCGCTATTCTTTTGACCATATCTGCTATTCCTGTATTCTTCCTAATCCATTCATTAGTTTTGTGGTCCCTTAGCGAGATATTCAACATTATTCTTTCCATCGATCTTTGTGTCACCCTTAGCTTGATCAATTAGTTTTCTTCAAAATGCTCGGATTGCGCGATAGGAGAATAGTTGCCAATCTTAGTATGTTACATAAAATGGTGAATGGCTATGTTCACACTAAAGCGCTTAGCTCACTCAATTTCTACGCAGCTGATCTCCGACTACGTAACGTTAACACTTTTCAACCGAAGTCATTCAAGAATAACATTGGGAAAAACAATCCAATAGGTCGAATTTGTCGACAATATAATTCACTATGCTCACACATCGTGGTTGGTGTAGATATTTTTAATAGCTCATTAAAATCCTTCAAACAAAATACAACATCAAACATAGTAATATTTAAAGATTAGCCTTTCTTACCATATCAACTTTTCATGATATCAACTGTAACACCATAACATCTGGATGGATGAACATGAAACACCGATGCATCTACTTACAGAATGTGGCCCACTAATGCAAACAAGAGTAAAGAAAATAGGTTTGCATATTGCTGATCAAAAGCAAATCAGAGACACCGATCCACAAAGGATTTTACAGTTCTTCCAGGAGATAGGACTATGGAATGACATCTAGCAGGCAAATTATCACAATGGACTACTATTGAGTCGACGTGAGAAGGTCTCTAGATGGGTTATAAAAAAAAAAAACACCATAACATTCTGTGATATTTTAATCGTTGTAATAACAATAATTTATACCTACCAACTAATTGTTTCAATATTCTTATTTTATGTGTATGTATAGTGACGTTTTTGACATGTTAATATGAAGCAAGCTGTGGACGGGCTTAATTGGAGGGTTAACGAGATTATTTTTTAATGTATTTTGTATAATATATGTATTGTTAATTCTCTGTGCGTGTCCCTTAATAAAATAAAATAAATAAAATGTCTATCACCAAGGTAAACACTTCTCACATAATATATGTTCTGGATGAGGAATGGCTGCACATAATATTGGAGTTATACCTACCATTAGAACTCTTCTTATGTTGCTTTCCTCATCCAGAACACATTCAATCTCTGCCTTGTGAGATAACAATTGAAAATCAAAATGACGTCCGACGCCAACTGCTGGTGACAGACAAACCAACCAATCATGTAAGGGGAAGATCTACCCATAGTCCGATCTCTCGAATGAATCTTAAGATCTTCAGTGGTCTGGCATCTCTGATTTGTATTTCATCAGCGATGTGAGAGCCAAGTAATCTGGCTTTTGTTTGCATCAGTGGTCCACAGTCCTTGAGCAGGTGTAGCGGAGTTTCATGTTCGTCTAGGCAGAATCTGCATAGATGCATGTCTGCATCTATGCATAGGTATTTATTTAATCTACAATGTCCAGTCAGTGTCCTGATGAGAATTCTTATATTTTCTCTGTTAAGAGCAAGAATTTGTTTAGATCTTTTAACTGAGAAGCCTGGGATCATTGATTTTGCATGCTTTTGTCCTGGTAGGTTAAGCCAGTTTTGTTTCGCTTTTTCTAGCATGTTGTTGTATAATATTGTTTTAATGACATTATTGGTTAAGAAGCACTAAGGTTCTGGTCCATAGGTAGCTGAGTCATATTGTATATTTTATTTTGTACTCAATTGTTTATCAGTCACAAATAACAGTTACTTATATAAGGTAAATGAATTCCAGGTGTGCCAACAGGAGAACTTGAAGATTTCTTGTCGACTGCTGCCATCTGTCGAGAGAGAGTCAACACACAACTCTTCAATTATTGTCTATCTGTTGCATTGCTTCATAGGTACTTGTATACTTGACATACCTTGTTTCAAATAATATAGTAAAAAATTGTGTTATTATTAAATTTTCGATGCCACATTTAGATAGTGATTTTTAGATGCAATTCATATAAAATGAATAAATGTTGTTCAAGGATAAGTAAATTATCTAGAAATTGGCCAGATTGAAAATGTTTTGCTGGGATTTGAACAGAGTGATTCCTGTTCATTTAAATTACTTATAATTTTATTAAATGGAAACCACACTTTTTGACACATATGGAAAATTGTGCCATTCATTTGTACGTAAACTGGGAAAAGAAAATCTGCCATTTTAAAATCTCAAAAACCTTCTTCTTATTCTTCAGCCTATTCCCGTCCACTCCTAGATCAAGGCCTCCTCAATTTGACTCCATGTCGTCATGTCCTGAGCAGTCAGGATTCATAAAAAAACATTTTTTATTTTTTTTAGGGAAGACACAAAAGACATATCACTGCCGAATTTCATGGAGACATTCCCGTCCAGTTTTGTTGATTCAAAAGTGTTCCAACAAGCAAGAGAAGTTAGCGCTATTGTACCAACTGAACTCAGGGTAATTACAATTTTATACCTAACATTACATTCCTTTACAGTAAAGTCATTAAAAACAAAAAATGTGTTCACTAGGAGGGGCAAGTCCTGTCTAACAATGGAATCAAACCTTCATGATTACCCATATCATGGATATAATTATCATATGGAGTTGTATAACATTTTTTTTTTAAATAATATCTTAAAAAAAATAAGATTTCAAGATATTATAGAACTCCATAAGATAATTATATCCATGATATGGGTAAACATGGATGGTTTTGATTCCGCCTGTTGTCCTGACTTACCCCCAGATGGATTTTAGTATTCTATATAGAAATTCATGTGCACGCATTGGATTGTCGGCAATAACGACATTGTTGCTAGGAAACAAATGGAGTTCTATAATATCTTAAGTTACTATAGAAGTCCATATGATAATTATATCCATGATACAAGTAATCAGAAGGGTTTTGATTTCAATGTTTGACCAGGGGTGGCAAGTCTGGTCAACTGGCAAAATCAAATTCAACCATGTTTACCCATATCATGGATGTAATTTTCTTATGGAGTTCTATAATATCTCAAGATGTTATAGATCTCCATAAGATAATTATATCCATGATATGTGTAAACATGGATGATTTTGATTCCGCCTGTTGAATATCTTGAGTTACTATAGAACTACATATCGACGGTGGAAAGGCTATTTGACTAACGTGCAGTTCATCAACTTTACAGTAGAGCGATTTAAAGTTTAAATTTTTTGAAAAAAAATCATAACAATTAAACGAATTAATATATTTTAAACTTGTTTTCTACAAGTTTTAGAAGATTTTTTATGTTATTTATTGAAATAAATAACATTCTATTTAGTTAAAAGCCCTGCGAGATAAGTGGTCTGTTAGTCAAATTGTTTTCTGAGACAGTCAGGTAAAACGACTAACATCATACATCTGTATATTTTCCGGTAGGTCTAATTGACTAACGTGCATTTTTACCCAATAAATTGTCTAGTAAAATGATTAACATCCTAATTTTATATGTTTTTTATAGGTCTTTTTGACTAACGTGCATTTTTATCCTACAAAACGTCCAGTAAAAAGAAGTTAAGGTAACTAAAGAGTAAAATTGCATCGGGTATAACACCTTACTTCATGAATCACTAACATTAAATATTCAAGTAAAACATCTAAAGAGGCATGTTTTATATCAATAAAACGATGAAAACATGATGTAATAGTGATCATAAACGTGGCACAAAAATTTTTTGAAGGGGCTACTTATTTTAATATATAGGAAATTATAGGAAAATATAATCATTTAACTATAAAAAATATATTAAAACAAAAAGTCAAAATTGTAAATATCATAAAACCTTATTGTCTATTGAAAAATAAAAATATGACCTATTGGCCTATTGAGAAAAATATGAGTATGTAATAAAATTAATAATAAATTAAATCATTCAATCTTAAATTTATCAACTACAATATATAATATTATATAATATGTATCATCAAAATTTTAACAATGTTTTGATGTTGTGTAGTGATGAAAACACCATAGCTATAGGTATAGGGTTTTTGCACTATGGTAGGAAGGTACCTATATATAATATTAATTTGTAGGGTTTTTGGACTAATAATCAATAATAATAACAGCGCTTCATGTATAGTAAATAGGTAAGCACTTGTGATATATAATAATAACGTGACAATAAAATTCTGGTTGCTTTGCTTGACCAAAACAAAAAGGAAAGGAAGTGTTATGAATGAAAGACACGATGGAAGAATGGAACTATGGTCGGGCCTAAGAGAAGATGATTTTTCATGCGAGGGAGTAGGGGCGATATTAGATGAGCGAATGGTAGAGTGTATGAAAAAATATATGTTTGTAAGCTCAAGGCTCATGTGGACCAGATTTAAGATGAGAATCACAGGTGTGTTTCTGTTTATAGGATATGCGCCTGTAAACTCTAGCTTGGAGAATGCAAAAGATGAGTTTTGGGCAAGTTTTATAGAGGAAATGAACAGGAAAATAGAAAATGAAAAGTTGATTCTGGCAGGCGATTTGAATGGCTGGGTAGGCATCTGGAGAAAAGATTTCGAATCAACTCTCGGACCTTACGGCGATAGCCGATAAAGTGAATGATAACGGCAAAAGACTGTTAGATGTTTGTGTGAAAATGGACCTCTTTGTATCAAACACAATTTTTGATCACAAAATAATTCATATGTATGCATGGGAAATAGAAAATGAAAGATTTTGTATGTGTGGATATTGCTCTGAGAAAACCGACTGTTGATACGAGGGTGCCGAGCTAGAGACAGACCATTTTTTGGTTGTCACAAAAATATGCCTGTTTACGGGTTGGCGCTCTAGAACTAATCGTGGCAGTCTACCACCGCGTATCAAAATAGAGAGGCTGTAAGAGGAACGTATCAGACAAGAATTTGCAAGAAGAATTGAGTGCGCCTTAAGTCCCCACACAGTGACAGAGATGAATATAAGTGGCACATGGAGTATACTTAAAAACAATGTATTCAACGTGGCTAAAAATGTGTATGGCAAAGCAAAAAGAGGTAGAATAAAAAGGGATGCTTGGTGGAATGAATGAGTGAAGAAAGTAGTGGAAGAAAAACGAAATGCGTGGAAGAAATGGTTGTCATGTAAAGGATCTGGATGCGAGAAGGAAGAAAGAGCTAAAAATATATGTACAGAGTGCAAGAGGAAAAAAAACAGTAAAAGAAGAAAAAAATGCACTGACAGAAAAAGAAAGCATGAAAATTGTGATTATTTTTTCTGGAAACACAAAAATGTTCTGGAAAAGAGTAAATCGACGAAAACAAGGAGTTATGCGAAGTCCGAAATGTATAAAAGACAAAGATGGATGTATGGTTATAGACGAAGAAAAAGTCAAGGAAAGATGGATGGAATACTTTGAAGAGTTGTAAGAAAGCACACAGTGCGAAAGTCTGATAAGATGGACAATAGGATACCATGAAATGAATGTGAGAATGAAAGCGAGAAAATTTCAATAAAGATGTCAGAGAAGCAGTAACGCATGGACATACAGGAAAGGCCTCGGGATTTGACTGTATACCAACCGAATTTATCAAATATGGTGGTGAAAAGACGATGGAGTGGTGTCATTGCCTCTTCAAAAAATAAATTAATAAATGTTGGGAGACAAGACGTACCCCGTCAGATTGTAGAAACGTAGTGAATGTGCCCCTTTTTAAGAAAGGGTCAAAATTAGATTAAAAAAACTACCGGGCTAACAGTCTGCTGAGTTCGGTTGGAAAATTGTATGCTAGGATACTGGACCAAAAGTTGAGGTTACAGCAAATAAGGTATGGGATGCACAAATAGTGAATGTTGGAGGTAGAGGTTGCATCGACCAAATCTTTTCCTTTCGAAAGACGACTGAAAAGGTTCTGGCAAAAAAACAGAAACTTTTCTGTGCTTTCGTAGACCTGGATAAGGCCTACGAGTCCGTGAAAAGCTTTGGAATGTGCTATCAGTATATGGAGCGGGAGACAGGTTAATAAGGGCAATATCATCTCTCTACGAAGAAAGTTAAACTTTTGTGAGGATTGAAAACTCTCTTACAGGATGGTTATCCATTAATATGGGAGTGAAGCAAGGGTGCGTATTATCACCGTGGCTGTTTAATTTATACATACTTTGACTTCTGTGAAAGAGCACTTAAGAATGAGAACATTGGGTTGAAACTGGAAGATGTTACTCTATGTGATCTAATGTTAAAATAGTAATCGATGGATGCATGAAAAATGGACTGAGAATGAATGCAACTAAATCTAAAATGATGGTATTTGAGAAGGACAAAAGACGAACAAAATGCGAGATACGAGTGGAGAATGTACAATTAGAACAAGTCGATGAATATTTATACTTAGGAAGCATGTTTCAGCATGATGGAAGACTGGAAAAAGACATTGAAAGGAGAGTAACAGCACGGAATAGAGTGAATGGTGTATTAAGAACTGTATTGGCTGACCCAAGTATTTCGAGACAAGCAAAGCTCGCGGTACACAATGATATCATCATACCGACTCTAATGTATGCTAGTGATACATGGACATGGCAAAAGATGCATGAAAGTAGAATTAACGCGGTTAAAATGAGGTCACTAAGACGAATGTGTGGTAAAATGATAGAATAGGAAATGGAGATATTAGACGAGAATGTATGAATGAAAGAAATATCGTAAGTAAGATGAAAATAAATGTCCTAAGGTATTGTGGCCACATAGATGGAGTAATGACAGTCTGACAAAAAAGTATATAAGGCTGATAAAAGAGGAACGAAAAGTAGAAGTCGGCCAAGGAAAATTTGGCACGATCACATAAATGGAATTTTGAAAGATGGAGACGTAAGAACTAAGAATAACATAAGAACGTGTATGAGAATACGCATGGACGTGAACGAAGCGAGAAATATATGTCAATAGAGAGGAGTCTGGCGTTCGGTTCTCTCTGCCTACCCCAAATAGGGAAAGGGTGTGATGGTATGGAATAGATTAGCATGACGCGCTCCTCTTACCACGGTTGTGCATAGACTAACGTCACAACGAGACAGTGCCGCTGTTTATAGCATTTAAGTAACGACAATTTGCTCCCTTAAATTTACAGCTAACAAACCACTTCTGTACTTTTGGTATTTATTTTATTTGACTAACAGACAATCATAATAAAAATATGATTGCAGTAAAATGATTTACACGTTGAAAATTATTAAAGATGTGTGAAGCAAATTGTCTAACGTGCCGAAAGTAGTAAAAATGAAATGGGTTTATTTGACTAAAATGCCATTGGCTTATTTTTTCTAGTGAGTATAAAAGACTAACACGCCGAATGTAGTATAAATGAAGTGGGTTTTATTGACTAACCATCAGTGACATACTATTTTCGAGTAAGGATTAAAGGCTAACGTGCCTTAAAAAAAATGATATAATCGAGAAAAAACTCTAAACAGATATATCGAAAAATTTTCAATCAAGAATAAAATCTAATAAGCTCACATTGTTGAAATCATAAAAAGGCAAGGTGCCTAAAATCAAAATATCATTTCTCAACTCATAGCTAACTGAAGTTTAAAAAAAAAACACAGTATTTTGTGTCGTTTTAGCCATAGTATCTTTTTATATCTTCTTAAACTGTAAGCATTTTAAAATGACTAATACGCCAAAAAAGTTATTTGATCGTCGTGAAACCAAAACCATTCGACGCAGAAAAAAAAGGCGATTCCAACGGTGTATATAACTCAATATCGCCAAAATTGGCGTGTTAGTCAATTAGCCTTTCCACCGTCGATATGATAATTATATCCATGATATGGGTAATCAAAAGGATTTTGTTTTCACTGTTTGACCAGATTTGAGAATATCTTAAGTTACTATAGAACTCCATTTGATAATTATATCCATGATATGGGTAGTCAAAAGGGTTTTGATTTCACTGTTTGACCAGACTTGCCCCCCAGTACTTAAATGTTGAATCATGGTATAATACTTTATATATTGTTGTGTTTATTTCAGACTCCCATAGTGATACCTCGTGACTTCACAGCTTCTGACCTGGAAGAGGAGCACCGATTGGCTTACTTCCGCGAGGACCTCGGCATCAACCTTCACCACTGGCATTGGCATCTTGTATATCCCTTCACTTCGGCCAACAGAGAGATTGTGGCCAAGGATAGGAGAGGAGAACTGTTTTACTATATGCACCAACAGATACTTGCCAGGTATTCTTAAATTAATCTCAATTTAAAATGTTTTACATGTTTATTTCATAAATTACAATGGGGCAAATGAGTAAGTCGTGGACAACACTACAAAGAATTTGCTTTACATATATTTATTTTATTTTTAGGGCCTAATCAGCCGAAACAATTGTGCTGTTTTATTTGATTTAATAAAACTTACACATTAATTTTTTCTTCTTGAAATGTTGACAATTTTTGAATGCACGATTATGAAATGCATTTCTGTTGTATAAATTCTTTGAACAAAAATTAAAAAAGTCAATTTTTAAGAATATTTTGAATGAAAGCATGCAGAAGTAATGGACAAAGGTATTATGTGTGTAGAAAATCGATCAGGGGGGGCAAGTCTGGTTCAATCGGCGAAATCAAAACACTCGTGATTACCCATATCATGCATATAATTATTATATGGAGTTCTACAATATCTTTAGATGTCATAGAACTCCATACGATAATTATATCCATGATATGGGTAATCACTAGGGTTTTGATTTCGCCGGTCGAACCAGACTTGCCCCCCAGATCTAAGTTAATACACTCTACATGTATTTTATCAACATGAAGTTAATCAATCTTATAGTTTTGGCTGTACAGAAGACTGTTGTCATAATATCAAATTGTGGTTTGAATGTTCAATAATAATATCAAATAACTAATTTGTGGTTTAAATGTTCATAATAATAAATAAAAATAATAATAATTAGAATTTATAAAGCGCCGTTTAGTGATACAAGATCACTCCAAGGGCGCTGTGGCTTATTTGTTGGCTCTACTAAACAAAGCAGTCTTAAGTAATTTACTGAAGGTGTCAACACTCTGAGCTCCACGTATATCAGGGGGCAATTTATTCCATTTTAAAGGCCCGTTCACACTGAAACTGCGATCATAGTAAGCCACTTTATTGACTCTGTCCAACTCTTTTAAAGAGTTGGTACTCTGTGATCCCGATGATCTCAATGAGAGTTGTCTTCCTGATAGGACATTCTTTTGACATAGATCTTGTATGTAGTGTGGAGCCAAGTCGTTCAGATCCTTAAACACCATCAAGCACACCTTATAGTCCACACCTTATAGTTCATAATATCAAATAACTCATTTGTGGTTTAAATGTTCATAATATCAAATAACTCATTTGTGGTTTAACTGTTCATAATATCAAATAACTCATTTGTGGTTTAAATGTTCATAATATCAAATAACTCATTTGTGGTTAACATGAAGTGAATCATAACAAAAAAGTATTTTCAAATCATATTTACAAATTATTCTTATTTTGTATCGCTTCTTTGGCAATTAATAGGTACTAAGTGACATATTGATTTAACACGTACCCATAAACAAGTTGCCACATTCTGGAGACTATGATTATTATTATCTCACAGATGCATCCTGTAAACATGATTAAAAGCTGTGTTCACGAAGGTCGACAATCCCAACGAATAATGTTTTTCAGATACAATGCAGAAAGGCTGTGTAACCAGCTGAAGCGCGTCAAGCGGTTCAACAATTACCGCGAGCCCATCCCCGAGGGATACTTTCCCAAGCTGGACAGCATGACCAGCGGCAGGACCTGGGCTGCCAGACAGTCTGGTGTCACATGGCAGGACATCAACAGAGAGGTGGACGCCATCAAGGTTACTGTTGACACCATACAGTTGTGGAGAGACAGACTCGATGAAGCCATCAGCTCAGGATCTGTCCAAATGGTAACAATTCTATTTTTACTCCTCACTACCCTAAGGGGATATATTTATTTATTTAAAACTTCTTGGGCACATGTGCACAATGGCGGGCTTATTGCCAAATGGCAATATCTTCCAACCAACTGTATTTATTTGGTGAAAGCTATTTTATTTATGATATGTATCAACATTTTTATGATTACAACATATAATAAAAATATAGTAACGTATAAAACAAAAACATTAAAGACACGGATGGGACAGGAGATGGGACAGGAGATGGGGGGGAGGAGACAAGGATAGGATAAGGAGACAAATTTAAGTGTTATTTGTAAGGAAATGATTCCTCAGATTTCTTGTGAAGGCGTGAAGTGTTAATGAAACTCGAAGTTACGATGTGATGTGATTCCAAAGTCTCTCTGCTTGTACGGAGAAAGATGTGGTGAAAAAGAAAGTATTGGGATACTGAGCGTTCTTTCAGTATATAGTGGGGAGTTATGAAATTTGTAATTTTTAAGGTTATTTTTTTTTATAACAGACTATGTCCTATTCTGATTCGTTTCAGAGTACGAAAACGTCTGTAACCAACGGGCGACCATGGATAAAAGGATTTTGTTCGCGCGGTGTGACGTAATGAGTCCCGTATAAATGCAAGCACCTTTTTTACATTTCTCATATACTGAAATTTAGACGGATAAATTTAGACGAATCAGAATTGGACTAATATAATGATTCTATTCTGAAAGTTTCATTACAATGATCTTTGTGTGTGTGTGTGCTGTGTACTATGTGCAATGTACGGCTTGTTTATACTACTTTATCGATTAAAGACTATAGTACTCATTCAATTCTTTTCAAATTTCGCAAATTTATAAATCTAATACTCGCTTGGACCCCATTAGATTTTGAGGGATATCTGATCAGTGCTTCTCAATTTTTATACTAACAAATATTTCAAAGTGACCCCAAACCCAGGAAACTTAATATTTGATATTTGTATTTTCAAATTGCTATTAATAGTTTTTGAAATAAAAATGTAAAAATATACTACTCGCAAAAAACATAAAGTTTGTAGCCATGATGTAACAAGCGAATTATGACATTATACTTTTTTCTATGGTTGTTAATTCTTTTCGCATCATTATGACAGTTTTAAAAGTGACTAAAATTGTAGCATTTTTATAGGTTATTATTTAATTTGTTCTTTCACCATTCCCAGAATTTTTTTTTTTTGTTATTTTTATCTATTGGAATGGTAGTGTAATTTTTATTTTATTGGAATGGTAGTGTAATTTTTATTTTATTTATTGGGATGATAGTGTAATTTTTATTTTATCTATTGGGATGATAGTGTAATTTTTATTTATCTATTGGGATGATAGTGTAATTTTTATTTATCTATTGGGATGGTAGTGTAATTTTTATTTTATCTATTGGGATGATAGTGTAATTTTTATTTATCTATTGGGATGGTAGTGTAATTTTTATTTTATCTATTGGGATGATAGTGTAATTTTTATTTTATCTATTGGGATGGTAGTGTAATTTTTATTTTATATATTGGGATGATAGTGTAATTTTTATTTTATCTATTGGGATGATAGTGTAATTTTTATTTTATCTATTGGGATGATAGTGTAATTTTTATTTTATCTATTGGGATGATAGTGTAATTTTTATTTTATCTATTGGGATGATAGTGTAATTTTTATTTATCTATTGGGATGATAGTGTAATTTTTATTTTATATATTGGGATGGTAGTGTAATTTTTATTTATGTATAGGGATGATAGTGTAATTTTTATTTTATCTATTGGGATGGTAGTGTAATTTTTATTTAATATTTCAGGCAGATGGTTCAACTCAACCATTGACAATTGACATATTGGGCAACATGATGGAGGCGAGCGATCTCAGTCCTAATCGACAGTACTACGGTAGCTTCCACAATAATGGACATTTGTTCACAGCATACATTCATGATCCTGATGCTAAGTATTTGGTAAATATGTAAATAATAAAGAAATTTTACCTTCAAATAAAATTTGTATTTTGTTTCCATCCATGACTGGAGTCCATTATGAGAGAGTGAGCTCTCTTTTCCGCTCGGTTGTTCATATTACCCCACTTTTTCACATAAAAATTCGTCAAATACTCCTAATTTTCTTCCTTATGGCAACACCGGCGATGTTGGCGTCCTTTCTGCGCCGCCATTTTGAATCATATGGCTCATAATGCACCAGGTAGAGATTACCTGGACTCCAGTCATGGATGGAAACAAAATACAAATTTTATTTGAAGGTAAAATTTCTTTATTTTGTGTTCCGTATCCATGACTGGAGTCCATTATGAGAGATCTGTTTGTTATCACCTGGTGACCCCAAGGGGTTTGGTGTCATATGTGATCCCTTACTGGCGTGAAGAGTGACGCCATAGAGTCTTGAGAGGGTTTGTCAGAGGTCTTTCTTAGCTCTCTTTGGTAAAATCTCCTGAAGGTTAACTCGCTTTTCCAGTTGCCACGCTCCATAATGTCCTCTATGGGACAGTTTTCTAACCAGTTGAGGGAAGATACTGCAGAACGCGCACTTCCCGGGGTGGCATCTACCCCTGCTTCTCGTAATGCAGACTTGATCCATCCTCCAATGACAGTTCTCGAAGCAGGTCCTATTTCCCCTGTGGTACGAACGAAGAGTTCGGTCATTCCTTGGTTTCTCCTTGACTTGGATGTAACAACCAGTTTTCGAAGCCACAACAGAGGATTGGTGTTTACGCATTCATTTCCAGTTAGTTTCCAGCCAGATTGCTGATGTTTAGAAGTATCGGTCTTGGCTCCAAACGCTGGCCACAAGACAATAGCATTTCCAGTGTCTATGAAATTGGTTGGATTGATTCTCAGTAAGGTGAGATCTTGCACTCTTCTACCGGATGCCAGAATCAGTAAGATTGCTGTACGCCGAGAAACCTCATAGAGGTTGTCTTCTTTAGGAGGGTTCTTACGGAGCCAATCTAGTACAACTCGAGGGTCCCATATTGGTGGCTTAGGAGCTTTTCCCCTTGCTATTGTAATAGCTTTCAGGGTATGTCTGACTAAAAAATCACTATTTATTTTATCTGCTTCTGGCGCAGGTCCACAAAAAGCCACTATTGCAGATTTGTGTACCAAGATGGTTCTTGGAGCTAGGCCATGGGTGATGAAGAGATCAGCCAAGTACCGTGCTACCGCTGCTGGTGGTGGATGATATGGTTGGACGTTACGGCTTTTGCACCACCGTTGCCATCTTTTCCATGCAGGTCTATAAGTGTTCAGCGTGGATTCTCTCCAACCCGATCTGAAAAGTTGGCGTTCCTCCAAAGACCAATCCTTTACGGCCCGTTCCCACCCTGGACCTTCCAGATCTCCAGACGTAGATGTTCGACCTTCGGAGGAGGATAACCTGTCGTCGTATCGATTAGATTTTCCCTTAGGTTTGAAACAATTGTCGGACCTCCTTTGGCTCTTTGTCTGAGTTCGTTTAGCCAAAACGTTCTTTCCCACCGGGGAGCAACTAACAGGAACATTCCTTTTGCTTCTAGTAGGTGAGTGAGTACTCTTGGGATAAGATTTGGCGGAGGAAATACCCAGGCTAGGCGATAATTCCAGGATCGACTGAATGCGTTGTGATAAAAGGCTGAGGAGTCTGTTGAGTCGAGTGATACGTAGCATGGAACGACGTGGGCCGTGGCTGATGCGAACAGGTCGATGTCTGGTCTTCCCAGCTTTAAGAATAGTTTGACAATCGCTTGCTTTTGTAAGTGCCATTCCGGGAGAGGTGTACCCCGCGAGAGATGGTCCGCAATCCCGTTGTATCGACCCGGAATGTACTGTGCGGCTAACGATATCTGACTCTTGTCGACGAATTCTAACAAGTTTTGCATTAGTTGCAGCAGGCCTAATGATTTTGTTCCTCCTTCCTTGTTTATGTGAGCGACTACCGTCTTGTTGTCGGTTTGTAACAAAACGCTCCTTCCTCTTAGATTCTGTGCTTGGGATTTTAAGACAGCGAGAACTGCAAATGCTTCTTTTCGGTTGGAGTGCCACTGTTGTTGTTTCGTGGTCCAATGCCCGGCCACTGTGATGTCGTTGATCTGACCACCCCAACCTGTGTCTGCTGCATCTGTTGTCAGGAAGTGTGTAAAGGGGGGTCTGTGAATGGGAGTTGTCGTTCCTACGGCTTCCCTCCACCACTGGAGGTCTGCTAGAGTTGCTGCAGGGATGTTCACCAATTTGGAGGACTTGGTTTGTAGGAAGTGGCGGGTGAACCTCTGCAGGTTGCGGCAATGCAAACGACCCCGAGGGGTTGTAAAGTTTGCAAAGTTGAGTCTGCCCAGAAGACTTTGAGCCTGCCTGAGAGAGCAACTGCCGGCTTGGATCGGAACACATAACGCTTGGCGAAGACCAGAGCATTTGCGTTCCGATAGAGACTTCTGATTGGCTCTGGTATCCCACATGATGCCCAGAAACTCCAGTTTTTGGGTGGGTATTAAGATGCTCTTGTCGTGATTTACACACCACCCTAACTGCATCAGAGTCTTGAGTGCCTCCGTTGTCTGACCGCTCAGGGATTCCATCGATTGGTTGGCTAGAAGGAAATCGTCTAAGTAGACTACTACTCTTATGCCCCTCTTTCTTAAGAGCTCGGCTACCCAGTTTGTGAGAGAAGCAAAGGTCTTCGGAGCTGAGGACAGTCCGAATGGTAGACATGTCATTTGTAGTAGCTCTCCTTGATAAACCAGGCGTAGGAATCTGCGATGGTGTTTGGCTATCGGCAGGTGGAAGTAAGCTTGGGTGAGGTCGATTTTTACCAACCAGTCGTTGGGTTGCAAAAAGTCCGGAACTCGGAAGTGGTTGAAAAGCCTGAAGGGTTTGGGAGCAAGAAAGTTGTTCAATGATTTTAGGTTGAATATTGGCCTGAGGGACCCGTCTGATTTTGGTGTGAGGAACAGGCTCGAGATGAAGCTTGGGGTCTGGTCGCCAGGCTCTATGACATTGAGCTCTCTCATTTCGCGAATGTGTTCTGTCATTTCTGGGGAGATCTTTGTTGCGAAATTTTGGATGATAGTCCTTGTTGGGAGTATCAATGGGGGCTTGGAGATGAAGGGGATTCTGGATCCTTTGAGCATCTTGAGGATCACATTCGGTGCTCCTAGTTCCTCCCATGTTCTCCAAAAGTTTTCCAGGCGCCCACCTCGAAACTGCCTCCGGTAACTGTCACCTCCTACTTCTTCCTTGGCCCCGGACATGTTTTCCCCGCTCTTGTCTCCTAGGCTTAGCTCTGGTGGCATCCCTTCTTGACCTGAAGCTATCTCGAAAGGGCTTCCAGTTTTCCTTTTTTGGTTTTTCGGATTGAGAAGAACCTGTTGGATAACGAGCCTGGGCCGGTCTGGGAGGAGGAGGAGGTGGTGGAAGTGGAATCTGTGACCCGATCAACTTCTCTCTTCCCCCATTTCGGGACAGGTAGTCCGCTAGTTCACTTTTCTCGAAGAGAGTTACTGAACTAGGAGGGATCTTGGCTATCCCGTCACGGGTGTACTCATCCCGAATGCCCTCAAGAAGTGCATGTCGCCTTGCTTGGATACATTCTGCACGCTTTCCGCAAACTATTTGGAGGATATCTTCCCCGATTCTGTTGTAAACTGAACTACCCGTGAATAAACCTTGAATCTTCTCGAACACTGCCTCAGGTGTTAATAAGGTTTCCGCATCGGCAGTCCAGTTCACGAAGTTCTGCAT
The DNA here is from genome assembly GCA_963576475.1 of Molanna angustata. NCBI lineage: Eukaryota > Metazoa > Arthropoda > Insecta > Trichoptera > Molannidae > Molanna > Molanna angustata. The sequence continues at coordinate 7,103,669 of OY754984.1, forward strand.
GTTGTCGCGTAAGACCTCTCTTTGTGCCAGTAGAGCATTAGATAGTGCTCCGAAGGTCCTGTCCAGACCTGTCAAGTGCGTCGCTTTTTTATCGAGTCTACGCAATTCCTCGTTGACTTCCAGATCCACAAAGGCAGGAGTCGCAACGTAGGATTTTTGCACATCGATGTAACGCACCGACGACCACTCCTTTGACTCGAAACGCTGCAGACTTGATATCTGTTTTACGCGTCGTGCGTCGGCCTCGGGAACTAGCGGTTCCTTAGTTATCGTCGTTAACTCGCCAAAGTCGAGGTGTTTTTGTGGCAGTGGTTGGTGTGAAACATTAGCGGGTATTTGACTCTCCTGCTGACCTCTAAGTAGGTTTGTCAAGTCGCCCACTTGTTTACACAAATAATCCACCCGTGGATCATATGCGTGGCGATACGACTTCCTTCGCCGTCTGCGATTATCGCGGGAAGAATCGCTCGAAGTGTCCGACGCGTAACGGGACGAGTTTTCTCGCGCATAGTTTTGCGAGCTGCTGCCGGCACGGACCTCTGTGTCGGCTGATGCCCTGGCATGCTCACGGGCGGATCGACTACTTTCGCGACTCGGGGAGCGCAATTTAGTCTCTTCGTGACGTCTTTTTAGAGTCGTCCGCGGAATTATCGGCGAATCGGGAAAGCCGATAAATTCTTCACTGCTTTTATTAGACATATTTGAATTAAATGAGTCAATATCTCGTAAACACTATATAACAATAATTAAAAGTCACTATCTTAAGCACATGAACACTTGAAGAGTCAATATCTCGAAAACACTATAAAATAAATAAAAGTCACTATCTTAAGCACGTGAACTTGAAGAAATGAGTATTTTAGGGTTAATACACGCCGTACACGGAAAAAAATACTAGAAAATTTATAGTTTTATGAATTTTTCCGCAACACGGCACAATTTACAACCGTTAGCTTTGAAAATAAAGCGTCATATGATTCAAAATGGCGGCGCAGAAAGGACGCCAACATCGCCGGTGTTGCCATAAGGAAGAAAATTAGGAGTATTTGACGAATTTTTATGTGAAAAAGTGGGGTAATATGAACAACCGAGCGGAAAAGAGAGCTCACTCTCTCATAATGGACTCCAGTCATGGATACGGAACACAAAATACATATAATATTTTGTACAGTACTAGAATAATATATTTAAGATACAGAAGAGAAAGACATTCGTGGTTTCACTGGGTTCACAAATCCAGGCTCACGAGCACTGGCCGACCAGAGTACCAGCCAGAATAGGTGAGCCACATGAGCTTGCGACCATGTATGCGGGATTAAGTGGCTACTTTATGACTCAAGTTACTGATATATGATATTTTTATTTCAAATTGGTGAAAAGGCACATCATCTTCATAAAATGGCATTGAAGAAATTATCAAGTTTTCATTATAAAATATTTAAATAAAAATAATTTAACAAACTCCTTTCATATTTTCCATACAATATTTGAATACTTTATAGAATGACTTGTTAGTGAGGAGTTTAGCGTTGGCCACAACCTACTCGTTTTCTCATATCTTATGGTCATGGTTGAACCAATATTAAACTATCCCCGTCGCCAGTTCAATTTGACATTTGAGTTGAATCACAATTCAACTATTGATCCATGATTATAAGAAATGTGATCAATTGTAGTTGAACCACAGTTTTTATAAATAACACTGAAATATGACAGAAGACGACACTTTGCGCAAGTGGCAAGTTTATTGTCATTCGGCAATTTCTTCTTAACTAACCAGTGTTTCCTGACAAGATGTGCAAGGATTGCATGAAAAATAATTTTGCCAAACTAATTTTGTCACAGAAGCCGAATGGCTAACCATGTCACTGTATAAATATTGCAGACATCAGGGGGGCAAGTCTGGTCCAACCGGCGAAATCAAAACCCTCGTGATTATCCATATCATGGATATAATTATCATATGGAGTTCTATGACATCTAGAGATATTATAAAACTCCATATAATTATTATATCTATGATATGGGTTATCGTGAGGGTTTTGATTTCGCCGGTTGGACCAGACTTGCCCTCCAGATTATTTAAAAAAAGATTTGTTTATTCATATTTTCTGGATCATATCAAAAATTGATTGGGATGATGATACTATTTGAATATTCATACCTGCCTTTTAAAAATAATTTATATTTTGTTATAGGAACGCTTTGGAGTTATGGCAGATGAAGCTACAACTATGAGAGATCCATTCTTCTATCGTTGGCATGCACAGATTGATAGCATCTTCCAGAAGTTCAAAGGATCCAACGCAGTTCAACCCTATACTCCGGCTTTGGTCAGTATCATATTATGAGAAATATTTCACAAACATTCCAACAGCAATAATAATATAGCAAAAAAATTACACTAGATTTAAAATAAAAAAAAGGTTTTTTGCTGTAATTTAGTTTTTTTTTAACAGAGGTCTGAATTGTGTTTTTTCACAGCCAACTTTTATATGTGCCGTTGTAGCGGGGTGCTTGCGAACTATTGTATGGAGAAACCAACACATGTTGAAAGAAAGCAAAATGAAGATATATAAGACCTGCATAAGGCCAATAATGACATATGGCATCGAAACCAGAGTCAACACCACGAGAACAAAGAGTCTCTTGCGAACCACCGAGACGAAAACTCTGCCCCATTGCAGGTTTAACCATCCGAGACAGAGTACGAAACTCTGAAATTCGGAGGATCTGCGATGCCGAGGATGTCGTGCGATGGGGTAGAAACAGAAGACGTTATCGGAGAAATCACGTCGAAAGAGCGGATTCAGTGAGAGTGGTGAAAATAGCGGCAGACGAGATACCGTCAACCAGCAGACCCCCTGGACGACCGCCATAGAGGACAAGGACAACTGGACATACGCGTCCCAGGAGTGAATCCGAGAATAAACAGTACCCAGTACTGGAACAAGCAGAAGAAGAAGAAGATATTATATGTACTATGGTATTATGTTAGGGATTGATTGTGAAAAAGTTTGTTTAATTCTGCACTTTAATTATTGTTGCTCTATCTCTGTTGCATCGAAAATATGTATTAACGGAATGCCAGTGCCAAAATTGCTTCATCTTCGATTCCACATCCGAGTTGCATGAACTGTGAACGAGTAAGTAAGTATAAGTAGAGGTGTGGTTATAAATTATTCTGTATATCCAGAGTTTAAATATTACTATTTCAGCCTTATATATATTATTTTTGCTAGGTTGCATCACTTATATAATTTTCATAAAAATTGTTCTTTTTTTAGCTAGGAAATCAAGATGTGACCGTGGATTCTGTGGAGGTCGTGCCTGAGGGCGGTTCCCCCAACACTCTGCAGACATTCTGGATGCAGAGCGATGTGGACCTGTCTCGAGGACTGGACTTTTCAGACAGAGGAGCGGTCCTCGTGCGTTTCACTCATCTCAATCATACACCATTCACTTACAAGTAATTTCTAATAGTTTTATTTCAATACAATAATTGCAATATTCTCTCCTTGCAGAGAATATTTTTCTTTATTATGATGGTGATAATTTGGAGTCCAATAAATATACTCGATTTTAAATTCCAGTCACTTTTTATTACAGAAAAAAATATGAGTACAAAATAAAATATGTTTTCAGTCGAATTTGATGTTTGTAAATCAGGGTATAAAACCAGAATAATTTTTATTAATTTCACTTTAAAAAATAAACTAATTATCTTTGCACAAAATCTCTAATCAGATTTTTATTGTGTGAAACAATAATTAGTTACAGGTAGGTAAACAAGAAATACTTGAATCAAGAATTCAACTTCAGAGACATCTATGAGAAAACTGTACAAGTTTTATCTATCAACCTTATTGCATTTAATACTATAAACTATCACAATTATATAGATGTCTCTTAATATTTTTATTTTCATAAATTACTTTTATAATATATATTGTAACACGCCGACTTGCAAAAAAATATAAGATGTCTTTGGCACAGATATCGGGTGGGTTCTCTTGTCTGAACCCAAGCCCTTCAGGGAATTTAAATAATTTATTAATTGGCTGTGATGTCCTAGGATCCCTCCGTCATGCCATTCCCATATTATTTAATCTTTATTCAAATATCAGAAGGTATCATTGATCAATCAAAACAATTGCAATTAATAATTTCAATTTAATTCTGTCTTCAAACAAATGTTCAAAATCACACAATATTAAGCATACAAAATATCTTATAACAATTTCCATACTACAGGAAAAATGAGTCTTTGATGTTTCGACTCACAAAGTCTCGTCAGGCTGGCTAGGATTACCAGCGACACCTTACCAGAGATTGGTTTGCGGGAATACACAGATGTGTCATGCTTCATTTTACACCCCCATACCTGTCGCTGGTTACACCACAATAGACTCATTGTGGGATATGCCGTATGTCATCATGGTATGAATGAATTAATTTTTTCAGCATCACGGTGACAAATTCTGGCGATGCCAAGAGAGGAACCGTCCGTATCTTCATGGCTCCCAAGAATGACGAAAGAGGGCTCCCATGGACACTTAGCAACCAGAGAGTGATGTTCATCGAGTTGGATAGATTTGTTACCGAATGTAAGTTTTCATTTAAATATTCCCTTTCTCCTCTGTACTATGATATAAATTTATTTTTATTTTGAAACGCAGTCAACTGCCATCACAAGTCGTTTGACTTTTGTACTGACGTCTTGGATTCAATTCCCAGCAAAAAGTCTACCTCCATGAGTTTCTCTAAGTTATCAGGAACCCAAATATTTCCGTAATTACATAATAGATGGGTCGATGGCAGAGTGGTTAGCGCGTTGGGTTAGTAATCCAGTGGTTGCGAATTCGAATTCTGCCTCGACCGATTTCGTTCACCATTTATTTGCATTTATTTATTTAGTAGCATTTATTTGCTTATTTTAGGGAACTTAGGAAGATGTATAGGTACTTGTTTAAAAAGGACATATTCATTTAAAAAAAATATGCAATGATTTTTTTCATTTTGCATACACATTGGTACGTAAACTAAAAGTATGTAAACTAAAAATGAACTAATATTTCTGGCGTGGTTCAGGGGAGACATCTATGCTAAAGCACTGTCACCACATGTGTAGTTTTCGCCAAATATCTCGAACCTGGCTTAATAAATAAATAAACAAATCTCTAAAAAAAAACAAATTTTATTTTTATCCATTTTTTTACCACGAGGTTTTTTTTGTTTAATCTTTATCTTAGTGTGATGTATTATTTTTGTTTTTTTTTCATTTTCGTTGTTTTGTTGATGTACTTTTATAATTTTGTCATACTTTGTAATTAGTCCCGTCAAACGGTGGAATCAAAACCCTCATGATAACCCATATCATGGATCTAATTCTAATGAAGTTCTATAATATCTTAAGATAATATTATGGGTTATCATGAGGGTTTTGATTTCATCGTTTGACAGGACTTGCCTCCCCCCCTATTGGCTGGAAGAAATTGCCTATTGGCAATTAGCCCGTCAGTGTGCATTGTATTTGCTATGTACAAAAAGCAATATGTATGACCAAAATAATGAACCTGTTAGCAGATTAATGACAAAATATTCTATAATGTTTGTTGTTTTTTTAGGTTACTTTGGTTCTCATAGTAAATTCTGTAAATTTATGAAATATGTAAAAATTAACCTTATGGCCATTTTGTTTCAGTGAATCCCGGACAGAACAATATAACTCGCCGCTCTGATGAGTCTTCCGTGACGATACCGTTTGAGAGGACCTTCCGGGACCTGTCTGTGACGAGGGACGAGTCCGACGCCACCAGATCTTTCAACTTTTGCGGATGCGGATGGCCCCAGCACATGCTGATACCAAAGGGCACACCACAGGGAGCTCTGTTCCAACTCTTTGTGATGGTCTCCAACTACGAAAGAGACAGGGTAAGATTTACTTCGATATAATAATAAATAGAAAAAATCTGTTTATTGATTTGGAATCATTCGGATTCCTTGGAGTAAAAATTTTCAATTTGCTTCCATTTAAATTGAAGAAAACTAAAAATATAAATAGTTTTAAATGAGGATTAAAAAAATGGGTAAAAAAAAACAGGCAAGACACTGATAAATAAATTACTTAATGTTAACATGCAATGACACACACGCACACCTAAATCATATACTTATATAATTATAAGCTGCTTCAGAACAGGTTTTTAACCTAGTGAAGCAGTTTACGTTCCGCATTTAGTTCTTAAGTATCTTTTTTTAAAAAAATTGTATTGTTAAACTTTGATGTGTATAAAGTGTATATTATATCTAGCTGTGAGGCACCGGCTTAGAATAGTGCTTCCACTCTTTTCTATTATTGTTTTCGAGTGTCCCGTAAGAGCCGAGTAATAGAAAATACAACAGGCAACAATAACATCTCACATAGTTTAGCAATGAGGTTCACCACCCATTCTGAATGTAGTGCCTTTTAGGTGAGACGAGACTGGTGTGTGGGTATACACAGATGTGTTGTGCTCCCTTTTATAAGGCAATCACACCCGCACACCTTTCGCTGGTTACCCCACTTTGTGGGATATGCCGTGATGGTATGAATGAATGAATGTTACAGAAAAAAAAAAATACTACTGTTCGTCCCCGGAGCGGCTGCTCGTCTGACAAAACAAGAAAACTACTATCAGGCATATTTCATACTACTACCGCTAAGAGTCCTACCACAAACGTGGAGGCAGGTCAATCATGGCGAGGGTTTCCCACCCAACAGTGTCACGGTAACACTAGACTATCACAGAGAGCTTTTGCCATGCCTGTAGTACTTTTGGTTCTTCGATTTCCACGCCAGGCTAAGCGTTGGCTACAACTTTCTCATCATCATGGCGGACTACCGCCGAGTGGGTCGTACCTCCCAATCCTGCAATATTAAGAAGTGACAGTTTCAAATATAAAAAATTATAAATATACTTTATATTGACATTATTTTTTCAGGTAAACCAAACTGGCGACGACACACCTTGCGCTGACGCTTCCAGTTACTGCGGCATCAAGGATCGACTTTATCCCGACAGGAGAGCGATGGGATATCCGTTTGACAGACCACCGTTGCCTCAGTTTGCCACCATTGAGGACTTCCTTCAGCCCAATATGGCCGTCCAGGATGTGACCATTAATTTCTCCGATCGAACCGTGCCTAACCCACGAAATCCCAGGAATTAAGATCATCATATAACAAGTAATAGGACAGGGTGCCTTGTCAACAGGTCAATTTTTTAAGCGATGGAAAAGAAATGTGACAGTTGCCTGTCACGTGATCTTTTCTTATATTTTCTTTGACTAGGCACCCAGGAACATCACTATAATAAATTTAATAGGCTAGAGCTATTTACACGACTCAACCATAGAAAATGTCTTTTGTTTTCTTTGACCAGGCACCCAGGAACATCACTAGTCCAACTGTCGATTTGTTCAGGAGAACTTAGTTCTCTTAACATATCGACAATGTATCAAGCCAGAATACGCGAGAATTGTATGGAGAGGTCTACTTTTTTCACGGCTTTTCCAACTTTGAAGTCAAAAAACACCAACTTAGAGGCTTCGCAGCATATATGTTCCATACACGGATTTACTCAGAATTCGGAGTAGAACATTTCGTGTGTCTGTGTGTGTGTGTGTGTGTGTGTGTGTGTGTGTGTGTCTGTGTGTGTGTCTGTGTGTGTGTGTGTGTCCCCCCCCCTTATAACTTTTGATCCGCTCAATTTACAGAGCCTAAAATTTCAGAATATATAAACAGTTACAGGCCTACAAAACTTTTATACTCGGAATTTTGAATTTTTGTTTCAGTCAGGGGTTATCAACTTTTGAATTTTTATTTTATTTTTCCATATATCTCAGAAACCATAAACGCTAGAACGCTGAAAATTGGTACAAACATAGACAAATACAAAATCTCAAATTAGTTTTTGCAAAAAAATTCCAGGGTTTCTCAAACATTTTTTTTTAAGAAAAATATTTTTTTTATGATAAATTTATGAGTTTAACTGCCTATATTTCCAAAACTTTTAACAATTATCGAAAAAAGGCGAAACACCCCAACTAGATAATTTAATTTTCTATAAAAAATATTAACATTGTAGTAGAAGATCTCAATTTTTTTTTAACAATTTTTTTAAAAATCGAATTTAGTGACGACATCGCTTCATACATTTTGTATGGCAGTCGCCTATACACAATATGTAAGAAGACTTAATAGTTTGATACTTCATCTCCAAACATACATACATACCATCATGCTATTTGCATATTCTGGGTAGGAAAAAGGATCTTCCTCCATACTATCCTATCTTGACATACATACCTACATATGTTGTATAGAAAACAAAATATCTGAAAATATTCAATAATTTGTATCTATGGGTTTATAGTTTGGTACATATTCTTCAACTATACATACTATCGCTATCGACAGTTGGATCTCATGTGTTACATGCAACTAGTAATAAATTCAATGGGCTAGAGCTATTTACACGACTCAACCATAGAAAATGTCTTTTCTTTTCTTTGACTAGGCACCCAGGAACATCACTAATAATAAATTTAATAGGTTAGAGCTATTTACAGGACTCAACCATAGAAAATGTCTTTTATTTTCTTTGACTAGGCACCCAGGAACATCACTAATAATAAATTTAATAGGTTAGAGCTATTTACAGGACTCAACCATAGAAAATGTCTTTTCTTTTTTTTTTCCGCACAAAAAAATAGCCATAGAAAGCGCAGATAAATCAAGTTACATAAATATTTACCTTTGTCATTTCTTTAAATGCATAAAAATGCAACTTGGAAACCAACTTTAAGAAAAAAAGAATATTGCCATCTTATTACCTACATTTAAAGCTTTATCAAAATCATTTTTATTTCGAGATCTACTATTATAACAGAATTAAATATTTTTTTGAATTTATTGAAATGTATCTGTTCAATAAAATTGATGCAACCTCCCGATAACTTAGTTCACATAGAAGCGGATATGGGGAATATTATTTAAAAAAAAAACTAAAGCACTTGATGGAACTTCTTGCCTTTCACGAGGCTATACTAAATATTTTAGAGATGTACAATAATAATAAATTCAATGAGAAATGTCATCAACAATGACATGACATAGAATGAAATTATCGATTGGTATGTTGGTATTTATACTTCTTTTTAATCACAGAAAAAACACCTTAAAACCTTTTTATATACCTTGAACATAGATTTTTATTATAATATACTAGATGTTGTAGTAAAAAAATTTTGTATGAATCGAAGTGAGTCATTTTTCCGGGGGATTTTTGACATTTTGCTTCCAGACCACATCATTTTTCTATAGAGGATAAAGAGTAATGTGAATTGTTTTCGGATTTATTTGTCTAAAAAACATTTTAATTATTATGGTTTAGAGAACAGTTGCCAACCAAAAACTGAAATATGTTGCCAACCAAAACGTCAAACGTGCGATATTCCATGACTCACTTTTTGCACGGAGTACTACATCTAGTATATTATAATAAAAATCTATGACCTTCAAATATATTGGCGCCAAATTTATAAAACATAGACGTAACCCAAAAATCTTTCGTAAAAATAGACCAATTCCGTTGGTAGAAATAGTGATATTGAATTTAATAAATGATCTGAATTTTCTAAATACATATAACACACGTGAATTTGTTGTTCATTATAAATCAGATTAAGTTTACTTCTATATTATCTGTGATTAGATATTTCATTTGATACACTGCTTAAATATCACATCTCAAATTATATTTTCTACCTAAAATGTCATGTGAATCGCGCTCTAGTAACAAATTGCCAATTACGTATAAATAAGTGTCCCGACAATATGTTAATTTGATTTTGAAATCAGTGATATATTTATTGAAACTACACAAGATTAAATTAATAAATTTCTTTCTTTAATTAAATATTTTTATGACAAATTATAATATTTTTTTAATCGTAGATAATATAATATATGACTCAATTGTTTAATAGGATAATGATGTGATAAGTATTTAAAATGTACATATGTATTATAATTATAGATTTATTAAGTGTTGTACAATTATTGTAAAAATTCGATTTTGAGGAAAGCATTTAACTATTGTATTATAAGTTTTTATATATTTTTTTATAATAAATTTTTAAAGCATTTTAAAACTTTTTTATTTTATATTGCTTTTTTGATGTTGAAAAAATAAAATGACTGAACGGTAATTTTCTTATTGATAAAGATATCAAAAGTTAAAAAAAATACATTATTCATTTGTCTTAACTAACCATAGACTTTTGAATATTCAAAATATCATATTCAAATTTCTATAAGGCATTCTTTGAATCCCTTATAGAAATAATAAAAAAGTGGTTTCAAAAAGAAATTAAGCTTTCAATATTTTTGATTGAAAATATCAGATGCCACCAAACTTTTTGAGCCTTTTCGCCGTGGAGGGTGGCGGTTTACACATATACCAACCAAGCAAAAGACAAATTTGAGATCTGCGCACCCACATGAGGGGTTCAAGTTATTTTAAGACAACTATACTTACCTGATTCTGAATAACTATACTTACTTGATTCTGAATAACAATACTTACCTGATTCCAAATAACTTTACTTACCTGATTCTGAATAACTATACTTATCTGATTTTGAATAACAATACTTACCTGATTCTGAATAAATATACTTACCTAATTCAAAGGATTCCGGAGGAGGCCAGGGCCCACACAGGGCTGTAGTACCAACAATGATGATATTTACCTAATTACTAGTTGCAACCTGTGATATGCTCACAGAAGTTAAAATAAATAGTATTTTAATTCATGTTTTTTAAGGAAATTTTTCATAATACAAAGATTATCTGTTTTAACCTATCAAATTTTAAAATATTTTATTAGTTAGGTACTCAATAATAATTATTCAAAAACAATGCAATACATTTTCCAAAATAAAATATTCTATAGAGAGAATCTTAGTATACTTGTCTCGCTCTATCATTTACAAAAACCATGGTCCGAAATCGTCTCAACATCCGTAGATTTGATGATTAAATTAAAATCATTAAATTTTTGAACCATATTCCTTTTGTGTCCTTTAATTCCTTACTTCATTCCCTCATTGCTGTGACCAGTCTGTAAATCAAAGCACATTTTTGTCATTTGTAATACTGTAGTTTTAAAAAGGAACATTTTATTATAAACCCCCCATTATTTTGACTCAAACCTCCTTTGTATAGTTTTTGGCAAATCACACGGGCTGCGCATAGGACAAATTCATGTTATCTTGCTTGGTAATGTGCAAACCGCATAACTCCCAATTCGATAAATTTGTGTAAGAGATGAAGTGAAGCAGGGACTGTTCTAGAAAGGAATGGCATGACCATGTGAATGATATTTTTAAAGAAGGAAACAGGAAGCTTGAAGAGACGTTGTATGGATGTTAAAGAAGCCATGAATGTGTGCAGAAATAGAGGCGTGTAGCGTTTGGTTCTCTCTACGTTTTAGGGACGTGGCGTGATGGTATGTATGTATAAAAACCTAAGATCAATCAAGTGTTTTGAAATACTTTCCATTTATATTTAAGTAAATAAACGGCTTAGAATAGTGCTTCTAATTTTAAAATAGACACTCAATAAACAGTTGGCTTATATCCATCGACATAGATGAATCCAATAATAAATTAAGCATATTCTAGTTTGCTCGCTATTAATTTATAATTTTTATTTACTAAGTTTTAAAGCATCTTAAATTGGTTAAGTTATTGATACCTTCAAATTGTAACTACATATTGGACGTACTAAAACAGGTTCACCTAGTTGGACGTCCAATGAGACAATATAAAAATAATACAGAATTTTCATTCATTCATTCATTCATACCATCACGGCATATCCCACAATGTGGGGTAACCAGCGAAAGGTGTGGGGGTGTGCATTGCCTTATAAAAGGGAGCACAACACATCTGTGTATGCCCACACACCAGTCTCGTCTCACCTAAAAAGGCACTACATTCAGAATGTGTGATGGTGAACCTCATTGCTGAACTATGTCAGATGTTATTGTTGCCTGATGTATTTTCGATTACCCGGCTCTTACGGGACACTCGAAAACAATAATAGAAAAGAGTGATGTTCTTTTTTCAATTATATATCCGACTTTCGCTAGTACGAGCTTACTTTAAACCTTTAATAGTAAGCTAGCATTTAATTTAAGATATATTATCACTGTAATCTTGAAATTATTTTGTTGTTATAGGTACTTAACGCTGTATAATGTAATTATGTATCGTGCAAAAAAAATATATATATTTTCTTTTATTGTTTTCGAGTGTAAATGACAATATCATAATACTATAAGAACCATTTTATATAATATAAAAAATCTGAACATTGGTTAAATCGCAGATGGAAAGAAGTGGCGAGGCAAGATATATTAAGTAACCCTTGAGATACCCCTGAGAATGTGTAGAACAGTGAAGGTGTAATACATAGAAAGCAGACCCTACCACCATGTGGGACAATTGCTGAGGAAAAGAAGAAGAAGACGATTGGTTATGTATTTTAAGCCATATTTATTAAAAAAATTAAAAAGTCAATATCGATGGTTTTATGCAATGAGGAGGTAAGTGCAAACAATAATTTTACTGGGGAGCATTTTTAATGCTTTATTACTTTTTTTGTATTTATGACTAGTAATGTATTTATTTATCATACACATATCATAATTGTACACAATAAACTATAAAAAAATACAAGCATTTTTGTGTACCTACATATTTCATTATAACTAAAAATTGTACATAATACCTTCGATATGAAGAAAAGTAATTGTTTAATCTTTAATGTGTGTATGTCATCAGTTTTAAGTGCTATCTGTGTTTGTCTGACAGAAAATTACACTCAAAACACAAAATTAAAATCATGTTTAATGTAGGTAATTTGTATTTGAGTAATCTTAGATAACTCTTTAGATCATTTCCATTGAAAAACAGTTTCAACATTTCATTCATATAAAACGTAATTCAAGATGAGAAATATTATGTAAAGCTCTTTCAATTTTTTTTAAATTATGTAATGCCATTTAAGAGGGTGGCTGCTGCCTATTTTTTCAATTTGAATTTGCATCATTGCTACAAAACGAATCATTTTGAAAAAATAACCTAGTTAGTTTGGGTATTAATAAATAAAAATATACCTAAACTTTTTAATTATGTTTTGTATATATTTTTGTAGGAAAATAGTAAGACCCCGATTTTCGACATTTATCTTAAATTTCTAAAAAAACAATAAGGTATAGAGCATTATATAATTTTATAAATTAAAGGAGATCAAAATATCTGGAAAAATACGATGTAACGTTGCATTAATGCATCAGGTTAAGTTAATAAACAAAAAATAAAATTTATTTCGCAATGGCGCTGAATGGAAAATAAATGTTATTTAGGTTTATTTACTAAACCTGAAACATTAATGCAGCGTCACATCATATTTTTCTAGATATTTCTGTCTTCTTTAATTTAAAAAAAAAATATGTTGAACCACGCCTTATATTTTATTAAATATATAATATAAACGTTGAAAATCGGGGTATGCCATTATTTTTCTACAAGAATTTATACAGAACATTATCAAAAAGTAAAGATATATTTTTCTTTATGAATACCCAAACTATCTAAATTATTATTTTCAAAACAATTTGATAAGAAATAATGATGGTATATCAAATTGAAAAATACGTTGGCAGCAGTCCCCCCCTTAAATAGTTTTTTTAATTGAACCCATTAATTGAGGATTTAGGATGACAATGTTTTATATGTTTGTAACTTTTAAAATAATTTTTAATCTTTATTATGGAAATCACTTATAGTGGAAAAAGAAATTGCAAATTGAAATCATCTGTTGATTTACATTTCTTTATAGAAAATAACGTAGATTTCATAGAAGTAAATTTTTCACTATTCTGTAAAAAATAACACTACTTTCCTACAAAAATAAAACTCCTTTTCCAAAAAATAACTCAAATAATTTAAGTCACTATCCATTATTAAATTGATAAGACAATAAAACAAGATGTATTTTTCAATCAATATCACCTATTTTCAAATGTTGTGGTATAATTTTGGGAAAATCACAAATAATTATTATCTCCTAATATTATGTAATTATCTACCTACAAAAAACACTTTATTTGTTCTTTAACCACTAGAAACGTTTGTTTTTTGTCAGTTTGATGTGATAATTTGTGGTTTTGCACTCATATTGATCTATATTTGACAATTCAATTATATAAAATCAATTTTGTTGCATAATAGTTTAGTCATCTTATAACATTATATTGGAAAGTTTACAATAACGTAAGTTTTTTGGTAATTTACTACATAATTTTTGAGTAATCATTGCCAGTTACCACTTGCAGAGATTGCAAGTCCCTCTAAACAGTCAAACCATCTTAGTTACGGTCTGCCAATGCTCTTTCCATTCGGCATATAACCATAGATAGATTTTCTTCAGCATAATATACCTACTTTTCATACCCTTATTTCATTGCATAATTTTTACAGTTCATCTTTTTATTTATTTGTCATTGTTCTTCTCCTTTGTTTATGGGTCTATACAGACATAAATAATAATAGATCATATACCTACACACAAATATCATTACACATTCCCGGGGGATAGGCAGAGAGAAGTGAATGCTACATTTTCTGTCTTGACACATCGCCTCGTCAACATAATTGTTTTGTCTCATACATGTTCGTCTGTTGTTCATACATTTCTGTCTTTCAGAATATCGTTCACATGGTCATGCCATCTTTTTTTTGGTTGTGCCATATTTTCTTCGTCAGGTGTCATTCGTTCCTCATTGTTTTCCCTGTCATACATCGTTATATTACAAATTCTTCTTAGTAATCTTGTTTCAACTGTAATCATTCTGCTTTCGCCTATAGATTCACCACAATATTTTTCATTCAATCACATCCGATCAAACTGATTACTCTTGGTTATTCTCCATGTTTTACATGAGTGAAGAAAATGTTCTTCAACTCAATATTATTATAAAGTTAGTAAAATCAATCTCACAAATCTTATTAATCGTAAACTAACCTAACCTCGCCAATAAATGTATATTATCATCAGCCTGTCTGCGTCCAGATTTGAACATAGGCCTTCGCCATCTTCTTCCAGTCCTTCCTTTCCTGGGCACACCGCTTCCAATCACTCTCTGCCACCCCTTTAATGTAATCTGACCCCTATCTGAGAATGTACCACACTTCTTTTCCATCATAAATTGACCCAAACCTATCAAAAATTTAATTAATTTCTAATTACATATATGGAACATATTTAATCATGTTTTGTTTTAAGTCCCCATAGTTTTTTATACATAATGTTTTTTTAGCCTTCAAAATGGCTGATCTCAATGAGAGTATAGAACTTCTGTTTGATCGGCCTATGGAGCCACTCTTTATGCCCAAAGGAGACAATGATGCGCATTTTGAAGTAACTCCTGAGTTTTTGGTAAGATTTATGATGTATCTTTATACTTTAGAGTTTAAACTATTATTTTTTTTGGTTTTACTTTTTATACAGGTTCAATAGAAGGTTTAAAGACTTGTATATCAATTTTCGTCTATTATTGGTATAAGTTAATTTGAAATCTATTATCAAAATATTATTTTTGCTTTCCAGCCACCTAAATACAAGAACATAAGTCTGCTCAGCAATCGGTATGGAGATAGCAATAGCAAGAAGATTCCTCTCAAGTCTGTTCCTCTACCAGATTTGTCAGTGGCTATGGAACTCCCCAGAGATGCTGACTTCTCAATCTTTATTCCAAAACACCAGAAAATCGCTGCGGCCCTAATAGATATATTCATAAGTAATTTTTTTTTTGATATTGTAAAAAAATATAACACATTCGAACATCTAGTATGAGTATAATATATTTATTCTTAATTATAAATACTATATAAAAACTAATGCACGATATTACAAGAGCATTATAAAACAATGCTAATCATGCTATTGTAATATCGGGCCTTAATGATAAGTTAATACTAAACAGATATCAGAAAATACTTTGCTCTGTTAAGGACCTGTTCTGAAGCATTTTGTGAATTTATACATAGATTTTGTCATTTGTGTCTTACAGCATCATTATGTCTGATTCTATAACTTTTTAAGAACGTTCCGGCAAAAATAGGTGCGTTTCTTTTCCACTTAGTTGATATTCTATAATTCTGAAATAGCAATGTTCCTATTTAGGAACATTCTTACTCTAAGTAAGTCATAAATTAGTCCAATTTCCTATTCTATAACCACATTTTAGTCAAATTAACTGTCAAAACATTATAATTATAGTTCAAACCTTATTGGAAGCGCACTAGTTGTTTCACAGGAGTTAAGTTTTTGATAATTTACATGTATTGCGTTATGTTGAAAATAAAAACCAAAAAAATATTAGTGCAGATCAATTCAAATGTTAGGCTAGGCATAAATAAACATAGCCAAATGATCGACATTCAAATTATTATCTAATGAGCACTAATTTTGTAAATTTTAGTTTTAGGAACAACATCAATTACAGAATATGAAATTAAGTTCAAATGGCCTTCATTGTAAAGTTTTAGAATGTTCCTATTTTAGTTCAAATAGTTACTGAGTTGGACATGATGTAAGGTTGTGTATAAAGAATTATTAACAAATTGTCGACCTTCGTGGTTCAGTTGGTTAGGTTAGGTTAGATTATCTGACTGCTGATTCAAAGGTCCCAGGTTGGATTTCCGGTGGAGACACAGTTTTTAATTGTGTTTTCAATCTGTGAGACAGTCAATATTGTCTTAAATTAATGTTTGACATAGTGCCTGTTAGTTTTTCAAGAAGCAAGATAAAATAAAATTAAAAAATTGTCTTTTTGATGATTAATGACATTTTTTATTTAATTTTTTTTATGTGTTTATTTAATGTTTTTTTTTTCTTTCAGAGGTACCGAGTGGCAAGTTGCAAGAGTTCATATCCACAGTGGCCATTTGTAGGGAGAGAGTCAATCCTCAACTCTTCAATTATTCTCTATCAGTCGCATTGCTACACAGGTATATAATCTATAAAAAATGTCAGTCGATAACTTTAAAGCATATTGCAGAAATGATTATTACTGCACACTTTTATTTAACTTCATCTGAGTCCTTACAGAAATTTTGAAATTGATTTTTAACTAACTTCCCGACCAATTAGAACTCTTAAACTTATTTAAGAGTATTTACGTATTATCGATGACAATATGCATATTAAAACTGCTTGATAATTTGATAATATTGAACAGTTTTATATTTCATACAAACTTAAGGTCGCTGCATACGTGACGGGATAATATGTCAGACGGGACGGAGAAGTGACTGCCCCGTCCAAAACGGGAATGTGGTGTCAATGCATACGTACCGTTTTTCGACGTCCATTATACGAATGATTCTATTATGATTATATTCTAACATCACTACTTCTCTCTACCGAACGAACGGAGTAGTATATATATATATATATATATATATATATATATATATATATATCTTTATTCTATGAACGGAGTGACTGTGCATACGTAACGGAAACACGGCGGGACGGGATGGGCTAAACATCGTCGCCGACGATGTTTAGCCCGTCCCGTGAGTGCCACGTTCCCGTCCCGTCCGTGTCGCCGTGACATATGCATTTGCATATACATTTTGTATGAAACGATATTTCCAAAACTTCCCGTCCGTATGAAAACCCGTCACGTATGCAGTGGCCTTTAGTGTATTTGAATAATTATCATTTATATTATTTCACAATAGATTGTGTATGTGAATTTGTTTGATGTATAAAACAATTTCATTTGACAATACCTTCGATTCTATAACTTTTTAAGAACGTTCCGGCTAAAATAGGTGCGTTGCTATTCCACTAAGTCCAAGTTGATATTCTATAACGCTGAAATAGGGACGTTTCTATTAGAAACGTTCTTACTCCAAGTAAGTCACGAACAAGTCCAATGCCCTATGCTATAATTACATTTTAGTCAAATCAACTGTCACAACATTCTTATTTTAGTTCACACCTTATTGGAAGCATACTAGTTATTTTCACAGTAGTCCGGGATATTTTAGTTAAATTAGAAACATCAGTTGTATACGGAAAAAATAAAAATGGATAAATTACGGGAAGTTGCGTTATGTTTGAAAATAAAAACCAAAGATTATGTAAGGTAAGGTTGTTATCGCGACGACATGACATAAATAAACATGGCCGAACAGTGCTCAATACGCATGCATAGTCTCCGCCGTAGAAAATCTGCCCCCCTAGACAACGTGTCATTTAGCTCAAGAAAAGATAACTCAGTGCACGGAAGTGACAGTTGTCACGTGACTAACAACTGTCACTTTCATACATAGAGTTATCTTTTCTTGAGCTAAATGCCATGTTTTCTAGAGGGGGAGATTTCAAATTATTATCTACAGATCACTAATTTTGTATATTTTAGTTTTAGGTACAAAGTCAGTTACAGAATACAAATTAAGTCCAAATGATCTTCATTCTAAAATTTTAGATTGTTCCTATTTTAGTTATTATATGTTTGACATTTGCAGTATGAATGTAAACAATCTACGGACTGACGTGAAATACTTTTTTATTCTTCATTACAACTTGAAGAAAACTTTGAAAAGTGTCCTCAAATTTTTTTTATTGATTCTAAAGCTTTTGTGTTAAAATAGTGGAAATTCATTTTAAAATTAATGAATAAATATACCAAAGTTTCAATTTTTAAACCTTGATAATGCCGAGTCACGTTATCGAAAACATTCGGTTATTGAAATTTAATTTTGTGGAATAATACTATGGTATATTTGTTCACTATTTATTTTTATTTACTTGTATAACTTTTTTTTCAGATAATTTGTTTTGTCATTCTTAAATAATTACTTTGAATTGTCGTGTAATGTTTTTTTTTAATTTATTTTAGAGATGACACAAAAAAAGTTCCACTTCCCAATTTCATGGAGAGGTTTCCAGCTACCTTCGTTAGATCAGCAGCATTCCAAGAAGCAAGAGAAGTAACCTCAATCGTTCCAACAAATTTGAGGGTAAATACATTTACTTAATTCTATTTCATATACATGCATACCTATCATTGTTATTACTTGTTTGAAATTTAGAGATTCCTATGATGACATTCTGGGTATGATTCCCATTTATTACTTCTTTGAAATTTAGAGATTCCTAGTGCTTCTCAATTTTATTAACTGTCAAATTATTCAAAGTTACCCCAAGCTCGGGAAACTTAAAATTTGAAATTTTTATTTTACGAATTGATCACTTTCATAAAATGGCATTGAAGAATTATCATGTTTTAATAATAAAATATTCAAATCAGAAATAATTTAACAAACTCATTTCATGAAAATGTTGAAAATTTTCTATACAATTTTGAATGCTTTGTGGAGTGACTTGGTACAACCCACTCGCTTTTTCAATGTATTCATTTGACTTGCCTTATTTAAAGAATATTAAGTTGTATGCAAAATAAATAAATTATAGGTTTCTGGTTTTATTTTGTTTATAATTAGACACCAATCATCATTCCCAAAGACTTTTCTGCAACCGACCTTGAGTTGGAGCATCGTGTGGCTTACTTCAGAGAGGATATCGGCATCAACCTCCATCATTGGCACTGGCATCTGGTCTATCCCTTCACCTCCACTGATCGCTCCATTGTTGATAAAGACAGAAGGGGAGAACTCTTCTACTTTATGCATCAGCAAATTGTCGCCAGGTTTGACCATCTTATACACTTTCTCAATAGAAAAAAAATCACTTTAAGCTATTCCATCATTCTCTTAGTCAAGGTGGATGTTTCAAAGTCGTGAATGAGTACGCAAGCATCAAAAACTTTTTCTTTAAGTGGATTGGGATATTTGTAGATTTGGGGATATTTGTAGATTTGGGGATATTTGTAGATTTTGGGATATTTGTAGATTTCGGGATTTTTGTAGATTTCGGGATATTTGTAGATTTCGGGATATTTGTAGATTTTGGGATATTTGTAGATTTCGGGACATTCGATAATTTTCTGAACGCGGCCCCATCCTAGACCTCTTCTTCTTTCTAGTTCAGGAAACAAATTATCTCTCCCCAGTTTCACAGTGTCACCGAGTTAGATATATGATTCTATTCTGCAAATATCTTGACCATCAATTTATATAGGTTCTGAACCTAAAGAAGCCATGATTTTTGTCCTATTGATGTTCATTTTTAGTCCCACTCCAACGCATTGATTCTTGTGATCTGTTAATATTAACTATATTGACAAATTTCGTAACATCTCAATAGAGATGAAGTTGGAATATTAAAGGAGAATCAGGAACTCAAGGCACCTACAGGTCTAACGACCTGTCATATGCTGGTTTACGTGATCACTTTATGCGCTCGCGCAACATTCACCATTATGCCGTCTTATTGATTTCCTTTATTAACGCAATTTTGAAAGTTCTATATATTTAAATAATGAGTAACGGATCGATTGAAAATAGGACATTTTTACTAATGCCATCTATGAAGTAACGAAGAAACCTTTTTGTGACGCCATCTCTTGAGAAGTTGGTTTATTTGTAAACAATGAAAGCAACAGTCCTTATAAATGAGGTGACGGTGTCTCGCACAGATGTCACCCCTGAACTGCATCAGAAATATTATTTTGTTTAATACAAGGACTGATAAACAAATATTATATTTCCAAAAGATCTGTTAATCATTATTTAAATATATAGAACTTTCAAAATAGCATTGATAAGGACACTCAATAAGAAGGCATAATTGGTGAACGTTGTAAAGCGCATAAAGTGCCTGCCGATGACAGGTCGTAAACCCTGTAGGTGCCTTGAGTTTCTGGTTCTACTATAATATTCCAACATCATCTCTATTGAAAATATGCGACCTTAAAAAAAAATATTTCATTAATTTAATTTCTTGCTCTGTATTTGCAAATAGAACAATGTCATCGTACTCTGGTTCTTTGGAAGTAAGTGCCGATTGGTAGGAAGCCCGCCAAAGTACACATTTTAAGTTGGTTTTTTTTTCAGGTATAATGCGGAACGTTTCAGCAATATGTTGCCCCGCGTGAAGCGCTTCAACAACATTCGGGAGCCGATCGACGAGGGATACTTTCCCAAATTAGACAGTTTGACCAGCGGCAGAACATGGCCAGCAAGACAGGCCGGCATGAGATGGCAGGACCTCAACAGGTCCGTGGATCAGATTCAAGTCACAGTAGAAACAATGGAGATATGGAAGAAAAGAATAGAAGACGCCATTAGTTCTGGATTCGCTCAGAACGTATGTATTATTATAAGCCGGTACATCACAGCTTGATAAAAATATATATTATTGTTATTCAAAATTATAATTTTAATTTATTTAGAGTCTTTTTATGATAAGAAGATCATTCCATGGGCACTCTTGATTAAAAAATTGGGGAGTGCCCTATAAGTGAAATGTTGTGCTCTGGGGTTTGAGTTTTTATCACATATAACATGACATCACAAAAAAGGATGATAAAGTCACGTGGTATATTGAAAGTATTACTATAATTTTCGCCAAACATCTTTTACGAGCATCCGGATGCGCAGAGCGCAAATTTGTGTCTTTTCGCTTTGTTGGTTTACATGCAAATCGCCCCTTTCTCGGATAAAAGTTCAAGATGTTTGACTACAACTCTACTATTTCTATAAGGTTAGCCTAGTCTTCACACCATTTTTTTAAACCTAACCTACAAAAGTTTGGTAAAAATAGGTTGGTTAGGTTTGTTTGTAGTTATAATTGCGACTGGCGTGAGCCAGTTGCATTATATATTAAAAAAAGTAACTGAAGTATTGAAAAAAAATAACTAAATTGGTATTTTTACCAAACTTTTATAGGTTATGTTTAAAAAAAATGGTGTGAAGACTAGGCTATCCCTTCTATAACTGCAAAAAATGTGTTGTATTTATAAAATGTTTTAGAATTTTGTACTATGCATATTTTGAAGTTATTTCCCATTGAATGTGTTTTATAGACAATGACGTTGAGGAACGTCGACAAGCCTTTAGTGAAAAGTTATTATGAACGTTGAGTAACGTCCTTATTCCCCACTTGTTAATTGTTATCTCTGCAAAACAAGGTAATCTTGAGTAATTTACTGAAAGCCCAAAGACTATGGTCTACATATGCTAGAGAGCAATTTATTAAAGATTTATTTATTTATACTAACTAACAGGTACTAAGTCAAATATTTATTTAATACGCACCCAATAACAAGTTGACACATTCTGGAGACTTACGATATTAATCGTCTCACAGATCCAGACTGAAAACACAATTAAAAATGTGTCTCCACCGGGAATCGAACCCGGGATCTTTGGATCAGCAACCAACCAACTGAGCCATGAAGGCCGACAGATATTAAAGAATTGGTATTCAGAGAGATAAATAAATACGTATGTCGACCTTCGTGCCTCAGTTGCGTAGAAAAGTGCTCAGTTGGTTAGATATTTGACTCCTCAGCAAAGGGTTCTGGGTTGGATCTATGAGGTGATAAATATAACAAGTCTCCAGAATTTGGCAAGCTATTATTAGATGTGTATTAAATTCATATTTGACATAGTCCGTATTAGTTGTCCGAGAAACAATATAAATAATGAAATAAATAAATAAAGAAATATATATTTTCTGAAATAAGAATGTGCTTGGTAAACAAAAGAGATCAAAATCATGAGGTTAGTTTGGATTAATGTGTTCAAAGATAATAATTTTTCTGCTTGTCTATAGTGCAATAACTCCTAAAACGTACAAGTAGCTGCTTCAGAACAAATTTCATAAATCTTTGTTTTAGATTATACTAGTTTTAACAATTGATTTTTTATTTATCAGCCCGATGGTAGCTCCAGACCTTTGGATATCAACATTCTGGGAAATATAATTGAATCAAGTGATTTGAGTCCGAATCAGGCCTTCTATGGTAACTATCACAACTTTGGACATCTCTTTGCAGCCTACATGCATGATCCGAACCATAAATACTTGGTAAGTCATATAGATTATTGGATTTGATGGTAAATTACATATAATAATACTTATATTTTTAATACTTTATATCTACATAGCTTCTTTAATATATTTATGTAAATTTAAATATCAAATATATTTTTTAATTGCATAATATGCAAACATTGGATTTTTTTCCCTGTCGGGAGTAAAATGATATTTTTATTGACAATAACATCTCAATAGAGACGAATTTGAGATATTATAGAAGAACCAGGAACTCAGGCACCTACAGGGCTTACGACCTGTCATCGGCTGGTTTACGTGATCACTTTATGCGCTTGCGCAACGTTCACCAATTATGCGTTTTCATCATGTAATCAAACATATTGCACCCTGTAAGCTCATTGCAATCATGCAATTTCTTTCAACCAAATAGATCGGACGGATCAAACGGACTCAGATGTTTACAAATAAATATTTCTTTTTTATTTTTTTCTTTAATACATTATATTGATTTTTTTAATTTTATGTTCCAGGAACGTTTCAGTGTGATGGCAGATTCTGGCACAACGATGCGTGATCCATTCTTCTACCGCTGGCACGCAGAGATCGACGTCTTATTCCAGAAGTTCAAGGGATCGAACGCTGTGACGCCTTACACTCGTGCTTTGGTAATTCATGCGATATAAACTTTTGAATGGTACCAAAAATAGAAAGACGAAACAAAATTGATAAACAATGTAAATGTAATAAAAGACCAGTATATACCTTGCACAGGGCAGGCAGAAAGAATCAAGTGTTTATTCTATACGAATGCGTCTTTTGACTGAGTATTTGGCAAGTATTTATGAGAATTTGAAGTAAGCTATAATATATATAAAGTTTGAGGTTCTCTTTACCTACTCCTCAATGGTCATGATATGATGGTATACAACATATATGTATGAATGTAAAATATGCCATTTGACCTCAATATTAAAGAGGACAATGAACTAAAAACAAGAAGTGACCTACTGACCTCAATTATTCAAATTTTTATTCAACATTTAACTGATGTTTTTAATATTTATTGACATAGAAACTCACATGGAAGAAATAAAGAAATTATTTCTTATTCAATATTATTAATGATACTTTATAAAGTGCTGTTTTGTGATAAGGGCATTCTAAGGGCACTATAACTTAATTATTGGTTCCACAAAGAAATGTAAATCTGAAGTTAGGTATTGAAAGAAGAGTTATGGCAGGTAATAGAGTAAACGGAGCACTCATACCAGTAATGTCTGATCCAAGCATCTCAAAGAAAGCCAAAATTGCCATGCATAGTACAATTGTAGTGCCTAATTTGACGTATGCCAATGAGACATGCACGTGACAAAAGACGCATGAAAGTAGAATAAATGCTGTAGAAATGAGATCACTAAGAAGAGTATGTAATAGAAAGATATAATATGATAGAATAAATAATGAGGATATAAGGAGAGAATGCAAGATAAAGAAGGATATTATAAGTAAAATAAAAAATACCAATGCTCTGATCTCCATGTATGTTAAGTGTAGTTTATTTGACTTCAAACAAGGTTTACAATGAAACTGTGATTATAAATAAGCTGCCCGTATTGGCTCTGTTAAACTTCTCTGAAATATTAAGTTTCTATAATCCAGACGATGTCAATTTAAGATGTCTTCCTGGTGGCACATTTTTTTGACAAGTCAAGTTGCTCTAAATATTTTCATGCTCTATGTTTTGCAGTGACCAGGGATCCAGACTAAAATTGTTGTAGCTATTATTTATGTATGGATATATGGGTATAAAAATCAATATAAAAAGAGGTGTCAGACAAGGAGATACCATATCACCTAAACTGTTTACATTGGTTTTGGAGGGCATATTTAAAACTTTGAACTGGGAAGACAAGGGAATAAAAATAAATGGAACAAACTTAAACCACCTCCGTTTTGCAGATGACATAGTGCTTATAAGTGATGATCTGGAAGAACTTCATATTATGATAAAAGAACTCCACGATGCTTCCCTAATAGTCGGCCAGGAAATAAATATTAACAAAACGAAAATCATGAGTCCATCATCTAACAGCACTATCACAATTGATAGTAAAATAATTGAAGCTGTTGAAGAATATATATACCTTGGACACAAGATAAAATTAGGAAAGGATAACCAGACAGCAGAAATACCCAGAAGGATCGGACTAGGTTGGGCAGCCTTTGGAAAACTTAAACATGTCCTAAAAAACAGAGATATTCCCACATGTCTGAAAATAAAAGTTTTTGAAACATGTATCCTGCCTGTGCTTACGTATGGTCTGGAAACTATCATGCTAACTGCGAGGACCATACATAAGCTAAAATGCACTCAGAGATCCATGGAAAGGCAAATGATAGGCGTAAGTCTAAGAGACAAAATTAGAAATGAAGAAATCAGACGCCAGACTAAAGTTGTTGATGTCATGGATCGAGTTGCAAAACTTAAATGGCAATGGGCAGGTCATGTTGCCAGACAGGGTACGGACAGATGGGCACCCAGAATTCTAAATTGGAGACCATGGGATATGAAAAGGGGAATAGGCCGGCCCCAGAAAAGGTGGGCCGATGATATTGTCCCTGTCGCTGGAAGCGGATGGGTTCGAAAAGCCCAGAAAAAAGATGAGTGGAAGCTATTAGAAGAGGCCTACATCCAGCAGTGGAGAGATGGCTGAGAAAGAAGAAGAAGAAGATATGGGTATTGCGAATTTAATTGCAAATGACAAATCAAAACTACGGTTGAGCACTAACCCATTTACGCTGCTTCAAATTCTATATTAGTCTGGCTGGTACTCTGGTCGCCTGTGCTTGTGGTTCTGGATTTGTGAATCCAGTGAAACCATGATTGCTTTTCTCTTTTGTATCTTTGTAATAGAGGACTTGTAAATTGGAGGTGGAAAAATTAGGATAGGCTTGCACAGTTAAGTTCTGGACTCAATGGACCCGACCGCAGTATATTTATAAATAAATGTAATGAATGGTTATTGATGTAACAAATTAATAATTAAAATTAGGTAACAGTCATGCAACTGATGTTACTTCAATTAGATACAATGTTCAACTAACATGAAGCAAAAATTTCAAAATACCTACAAACCCATATATACATGCGTACCATCATGGCATAATTCCACAATGTGCGTAATCCAACAGCAGCATTCTGAAAGGGTGGTGAACTTCCTTGCTGAACTATGTGAGATGTTAATTTTTCTGTTGTATTTTCTATTATCAATGCTTACCGGAGACCCTCAGAAGAGTGGAAGATTCTAAGACAGTACTTCATAGTATTCTTAGCCAGTACCTCATAGCACAATAATTTGTATTCACAAGTTACTCAACAATTTATCACCTTAGAAATTATCATGGTTCTTATTCTAGTTTTTTTTTTCAGTTGGGCAATGCGAACGTAACTGTGACTAACGTAAGAGTCAATAGTCCCAGGGGACCCCCCAACATTTTAAACACCTTCTGGATGCAGAGTGATGTGGATCTATCCAGAGGACTTGATTTCTCTGACAGAGGAGCGGTGCTGGTACGATTCACTCATCTCAACCACGTACCATTTACCTATGTGTAAGCAAACCATCACATACATTTTTATTTAGGCACTTGCCGACATAATAATTATATTAATAACTTCCTTGCAGACCAATTGTAATTTAATCAAAAGATTTTTTTTGACAAAATTTTTAACATCTCAATAGAGACGAAGTTGGAATATTATAGAAGAACCAGGAACTCAAGGCACCTACAGGGCTTACGACCTGTCATCAGCTGGTTTACATGATCACTTTATGCGTTTGCGCAACGTTCACCAATTTCATGCCTTCTTATTGAATTCCCTTATCAATGGAAATTTTTAATGTTCTATATATTTGAATAATGAGTAACTAATCACCTGAAAATAAGACATTATTACTATTGCCATCTATGAAGTAACGAAGAAACCATTTTGTAACGGCATCTATTGACAGATTGGTTTATATGTTAAAAGATCGTAATATAATGCAACACACGCACCGATTAAGCTTTCAATTGGGAATAATTCACCCATCCAGATACTTAAGTAAAATATCAAAAGATTAGGCTCTGAGGAGGTCTGTATACTCGTATCTGCATGTGCAGATGATGAGTCATACAAGAATCTCACACATAGCTTTACACCAACAACCAAACAGACAGCGTCATCCAGGTAGACCCTGAAATGATCGAGATTTTGACAGCTGAAGTTCAGCATCTCAAAAGGACCAACTTGCGGTAACAGACTTTTGAGTCTACAGCAAAATGAAAAAGGGGAAGAAAATTGTATGATTATGTTATTATTATGAATATGAACCGGTTTCATTTTAAGAAAATAATAATATTTCGATTTATTACAATTAAACAATATTAACTGACCGGTCAATTCAACATAACAGACCCGATATAATAATACATGATAAAATAAAAAAAAATAGCATAAATTTGCGACGTGGCTATTCCAAATTCTAGTAATATTATAAAATCATTTAATCAAAAAATACGCTTTAGGTAACGAGATTAAAAGACTTTGGCATTCTCATAAAATAATATTACCATTTATTTATGTCAGCAGCTGGCATTATTCCAAAATCGTTAGCCGTAATTTAGAAATCTTAGATTTATCGAAAATATTAAAAGTAAAAATGCAAAAATCAGTAATAAAGAATACATGTAGAATCGTTAAAGATTTTTTAAACATTAATATTCTGGAATCAGTAGGGTTGTTAGGTAGTATAGAGACCTCCTCAGAGCCTAATCCTTTGATATGTTAAGTATCTGGATAGGTGAACTATTACCAATTTAAAGCTTGATGATACGTTTGTTGCATTTTATTTCGTTCTATGAAATAATTTACAATTTACGCATTGATCTGCTAATTCTTTTGAGGAAGTGTACATATAATGGTAATAATAATAATTGAGTGTTATTATTTGTAGTGCTTAATTGTTATTAATATCATTAGTAAATCAGCCAGGGCCATATAATTATCAAATTAATTATTTTTATTCATTCATTCATACCATCACCGCATATCCCACAATGTGGGGTAACCAGCGAAAGGTGTGCGGGTGTGTATTGCCTTATAAAAGGGAGCACAACATATCTATGTATACCCACACACCAGTCTCGTCACCTAAAAAGGCACTATATTCAGAATGGGTGGTGAACCTCATTGCTGAACTATGTAAGATGTTATTGTTGCCTGTTGTATTTTCGATTACCCGGCTCTTACGGGACACTTGAAAATAATAATAGAAAAGAGTGGAAGCACTATTCTAAGCCCGTGACTCACAGCTAAAATTATTTGTAAGTGCATATAAATTATGAAATTATAAATTATTTTTAAGTGCATATAAATTTTCACTACTTAAAAGAAATAGTTTTTTTTTGGTGTTACCATATCACCCTTCTTAGGAATTTTCATATCGTAAAATGAGCTTAGTAAAATATTGATTTTGCAATTCTTTTGAATTTCAGAATATCGGTGAATAACTCTGGTAATGCCAAGAGAGGTACTGTTCGTATATTCATGGCACCAAAGTATGACGAAACTGGTCTGCCAATGACGCTAACCAATCAAAGATTGTTTATGATTGAGATGGATCGATTTGTTACTGAATGTAAGTATACAATATTATTTTTTTTTCATTTTGTGGCGACACATATATACATCAATAATCTTTTGTTTTAACGTGGTTACGTAGTGGACACTATACTCTTCTGAAGAAGCACACTACGTAGTGTTGGGTGGGGTTTGCAATCTGCTCAGGAAAATATGAATTTATATCTTACAAAGACCCGGTTTGTATGAAGGTGAAAACACAGTATTCGGAAGATCGTTCCACAGTCGGGCTGCAATGTTGATAAAAGAATTCGAGAAGAGATTGGTTTGTGAATGTTGAAGGTTTACTGTGAACGGGCGTTGAGATTGATTAAAAAAAGTGACTATTGTGATAATGGGTGGAAAAGGAATCAGCCCCCCCTAGACAACGTGTCATTTAGCTCAAGAAAAGATAAGTTAAGAGTTATCTTTTCTTGTTTCTTTTCTTGAGCTTAATGACACATTGTCTAGGGAGGCTGAGATACAAGTGCTTCTAAGCATCTCCTGTGGAAGCATCTACATATATAATAAACTTAGAATACCCACTTGATCTAGCGACAGACGAATCAAGGGAAAATTATACGGGATGCAATAAAATACGACAACGAAATAATAGTATGATGTGTACGTAAATTCCATTCCTCTTAATTTTAAGGTTAGGTTCAGTTAGTATTTAATAATAATAACCACTCGCATGAGCGAGTTGCTTGAATGGAAATTGGTCGCAGGAAAAATGTTATCAACACCTTTGCCATTTTAGGTTAGGAATAATTTTATAATATACCTATTTGCATTTGATCACATTTTTAAAATAAATTATATTTTTCAACATATTATTTATGTAGTTGTAAGATACATATACTATTTTAAATATAGTTGTCACCAAATGGCTTGAACTTTTATCCGAGAAGGGGGCTATTTGCACGTAAACCAACGAAGTGAAAAGACACAAATTTGCCGTCTGCGCAACCGGAAACTCGTTCAAGATGTTTGGCGAAAATTATACTATTTATTATTTTTTATTTATTCAGTTAAATATTTGTGCGTATTTCCTACTTCCATCCCTTGATCCGTCTGTTGTCAGACACTTGTATGATTGCAATCCATCTGTCAATGATGGGTCAATCACACATACAGCATGCCTTTGTACAGCAACAAGGTTATTCACAAATATACACCGCGTCATCCCATTTTTTGGAGACAGCAAATATTGCCACTAGAATCCTTTGCATCTCTGGATTTCAACAAGTCTCTACACGTCTAGGACACTTTAGAAACCTTGGGTAATTTCGAAGATGTAATAGTTATTATAATGTTTGCTTATCGTAATGTTTGTAGAATGAATGGAGAATAAATATAAATAAATAGGTTCTAAGCGAAGATTGAAATTGGTTACAGTCAAGTTCTGAGAGTAAGGTTGCTGTATTAATGTAACTTGTGTAATAATTGATCATTGTGTAACAATTGTGTAAAAGCTCTTATTATTGATCAGATGGGTCGATGGCAGAGCCGTTAGCGCGCTGGGCTATTAATCCATTGGTCGCGAGTTTGAAACTTGCCTCGACCAATTTCGTTCACCTATAGCACATAATGCTTAGTTTAGGGAATGTTAAAAGATGTATATGTACTTGTTTAACAAGAGCATACTTAATTCATTTTTTTGAAAAAGAAAAAAAAATTATGGTGTTTATCTCAAGCATTATCTTTCAGTGTTCATATTAGTAAAATAAATACTTATTTTATTATTAAATTTCAGTGAAGAGAGGTGCAAACACGATAAATCGTCGCTCTGACGAATCCAACGTCACAATTCCATTCGAGAGGACCTTCCGTGATCTTTCAAGGCCCCGCGATGATTCCGAAGCCATGAGATCCTTTAACTTCTGCGGCTGTGGATGGCCACACCACATGCTGGTGCCAAAGGGCACACCTCAAGGACTCGCCTTCCAACTCTTTGTCATGGTCTCTGACTATGAAAAAGACAAGGTATGGAGCATTTAAAAATTATATATATATATATATGACAAGCAGAATTCGGTGTTGCTTGTGCTATTCGTTTTATAAATCTGCAAAGCGATCACTAATTTGTATTGGAAGGGGAAAATCCCCATGCTCTTATTAATTTTATTTTCTAAGAAACATAAATTTCCCACCACTTCACTGTATTGCTCGAGTGTCACTCTGACTTAAATTTTAACGTAATACTTGTAAATTTTGTTTTGATTTCTCTGACAATGATTTCCCTGAGTGAAATATATTTGTGTATTAACGAGAACAAAAGACGTTCAGGCAGATCGTGTTTATATTTGTTTTAGTGCTTAGTATTTTTTACAGAATTTAGTTGGGCGCAGTTTGTTGCCGTATGACTTTCTAATGATATATTAAACGAGTGGGTTGTGGCCAACGCTAAACTCCTCACTAAAAAGTCATTCTATAAAGTATTCAAATTTTACATGGAAAATATTCAGCATTTTCATGAAATGATTTTGTTAAATTATTTTTTATTTAAATATTTTATAATGAAAACTTGATAACTCTTCAATGCCATTTTATGAAAGTGATATGCCTTTTTACCAATTTGAAAATAAAAATTTCAAAATTTAAGTGTTCTTGAGCTTGGTGTCATTTTGAAATATTTGACAGTTAAAAAAAGTGAGAAGCACTATTCAGATATCCTTCCAAATCTACTGGGGTCTAACCGAGTATTAGATATACATATTTGCAAAATTTTAAAAGAATCGAATGAGTACTTTATGTAGTCTATAATTGATAAAGTAAAATAAATACGCCGTACATAACACACTGCACAAAGCACACACACACACAGATACATTGTGATGAAACTTTCAGAATACAATCTCAGCATGATACTATTTGAAAATCTGCAATAAAAAAAATAGCCTTAAAATTTGCGAAATCATTACTCTCCACTATATCCCCTTGGGTTAGTGAGGAGTAAAAACTGTCAATTTTTGACAGCCTTTCTCAAAAAAATCTAATAGTTAAGTGGTAAGTCCTTAGGTATCATAGTTTTGTCACTATGGTGGACACAGATGTACAAACATAGAAACACTTTGATTTATTAATATGATGATCATCTCCATCTTATTAATTCCTTCAAATACTGTCAGTATTATCATATTTTGTTTACCTATTGTACCACTTACATTTTTTATGTAACAATATAGATTAAAGCATAAGTTTTTTATAGCAAGAACTTCTGTGTTTATTTTCAAATCTATACTTTTTTTCAGGTTGATCAAAATATCGATGGAATTCCATGCGCCGACGCTTTCGCCTATTGCGGTATCAAAGACATGAGATATCCCGACAAGAGAGAAATGGGATATCCATTTGACAGACCACCGAGGCCAGAGTTCTCAACGCTGGAGGAGTTCTTGCAGCCAAACATGAAAGTCCAAGACATTGTAATTAAGTTCAACGATCGTACTGTTGTCAACCCAAAGAATCCAACGAAATAAATGGATATTATTAAAGATACATACAATTTGGTAAACCTTTTCTATATGACTTTGACCTCTGATATTGCATTATTTTTTACTCTGTTCACTGTTTTTTAAATATGTTTTGAATTTAAATAAGTAATTAAGTTGAGGCCATTTTTTAGTCCTGAACATAGAAATGAGTTGATTTAAATATTTAACTTAAAAACTAGAGATAACACTACTTAGTTTTAGTTTTTTTATTCATGAACTCAAGGGATGGGAAGTTATTTAGAGCAGGAAGAATTTTGATTTGCGCAGCATCAAAAAATGTACATGAACTTACATGTACATGTAATGTTGTATTATTTGAATTTGAGGTTAGCAAATATGTTATGGGTTGATTAATGAACTCAAGGGGAGAGAAATAGGTACAAAGTGGGAGACATTTAGATTTTACAGCATCAAGATATCTTAAGTTATTTTACAATTAAGAGGGTGACTGCTGCCAATGTACCTATTTTTTCAATTTGGATTTGCATCATTACTACAAAACAATCATTTTAAAAAAATAACCTAATAGTTTAGATATTAATAAAGAAAAATATACCATAACTTTTTAATTATGTTCTGTATATATTCTTGTAGGAAAATAATAAGCATACCCGATTTTTGACATTTATCTTAAATTTCTAAAAAACTATAAGGTATAGAGCAATATTTATTTTTGTATAAATTAAAGAAGATCAAAATATCTTGAAAAATACGATGTAACTTTGCATTAATGCATCAGGTTAAGTTACCAAAAAAAAAAGTTTTATTTCACAATGGCGCTGAATGGAAAATAAATATTTTTTAGGTTTATTTACTAAACCTGAAGCATTAATGCAACGTCACATCATATTTTTCTAGATAGTTTTGTCTTCTTTAATTTAAAAAAAAAAGTTGAACTACGCCTTATATTTTAAAATATAAGATAAACGTTGAAAATCGGGGTATGCCATTATTTTTCTACAATAATTTATACAGAATATTATCAAAAAGTAAAATATATTTTTTTTTTCAATACCCAAACTATCGAAATTATTTTTTTCAAAACGATTTGATAAGAAATAATGATGGTATATCAAATTGAAAAATTGGTACGTTGGCAGTAGTCCCTCCCTTAATTTAAAAACTCTGAAGCAGAGAAGTGTATTAGTATTTTCAACTTCAACTGAATAAATCTTTGACACAAATTACTGAATATTATGTGATTTGAATTCATGACAAAAACTCATTTTTATGAACTCATAGAAACTGTCATATCAATTATTTAAAAACTTTGCATTTTGATTGATGTCTAAATACAAGAAATAATTCTGTAAATGAACAAATAAATACATTCGTCCTAATTATATTAAAATCATTCTTTACATTGGAAAGGTTTACCTATTCTAAAATTGTACCATTTCTAAATATGACATTGACCTAACGACATTTATAAGTACAAACCAATTTAATATGAGAATACTAGGTTAATATAAATATTCAACACGAGACACTGCACTACATAGTGTAACATTACATAAGAACCGTGATTGTTCAATTATAAAATGTACTAAGTTAGAAATAATCATTTGTTTATTATATTATTATCTAGTGCAAAATAAAAAAAAGTTTCGATAAATACAGAGCAGTCAGATAAAAAAAACACAATATAATTGAAATATTCAAACAGGTTTAAGAAACCATCTTCCAATTTGAGCGAAGACTTTGTTGTCTGTTAAATGCTGTTCTCCAGTTTTTTTGAATGGAGTTTTCATGTGATCCTTAGATCCAAGATAATTTATTTGTTTTTTGCATATTATATAATACTTACACGCAAACATTTGATTTTTTCCTGCCAAGATTCAAAGATATTTTGATAAATTAAATTTACATAAGTACACGTTGATACAAGTATGTAAACAAGCTATAAATTTACTAATGATTTTGGCGTGGTTCAGAGGAGACATATATGCGAAAGCATTGTCACCTCATGTATAAGAATTGTGGCTTTCATTGTTTACCAATAAATGTCTCAATAGATGACATTAGAAATGAGTTTCATTGTATTTTCAAAAGATGACGATATTTTCAGTTTTTTTTAAGCATCATTGAAAATTTAAAAATTGAATTGATAAGAGAACTCAATAAAAAAAGGCATGATTGGTGAATGTTGCGCAAGCATGTAAACCAGCCGATCATAGGTCGTAAGCCCTGTAGGTGCCTGATTTCCCAGTTCTTCTGTAAATATATGTTCCCACTTCGTTTCTATTGGGATGTTAAATTAGTTAAAAAAATACTTTTTAATGTCATGTAATTCAAAGCATCAAACGCATCAAAATTTCACCCAATTATTTAAGCAAACATGTTTAAAACTACCAATTGTTTATGCAAACATGTTTAAATGTACCAATTATTTAAGTAAACATGTTTAAAATTACCAATTATTTAAGAAAACATGTTTAAAAGTATCAATTATTTAAGCAAACATGTTTAAAAGTATCAATTATTTAAGCAAACATGTTTAAAAGTACCAATTATTTAAGCAAACATGTTTAAAAGTACCAATTATTTAGCAAACATATTTAAAAGTACCAATTATTTCAGAAAACATGTTTAAAAGAACAAATTTTACTCTATTATTTTATGAGTTAGTTCGTTTTACAATTAGGGCTATTGTATTGTGTAATAAAGGAAATATATAAATTTTATACATTGAATAACCATATTCTAATATAAATTATAAATTTAGATACCTGTATTCATTATGTACAATTGGCATACATTTGAAACATAATTATTTTACAATGAGAAATGTGTGTCAAAATATCACATATGGTTTTGCTCTGTCCCGATTAATATTTTATAAGTCTTCCATTCAGGATCATTATTGAAATCATAGCTCTATTAAATGATTATTATGAATTGATTTTTTCAACAGTGAAATTTAAACTAGCGTTTTATTTTATATCATTATGGAGCTTTATGACATGTTCTTAATATCTGTTTGATCGTATTTGATACATTTGTTTATCGGGCAACTAACAGGTGGAATATTAATTTAACACACACCCAATAACAAGTTGCCACGTTTTGGAAACTTTGATGTTTCTATCTACTTATTTTTTTTATGAATTAAAAATATTTTAAGATTTTTTTTAAAAATTTAATTTATTATGATCAACTTTGATGAAACCACAAATTAGTTGTTTTATTCGACATGTTTCTAAGCAACTGCTTCTTCCTCAGGATGTCTGTCATTGTTTGCCGTCAAATCAAATAATTTTTTATCGATACCTAAATAGAATCTTCGTTAGTGGACAAAATAGCTTTCTCCACAAATGAAAGTTGTATATATTAGTCTTCTTGGTATTCTCATAATATTTGTTATTGTATATATTTATAGTTTTAAATGTAAATAAAACGTGTAAAATGTATAATTTGTAAATAAAATATTATAATTTAGATTGTAAATAAGTATTATACAATTATTTTAATAATTTGAGGAAAGCTATAATATACTGTAAATATTTTTAATTTTAAGCCTTTTAAAAATATAAAATTGATTACATAAATGTGGTTTTTATTTTATGTACTATAAGATGGATCGGTGGCAGAGTGGCTAGTGTGCTAGATTAGAAATCCAATCGATACGGGTTTGAATCCTGCACAATGTTTCATACCAAAGTCAAACTTGAACAAACTACAGTTTGATTTCACTGAGTTGTTGTGAATGACAACATTTTGTTTTTTTTTTTTTAAATCCTTCTAGAGGCTTCTTCACGTCAGCTCGATATGTAGCTCATTGTGAATGATTGGCTTCTAGAGGTCTTCCCATAGTCCAATCTCTCGAATGAATCTTAAGATCTTCAGTGGGCTGGCTTCTCTGATTTGTGTTTCATCAGCGATGTGAGAGCCAAATATTCTGGCTCTTGTTTGCATCAGTGGTTCACAGTCCTTGAGCAGGTGTAGCGGAGTTTCATGTTCGTCTAGGCAAAATCTGCATAGATGCATGTCTGCTAAGTTCATTGTGCATAGGTGTTTATTCAATCTACAATGTCCAGTCAGTGTTCTGATTAGAATTCTTATATTTTCTCTGTTAAGAGTAAGAATTTGTTTAGATCTTTTAGCTGAGAAGCCTGAGATCATTGATTTTGCATGCTTTTGTCCTGATAGGTTAAGCCAGTTTTGTTTAGCTTTTTCTAGCATGTTGTTGTATAATATTGTTTTGATGACACTATTGGTTAAGAAGCAGTAAGGTTCTGGTCCATAGGTAACTGAGTCAGCCCCCATATTTGCAAGTTTGTCTGCCTCTTCATTGCCTTTGTAGCTTGAGTGTCCCGGCACCCATCTTAGAACCACCTTGTTGTTGTGTTCTATTGTTAGTTTGTTTAATGCTAAATTACAGTCTTGGACTGTAGATGAATTTATTTTACATGAGTTTAGAGCTTTGAGAGCTGCTTGACTGTCGGAGTAAATATAAATAGTTTTGTGTCTATAGTTTCTTATGAGATTTTCATAGGCACAAATTGTTATGGCGCATAATTCTGCCTGGAAAATTGTTGTGGTGTGTCCCAGGTGTTTGTATATTTTCACTTTTGTAACATTTTGTTGTCAATTCCTCTGTGTAAAACACATGTTTTCAATATCAAGTCAATCGATTTTATAGTTTGGGTTGCTGGGAGCCCGCCAGTATGCATTATATTTGTTTATATTATGTAAAATACATAAATAAATCCTCCTGTATCCTTTGTATGATACCCATTGGGAAATTAATGCAAAAAATATGTTTAAAAATAGTTAAATAAAGACTATTCCATAGTAGTGTAGAATAAAAAATATGTTTAAAAATAGTTAAGACTATTATGTTTAAAAAAGTTATGTTAAAAAGTTTTATTATGTGTAAAAAAGTTAAGACTATTCCATAGTAGTGTAGAATAACAAATATTTTTTAAAATAGTAAAGACTATTCCATAGTAGTGTAGAATCAAAAATAGGCTACGACTATTTACACGACTCAACCATAGACGAAAACCAAAAATAACCACAGAAAATGCAGATAAATCAAGTTATAAAAATATTTACCTTTGTTTATACTTTGTTATAATTGTAGATCTCGATGAAAAAATGATTTATAAAATTAAGTAAATGTAATAAGATGCCAATATTATTTATTTTTTCTTCAAGTTGGTTTCCATGATGCATTTTTGTGACCATTGAAAAAATGACGAAGGTAAATATTTTTGTATTTTGATTTATCTGCGCTTTCTATGGTTATAAATGACCTAAAAACATAGACGACGTCAGAAAATTTGTCGTGTAAATAGACACTTTTTGGCGGGAAAACGCTTTTCCCGCCAATTCCGGTCGTAAAAATAGTAGCACCGTAAAAAATATGTTTAAAAATAGTTAAGACTATTCTATAGTAGTGTAGAGTAAAAAAACATTTATAAATAAATATGTAAGTATCTTGATGTGATAAGTATCAATGATTATCTGAATATTACCTTCACTGCCCAGTTGGTTTGATATCTGACTGCTGAGCCAAAGGTCCTGGGTTCAACGATTCCTGTTGGAGACACAGTTTTTAATTATGTTTCCAGTCTGGATCTGTGAGATAATAAATATCTCCAGAATGTTGTGACTTGTTATTGGGTGCATTTTAAAATAATATTTAACATAATGCTTGTTGGTAAACCGAGAAGCTATACAAAAATAAAATGATATAAAATATGTGCATAATTGTAACATCGGTTAACCACCTCATTGACTTTGATTCGCTTCACCAATAAATAATTCATTAATATTTATCTACATTATGATGTGCATATTATACTGGAGGTACTTCCTGAAGGTTCCTGGATAGTGTTCATTCGTTCCCCGATATTTGTCGTAGTATAATGTCTTAACAGAGTGCTGTTTGTGACTTAAGTTTGGTTATAAAAAATTGTACAAAGGAAATATTACACACAACAATTTTTCAAAATGTCAGTTATGATTACTAACATGATCGATTATTATAACTATTTGGATTACGACTTAAGCGGTAGGTTTTTAATATTCTTATCTACTATTATATTATTCTTCTTTTTTGATGACTTATATTTTGCTTTGTTTTGTTTTATTTGTTCTTTTGTTTTTGTTAAGTACCTTCCTCATCACGGAATTTAATCCTAATGAGGCCAGTACTAACAAAAACTATTAATATTTTATAAAAGTTAACTTATTAATATGAAAGTATAAAAAAAGGATACAGGATATATATTGTGACAAAGAATAAAAAAATCACAAATAAATATTTGAAATTCCCCCCCGAAAAGAAGGAAATCTTGTGCTTCAGTCTACAGTTTATATAAGGCATACAAAACATCAGTGTTCAGAAAATAGGATTATTTAAACTGGCATAAAATAAAAAATGAAATAAAAAATAAAGCTACAATCTATATTATAAATTTGAATGTTTGTATGTATCTATGTATGTGTTGAATGCGCTCCTAAACCGTTCATCCAATTGCAATGAAACTTTGGTGAATTGTCGAGAATATACCAGGGATGGTTTCTGGATCAAAAAATTTCTTCTTCTTCTTCATCCACCTTCATTTTACCTATGAAGGTGGATTATCCTGGGAACCGTTCATCCGATTGCAATGAAACTTTGATGAATTGTCGAGCGTATGCCCGGGATAGTTTCTGGATTACAAAAATTCTTCTTCTTCTTCTTCATCGGGTATTAGGTCATTTTACATATGAAGTGGACTATCCTGGGAACCGTTCATCCGATTGCAATTAAACTTTGGTGAATTGTCGAGCGTATGCCCGAGATGGTTTCTGGATTAAATTTTTTTTCTTCTTCTTCTTCTTTATCGAGTATTGGGTCATTTTACCTATGAAAGTGGACTATCCTGGAAACCGTTCAACCGATTGCAATGAAACTTTGGCGAATTGTCGAGGGTATGCTCGGGATGGTTTCTGAATTAAAAAAAAATCTTCTTCTTCTTCTTCTTCGGGTATTAGGTCATTTTACCTATGAAGGTAAAATGACCTAATACTCTGGGAGAAGAAGCTTCAACTGTCCTTCCATCTCTTCGCAGGTCTTCCAGGACATTTTTTGGGTTTAAACTTTTTTCTTCTTCTTCTTCTTCATTGTGTATTTGGTCATTTTACCTATGAAGGTGGAGTATTGTGGAAGAATAAGATGCAACTGTCCTTCCATCTCTTCGCAGGTTTTCCAGGACGGTTTCTGGATTCAAACTTTTTTTTTTCTTCTTCTTCTTATTTATCGTGTATTTGTTCATTTTACCTATGAAGTTGGGGAATCCTGGAAAAAGAAGGTCCAACTGTCCTTTCATCTCTTCGTAGGTCTTCCCAGTATTGTGTCGGGAATTAAACTTTTTCTTAACCTACTGAAGGGACGGGAGGTAATGAAGGGAAGGGAGGTACTAGTGGGTCTGACGGGACGGGTGGTACTGAAGGGTCTGAAGGGACGGGAGGCACTGAAGGGACGGGAGGCACTGAAGGGACGGGAGGCACTGAAGGGACGGGAGGCACTGAAGGGACGGGAGGCACTGAAGGGACGGGAGGCACTGAAGGGACGGGAGGCACTGAAGGGACGGGAGGCACTGAAGGGACGGGAGGCACTGAAGGGACGGGAGGCACTGAAGGGACGGGAGGCACTGAAGGGACGGGAGGCACTGAAGGGACGGGAGGCACTGAAGGGACGGGAGGCACTGAAGGGACGGGAGGCACTGAAGGGACGGGAGGTACTGAAGGGTCTGAAGCGACGGGTGGTTATGGACCATTTTTAATTATACAGGCAATACGAAGTTTGCCGGGGGTTCACTAGTCTATATTATAAATTTGAATGTTTGTATGTATCTATGTATGTATCTATGTATGTGTTGAATGCGCTCCTAAACCGCTCATCCGATTGCGATGAAACTTTGGTGAACTGTCGAGAGAATACCAGGGATGGTTTCTGGATCAAAAAAATTTAACTTCTTCTTCTTCATCGAGTTTTAGGTCATTTTACCTATGAAGGTGGACTATCCTGGGAACCGTTCACCCGATTGCAATTAAACTTTGGTGAATTGTCGATCGTATGCCCGGGATGATTTCTGTATTTAAAATATTTTCTTCTTCTTCTTCTTCATCGGGTATCAGGTCATTTTACCTATGAAGGTGGACTATCCTGAGAACCGTTCATCCGATTGCAATGAAACTTTGATGAATTGTCGAGTGTAAGACCGGGATGGTTTCTGGATTAAAAAAAAATCTTCTTCTTCTTCTTCATCGGGTATCAGGTCATTTTACCGATGAAGGTGGACTATCCTGGGAACCGTTTATTCAATTTCAATGAAACTTTGATGAATTGTCGAGTGTATGCCCGGGATGATTTCTGGATTAAAAAAAAATCTTCTTCTTCTTCTTCATCGGGTATCAGGTTATTTTACCGATGAAGGTGGACTATCCTGAGAACCGTTCATCCGATTGCAATGAAACTTTGGTGAATTGTCGAGCGTATGACCGGGACCTACTGAAGGGACGGGAGGTAATGAAGGGACGGGAGGTAATGAAGGGATGGGAGGTAATGAAGGGAAGGGAGGTACTGAAGGGTATGAAGGGATGAGAGGTACTGAAGGGACGGGAGTAACTGAAGGGACGGAAGTAACTGAAGGGACGGGAGTAACTGAAGGGACGGGAGTAACTGAAGGGACGGGAGTAACTGAAGGGACGGGAGTAACTGAAGGGACGGGAGTAACAGAAGGGACGGGAGTAACTGAAGGGACGGGAGTAACTGAAGGGACGGGAGTAACTGAAGGGACGGGAGTACTTGAAGGGACGGGAGTAACTGAAGGGACGGGAGTAACTGAAGGGACGGGAGTAACTGAAGGGACGAGAGTAACTGAATGGACGGGAGTAACTGAAGGGACGGGAGTAACTGAAGGAACGGGAGTAACTGAAGGACACGGGAGTTACTGAAGGGACGGGAGTAACTGAAGGGACGGGAGTAACTGAAGGGACGGGAGTAACTGGAGGGACGGGAGTAACTGAAGGGACGGGAAGTACTGAAGAGTCTGAAGCGACGGGTGGTTATGGAGGACGATTTTTAATTATACTGGCAATACGAAGTTTGCCGGGGGTTCACTAGTCTATATTATAAATTTGAATGTTTGTATGTATCTATGTATGTGTTGAATGCGCTCCTAAACCGCTCATCCGATTGCGATGAAACTTTGGTGAACTGTCGAGAGTATACCAGGGATGGTTTCTGGATCAAAAAATTTTAACTACTTCTTCTTCTTCATCGAGTTTTAGGTCATTTTACCTATGAAGGTGGACTATCCTGGGAACCGTTCATCCGATTGCAATTAAACTTTGGTGAATTGTCGATCGTATGCCCGGGATGATTTCTGAATTTAAAATATTTTCTTCTTCTTCTTCTTCATCGGGTATCAGGTCATTTTACATATGAAGGTGGACTAACCTGAGAACCGTTCATCCGATTGCAATGAAACTTTGATGAATTGTCGAGTGTAAGACCGGGATAGTTTCTGGATTAAAAAATTTTTCTTCTTCTTCTTCTTCATCGGGTATCAGGTCATTTTACCTATGAAGGTGGACTATCCTGGGAACCGTTCATTCAATTTCAATGAAACTTTGATGAATTGTCGAGTGTATGCCCGGGATGGTTTCTGGATTAAAAAAAAATTCTTCTTCTTCTTCTTCATCGGGTATCAGGTAATTTTACCGATGAAGGTGGACTATCCTTGGAACCGTTCAATCAATTTCAATGAAACTTTGATGAATTGTCGAGCGTATGACCGGGACCTACTGAAGGGACGGGAGGTAATGAAGGGACGGGAGGTAATGAAGGGACGGGAGTAACTGAAGGGACGGGAGTAACTGAAGGGACGGGAGTAACTGAAGGGACGGGAGTAACTGAAGGGACGGGAGTAACTGAAGGGACGGGAGGTACTGAAGGGACGGAAGGTACTGAAGGGACGGAAGGTACTGAAGGGACGGAAGGTACTGAAGGGACGGAAGGTACTGAAGGGACGGAAGGTACTGAAGGGACGGAAGGTACTGAAGGGACGGAAGGTACTGAAGGGACGGAAGGTACTGAAGGGACGGAAGGTACTGAAGGGACGGAAGGTACTGAAGGGACGGAAGGTACTGAAGGGACGGAAGGTACTGAAGGGACGGAAGGTACTGAAGGGACGGAAGGTACTGAAGGGACGGAAGGTACTGAAGGGACGGAAGGTACTGAAGGGACGGAAGGTACTGAAGGGACGGAAGGTACTGAAGGGACGGAAGGTACTGAAGGGACGGGAGTAACTGAAGGGACGGGAGTAACTGAAGGGACGGGAGTAACTGAAGGGACGGAAGTAACTGAAGGGACGGGAGTAACTGAAGGGACGGGAGTAACTGAAGGGACGGGAGTAACTGAAGGGACGGGAGTAACTGAAGGGACGGAAGTAACTGAAGGGACGGGAGTAACTGAAGGGACGGGAGTAACTGAAGGGACGGGAGTAACTGAAGGGACGGGAGTAACTGAAGGGACGGGAGTAACTGTAGGGACGGGAGTAACTGAAGGGACGGGAGTAACTGAAGGGACGGGAGTAACTGAAGGGACGGGAGTAACTGAAGGGACGGGAGTAACTGAAGGGACGGGAGTAACTGAAGGGACGGGAGGTAATGAAGGGATGGGAGTAACTGAAGGGACGGGAGTAACTGAAGGGACGGGAGTAACAGAAGGGACGGGAGTAACTGAAGGGACGGGAGTAACTGAAGGGACGGGAGTAACTGAAGGGACGGGAGTAACTGAAGGGACGGGAGTAACTGAAGGGACGGGAGTAACTGAAGGGACGGGAGTAACTGAAGGGACGGGAGTAACTGAAGGGACGGGAGTAACTGAAGGGACGGGAGTAACTGAAGGGACGGGAGTAACTGAAGGGACGGGAGTAACTGAAGGGACGGGAGTGTCTGAAGGGACGGGAGTAACTGAAGGGACGGGAGTAACTGGATGGACGTGAGTAACTGGAGGGACGGGAGTAACTGGATGGACGTGAGTAACTGGAGGGACGGGAGTAACTGAAGGGACGGGAAGTACTGAAGAGTCTGAAGCGACGGGTGGTTATGGAGGACGATTTTTAATTATACTGGCAATACAAAGTTTGCCGGGGGTTCACTAGTTCATTATAAAGATACACTAAACTCCACGCACACACATACACACACAAAACTAAAACATCCATAAATAAATAAAATTAAAAATCTATGTCAGTCGACTTAGATTTAGCTGACAGCCGTGGCGCAGTTGGTAAGCCGTTTGGCTTCTGTGCGGGCGTCCTGGGTTCGATCCCCAGCAGAGGATAAGTTTATTTAAATTCATTTCTCACGCTAATATTGCTTCTCAGTGCTGGAAACACTGGTTAGTTGGAAGAAATTGCCATATGGCAATAAACACGCCACTTGCGCAGGGTGCAAGGAAGTGTTTATTATTATGTAACGGTGAGTCTTTTCCCTGTTGTGAGGCACCAATTAAGAATTTTTTTCTATTATCAACATTTTTGACTGTCCCATAAAATACAAGATGTAAAATAACATTCCACATAGTTCAACAATGAGGTTCACAACCCATTCTAAATGTAGTGCTTTTTAGGTCAGAGGAGACTGGTGTGTGAGGATACATTCCATGTGTTGTGCATCCTTTTATAGGGCTATGCACATCTGTCACTTGTCACTTCACATTGTGCGATATCTATACCATGACTTTATGAATGAGCGAA
Source organism: Molanna angustata (assembly GCA_963576475.1). Classification (NCBI taxonomy): domain Eukaryota; kingdom Metazoa; phylum Arthropoda; class Insecta; order Trichoptera; family Molannidae; genus Molanna; species Molanna angustata. Next base: position 7,147,685 of record OY754984.1, read on the forward strand.
TTAAAAGAATGCTAGTTGCAAATTGGTTTAACCAGTTGCATAATTTACAGCAACTAATGCAGTGAATACATAATATATAGGCTGGGTTATTTCAACAAAAGTATCAGTAGTAGTATGGTTAAAATATTTTGTATTCATAAAATTGTTCAAAATTGTTCAAAATTGTGTCTGTTACTATTACATGTACTACGTATTGTACATTATATATTGTATGACCTATTTGGGGTAGACTGTTACTATTTTATGTACTATGTATTGTATGAACTATTTAGGGAAGACTGTTACTATTGTATGTACTGTGTATTGTATGTACTGGAAAGATTGTTACTATTGTATATACTATGTATTGTACATAATATATTGTATGACCTATTTAGGGTAGACTGTTACTATTTTATGTACTGTGTATTGTATGAACTATTTAGGGACGACTGTTACTATTGTATGTACTGTGTATTGTATGTACTGGAAAGACTGTTACTATTGTATATACTATGTATTGTACATAATATATTGTATGACCTATTTAGGGTAGACTGTTACTATTTTATGTACTGTGTATTGTATGAACTATTTAGGGACGACTGTTACTATTGTATGTACTGTGTATTGTATGTACTGGAAAGACTGTTACTATTGTATATACTATGTATTGTACATAATATATTGTATGACCTATTTATGGTAGACTGTTACTATTTTATGTACTATGTATTGTATGAACTATTTAGGGAAGACTGTTATTATTGTGTGTACTGTGTATTGTATGTACTGGAAAGACTGTTACTATTGTATATACTGTGTAATGTGCATAATATATTGTACGACCTATTTAGGGTAGAGTGTTACTATTGTATGTACTATTTAGGGTAGACTGTTACTATTATATATACTATAGTGAATGACCCATTCGTTTAGATTGAATCAGATTTAGGGTAGACTGTTACTATTGCATGTACTATGTATTGTACATAATATATTGTATGACCTATTTCGGGTAGTCTGTTACTATATTATGTACTATGTCTTGTACATATATATTGTATGACCTATTTAGGGAAGACTGTTAATATTGTATGTACCTACTATATATTATACATATTTTTTATGTACTATTTAGGGTAGACTGTGACTATTGTATGTACTGTGTATTGTGCATATATTGTACAACCTATATAGGGTAGACTGTTACTATTGTATGTATCTACTATATATATTGTACATATAATTGTATGTACTATTTAGGGTAGACTGTTACTATTGTATGCACCTATTATTTATATTGTACAAATATTGTATGTACTATTTAGGGTAGTCTGTTACTATTTTATGTATTATAGTGAATGACCCACTCGTTTAGTCTGAATCAGATTTAGGGTAGACTGTTACTATTGTATGTACTATGTATTGTACATATATTGTATGATCTATTTAGGGTAGACTGTTTCTATTCATACTGTTTTATAGAATATTAATTATGTTTTTGTTTATAAAAAATTAACAATACATAATTTTTCAGATCCGCGTACAAGACACAACACATTCCTGTGTAGTCCAATATGTATGTTTTTGCTTGGAATATTCTACTATAAGCTAGTCAAGTCATGGGGACCTAAATTTATGAAGGACAGAGAACCATTTGATATTAAAGCAATCCTAATTGTTTATAATTCATTTCAAATAATCGCATCTGCAACAATCGCAATAGCGGTAAGGATTTACCTAATTTTTTTTTTAAATAATGAATGTCTTTGTTACAAGCATATGCTTAAGCAACTTAGGTAAGGGAATATACATCCTCATATATTCCCTAACTTAAGCATATGCTTGTACTATGGGTTAATGTAAATGGCTGTGGCGGAAATCAAACTCGCGACCACTGGAATACTAACTAAAGCCAGCCAGTGTTTCGCTTGGATTAGAATATTTTTCAATTAGATATATAAGAAAATTTTGTTTCTACTTAATTTTTATTACTGCTTGGTTTATGTGATCACTTGAATAATTCACAAAATTAACAAAATATTCACAAGGTCTGGAAAATACTTCTAAATTTTAATTACTATAGAAATATGTATACTCCATATACTTAAATGAATTCAGGAATTGTCAACCTTTGAAGAAGGAAAAAATGTATCTATACTATTTTTTCATTCATCCACTTACTTAAAAAATATACTACTCATTTTTTATTTGACAAAATTGATTTATTTCAGAGTATTTTGATAGTGTGGTGGCCGGGATATTACAGTGTAAAATGTCAGCCAATATCTAGGGAGACAACACCCAAAGAATTGCTCATCTTGAGATTTGTCAAGTATTATTATTGGCTCAAAATCATCGATTTGCTTGACACAGTAAGAACTTCTATAAAATCATACAATTTATCATATAAAATATACTGTCAACTTACCTCATAGTATAAAAGCTAATTTTTCCCCCTTATGACTTTTGATCCACTCAATGCACAGAGCCTAACATTTCAGAAAATATTGAAAATTATAGGTCTACAAAACTTTTATACTCAGAATCTTGAATTTTTGTTCCAGTCAGGGGTTATCAACTTTGAATTTTTACTTATTTTTTCCATATTTATGAGAAACCATAAAAGCTAGAACACTGAAAATTTTTATAAATATAGACAAATACAATATCTCAAATTTGTATTTTTTAAAAAAGTTCTAGGGATTGTCAAACTTTTTATATTAAGAAAATCATTTTTTGTGACAGATTTGTGTTTAACTCCCTATATTTCCAATTTTTGAATTTTTCAATAAACACCCCAACATCTTAAACTCTTTTTGACAATTTTTGAAACAATTTAATTTATTCACGACATTGTTTCATATAATTTGTATGGCAGTATACACAATATCTTAGTTTGACACTTACAATACTATCGTGTTGTTTACATATTCGACGTAGGAAAAAAAACTGACCTCCTCACTATCCTATCTTGACATACATGTTTTGTATGGAAAACAAAATATTTAAAAAATCCAATATTTTGGATTTAAGGGTTTATTGTGTGGTATGTATTCTCCAACTATACATACTATCGCCATTGATAATCGAAAGCTTCGTTTCGAATTTGGAGTTCATTTCCGGACAAACATGGTCGCATCAAATTTCAAATCTTGCTTTTTTTTCCGAAGATCGGGAATACCCGACTAAAATATCCCGGGATCGGGATAGATAGTTTTCCCTGGTATTTCCAGATTCGGGAACCCGGGGAAGAAACCCTTGTCTGGATCTGTGAAACGATAAACATTATATGTGTTGTGCTCCCTTTTATAAGGCAATGCACACCCGCACACCTTTCGCTGGTTACCCCACATTGTGGGATATGCCGTGATGGTATGAATGAATGAATGAATTTTGGGTGCGTGTTAAAACAATGTGAGATTTTATTTTGTCTGTTGTATTTTCGATTACCCGGCTCTTATTGGACACCTGAAAATTATAATTGAAGAGTTCAGTGACACACACACACACATGCAAAAGAATTATAATGTGTATCAATGAATTATTAATTAATTATGAATTATTAATTAATTATAATTATTTGCATTTTAATGTGTATCTCAAAAGTTATACTGTTTGCATGTCATCAGGCGTAGGTACATTTTTTTATATACGTGTTTTTAGGCTGTTTTATTTTTTCCACTGTTATAATTTTTTATATTTATTGTCAATCTAAACTACTCAGGGACCTACACAAAAAATCAGTCTAGCCGTTTAGGAGATCAGTGACATACACCCATACAGAAGAATTATATTAATATAAAGATTCATTAAATTGAAATTATTTCAGGTATTTTTCGTATTAAGGAAAAAGCAAAATCAAGTATCTTTTCTACACGTCTATCATCATTTGATTATGATATTACTTGGATTTATGACTTACAAATACATTCCAGGTATGTTTTTCATTTCATGAACAATAAATAGTCGATACATTTTAATAATTACCATACAACATAAGATAGGTATGAAAAGTTTAATAACAAAAACTGTGAATCAGTTGATAAGAACTTAAAATTAGCCAAAACTATCGTCACGTGAAAGGAAATATACAAATCTATGTGCAACCGAAACCGGTAATTTGATTTTATGAAACCCTTATACGATAAATAATATCAGATAAACCCTGTTCTAGGGTTACCAGTAAATAACTTTAATTTTATATTAAGTACGTAAATTTAAGCAGAAAACTAGTATGAATGAGAACATTCTTTTAAAACGAAGAGCCATCAAGATAACAATGTAATAACAAAGTGATAATAGTGATATAGAGCGACAGTAATTGCAATAATAATACCTTGAAATATTCCAGCTGGTCATGGCGCTATGGTAGGTACCCTGAACTGCATCGTCCATACGGTGATGTACACTTACTATCTCTTGACTAGCATCAGTCCAGAATATAAAAAGAGCATATGGTGGAAGAAACATCTGACGCAGATTCAAATCGTAAGTGTGTTTATATTTTAATTGACAAACATTTTTTTTAAAATTTTTTTAACATCTCAATAGAGACGAAGTTGGGATATTGTAGAAGAACCAGGAACTCGAGGCACCTACAGGGCTTACGACCTGTTATCGGCTGGTTTACGTGATCACTTTATGCGCTTGCGCAACGTTCACCAATTATGCCTTCTTATTGAGTTCCCTTATCAATTTATTTTTTTTTAATTAAAGTTTTATATATTTGAATAATGTGTAACATTTCACCTGAAAATAAGGAAATATACTATTGCCATCTATGCAGTAACGGAAAAACCTTTTTGTAACGCCATCTATTGAGAAATTAGTTTATTTGTAAACAATGAAAGCAACAGTCCTTATACATGAGATGACGGTGTCACGCACAGATGTCACCCCTGAACTGCGCCAGAAATATTATTTCATTTTTGGCTGGTTTACCTACTTGTACCAATGTGTATGTAAATCGAATATTTTTTAATAGGCATGATGACTAATTTTGAAAAACTATCTCACGATGTTTTTACGCATTCACTGTTTTCAAATATATATACATTTCTACATTAAATAAAGGTTTAGTAGCAAAAATCGCCATTTTAAAATCAAATTTGACATTTACGCCAAAAAAAGCTTGTAGTATCATGGCGGCTGCCGACCCTGACGGTGACGTCATGGTATCGTAAACTGCATATCACTACTATATGTAATATATGTGTTCTAAGACGATTTGTGTATTTACAATCAATTCAAAAGTGCATAAGTGTTGTGCGGTCCCTAAATGTACAAACACGACGAAAAAAACACCTACTTAGGTTTTTTTTTTCGTCCCACGCGAAAAAAAGAGAAATAAGTGATTAAATTTCGCACGGCGAGACACAAGTGAATTTTATTAAGTAGGCGTTTACAATGAAGTACAGTATTATTTGTTCCCCCACTTTTAGCTCTCAGTAATATAATATTTATCATTATTTAGGCAATAAGCATATTAAGAACTTCATTAATGTCCAAACGTCAAAGGCCATCATACGTTTCCCGCGTATGTTTTTAGCTTATGAACACATAATGTAGAGAGAAGAAGGAGCATATTTTATCGATTTTCGAGATGTAAGTTGTATTTAAATTACAGATAAATAAAGTACTTATTTAGTTTTTACGTTTTAAGTTTTTACGTTTCGAAATTCTGATGAGCAAAAGTCTTTGTTCGACGCAAAGAAATATCCGACCATCAAAAGTTCCATTCTAGGTAAGACAGGCAGAAGAAATGACTACTATAGCTGCTGTTGCTAAAAATAACGATAGCAGATAAATATAGCTTGTTATGAACACAATACAAATAACGAGCGCTATGTAATAATTCGTATGCTGCTAAAATTATAACGATATTTTAAAACGCATGCTTCGCGCAATCGCCGTCGTTTCGCTAATCGCTTCATTGCATGAAAAAAATATAGCTTGGTAGTTTAGTTTGGCAGTGACCAGCTTCATAACGTGTCGAACGCTCGTCAGCTCACCATCTCGTGACAAAATTGTAGAATACTAAAACTAAATTAGTTTACCATACATTGCGAGCGTTCATTATTTATTTATTTATTCAATAAGAACTAAGTTACATACAAAATACAATAAACTTAGGCCCGATATTACAGTCGGCCCTCAACTCATTGAGTTTGTTAAACTCAAGATTAATGTTAAGGGGAGATTGAATCCATTTCCGTATTACAGTACAATATGACATGTCAGTTACTAAATCTTCAATTATAGACATATTTCACTTTTTCTGTGGTTATTATCTGTCAAATTTAAATAACCTCAAATAATACGAAATACAAAACGGGACGCTACGACTTAAATACCATTGTTTTATTATCCAACATGGTAAATTTAATTTTTACACCAAAATAATGCTTTTAAATGCCCATGTTCAATACGGCTGTCAGTTTGTTTTGTTGTGTGGCGCCACCGTCGATACAACTAACGCCTTTTGTGATACAACACTGAAACTACACACGTTGCCTAAAGCCTCTAGTGATAGAAACTGAAACTACACGAGTTGCCTAGCAAATGACAGTTGACTCACAGTTAAGTACTTAATCTGCCAGAAACGTTGAGTTAAATATTTGTCGTTTTAGTGACATATTTGAGGGAAGATTAGGCCTAAACAGACACTGTAATACGCTATATTTTTGTAAAACTTGAGTTTAGCTCTTAAACTGACACTGTAATACCGGCCCATAGTGTCCCCCGATAGGTAGGCGAGTATCTAGGTAAATTGAAACTATTTGCTTTGATGAATCCTTGTTCCATTGCTATTTTATTGTTTTGTTTTAGTTTTAAGTACCTAATTAAAATATTAATATATCGATAACACCAAAATAAACATTGTCCAGACCGACAATTAATGCGTATATTGTATTGAAGACTATCAGAAGAATTGACGCGACCATACTATGACGTCGTGCGCTCTGATTGTTTTTTCTCATAAAATGGCGGACTAACACATTTTGTATTTTTATATTTATAATATTATTATTATTCACTCCTATAAATTAAAAAAAAAACATTTTTTAAATCTTTATAACCTATTTTATTTTTTAAAATCATAATTTCAATGATTTTTTTCTTACAGTCACACACATATTATATATCACATATTTTTTCACACCTATTACATATTTTAATAAATTAATCATAATATGTATATGAATCATAACAGTTATCCCATATGTAGGTATATTAGATTCATCATAATCCATTGTGTATTTCCATTTCAACCTCATGTAACACTGTACAACTCCCACAAACAATATAATTACATCATTTTATTTTATAATCAAGCAATGAAAGCCACCAAGTTATTTATTTCTGAAACGTTAAATATTCTCCACCACGTTACAATACTCGGTGCGTGTTATAACAGATGCGTCAACGATTCAATAGAGCGGATAGCGATATTATTTGGTTTATTGTCCCAAATAAACCAAATAAATCAATAAATAAAAATAGCATGTTAAAAATAAGCAGCATATTCCATATAGCTTGTTATGAAAAAAATAGCCATTTCGAACAACACAACAGTTGACAGTAACAAACACAATTGACAGTGACAATATGGTGACGTCATGCGCTCTGATTGGTGTTTCACATAAAATGGCGGACAAACATATTTTGTATTTTTATTTTAATAATATTAATATTATTCGCTGTTTTAAAATGAAAATAAATATATTTTTTCAAATCTTTATAACATATTTTATCTAATAAAATCATAATTTCAATGATTTTTTCTTACTGTCATCACGCCTATTGCATATACGCAATAATTGGATTTTTTTCCCTTTCGGGAAACAAATGATATTTTTATTGACCTTTATTTTAGTTCAGGGTTTTTTTAGTTTACAAATAAATTAATTTGTTAATTTCTCAATAGATGGTGTTACAAAAAGGTTTTTCCATAACTGCATAGATGGCAATAGTATAGTTCCTTATTTTCAGGTGAAATGTTACAAACTATTCAAATATATAGAACTTTCAAAAATTACATTGATAAGAGAACTCAATACGAAGGTATAATTGGTGAACGTTGCGCAAGCGCATAAAGTGATTACGTGAACCAGCCGATGACAGGTCGTAAGTCTTGCAGGTGCCTTGAGTTCCTGGTTCTATTAAAAGTTTGTCAATAAAAATATCATCTGACTCCCGACAGGGAACAAAATTCAATGTTTGCGTACATGCAATTAAAAAATATATTCGATTCAATATGTCATTCGGATTCGAGTCCGAAATACCCGTAAATAAAGTAAACAAATTAAGAAAATATGTAAAGTAGAAGACATCGTCAAGTAGAGTAGATCCAGAAGAAGATGTTCGAGAGATATATGTATAATACAGACGTTAATACAAGTTAATGAAGTTCCATTACAAGCTTATACAGCAGCTAATGAAGTCCCCTCTGGACGCCGGTCTACCTGGAAGACCACTAAAGAAATTAAGGAACAGCAGGACCTGATTATCTTTGGAGGCATGGCTTTTGTATCACAGACCAACAGTTCTATCTAAAGATAATGAAGATATGAGAAATAAAACTTAAAAAAAATCTAGAATAAAGACATTCTTAATGGAATTCTGGTTCATCGATCAAATATTTTTCTCAGTTATTTGGTTGATTTTCTAATTCTTAAACATGATTGATTATTTTCAGCTGCAATTCTTTCTTCTCTTCCTGCACTTCGCTCAAGTCCTCTTCCAACCAGACTGTAAATACCCCAAGTGGATATCATTCGTTTTTATCCCTCAGAATCTCTTTGTAACATTCATGTTTACAGACTTTTACATCAAGGAGTATATCGTAAAAAAGAAAAAATAACAAAGACATAAATTATTAATATTTAATATGTTGTTTAAAAATAATTCTAAGAATATAAAATGCATCTACAACTTGTTTTATTTCATTCACTGAAATCAAATCAAACATTCTGATTGAAGATTGAAATCCAGCAGGATTTTTACGGATATTATCATCATTTTTTTTAAGTATAAAAGTACCTACGTTTATATAATATAAAAATTAATGTTTGTAAGTATGAAAGTATTTAATAGACCAAGAGCCAGTGACAGCCACAGACATACGTTAAAGTATAAAAAATGATTTTTTTTCTGAGTAAGTGTGTTGTATTTGAATACGTGGTATTACAACCCTTCCCGATAAAGAGTATAAATACGGTAGAGACGCGATTCACGGCGTATACAGATAGTTAGGTATAAAACAGTGTAGGTACCTACTTGTTCGGCCAAGAGCTCTGCTACGGAATAAACCAAGTATAAAGTAACATATTATGTGTTTAATCATATTAACCCCATACCAGGACAAGACAGTAAGGATATCACAGAATGTAACAATGATCGACTAATATGAAACCCGAAAAATTATGGCCTCGAGAGATAGTATTAGGAAGCATAGGAACAGAAAATTGGTGCTCAGTTTCGTCATTTTATATTTTTTACATACTACTATTAGAAATCATGTCAATTTTTATTTCATATTTATAACTTTTTTTTGCTTATCTCAGGAACCATAAAAGCTAGAATACTAAAAATTGGTGTAAATATAGACAAATATGAAATATCAAAATTTTTTTTTTTAAATTCCAGGTTTTCTCAAACTTCTTTTAAAATGAATATCATTTTTTATAAATTTATATGTGTATATTATTTCCATTTTTATTTAAATATCGAAATACGCCGAAACACCCCAACTCGATAATTTAATTTTCTATAAGAAATACGAACATTGTAGTAGTACCTACCTACTACACAAACTTTTTTAACAATTTTTATAAATATTGAATTTAGCGACATACTAGAAAATTAAAATATCTAGTTGCGGTGTTTCGTTTTTTTCGATATTTTTAAAAAATTTGGAAATATAGGTATTTAAAGACACAAATTTATCATAAAAAAATATTTTTCCCAATAAAAAATGTTTGAGAAACTATGGAACTTTAAAAAAAAAAATATATTTGGTGTTTTGTATTTATGATAAAAATATACCACGGACTTAAAATCGAGTGAAAAAATATACCTATAATATTTTTAAAATATACATACATACATACCATCACGCCATATCCCTTAAGGGGTAAGCAGAGAGAACCGATCGCCATACTCCTCTATTTTTGCACACTTTCCTAGCTTCCTTTACATCCATGCATCGTCTCTTACATGCTCGTCGATTATTCAAGCTTCTTATATTTCCTTCTTTCAAAATATCATTCACATGGTCATGCCATCCCTTTCTGGGGCGGCCCCTGCTATTCACTCCATCTCTTACACCCATGTATATTTTTTTGGTCAGTCGTTCATCATTCATTCTTTCAATATGTCCAAACCACCTCAAGGAATTCACTTTCATTTTTACTTATAATACTCTTCTTCATCTTGCATTCCCTCCTTTAGTCCTCATTTTTTATTCTATCATAATCGTTCTATTACCTACTCTTCTTAGTGATCTCATTTCCACAGCATTTATTCTAATTTCATGCGTCTTTTGCCACGTCCATGTTTCACTGGCATACATCAAAGTAGGCACTACAATCGCATTATGTACGGCAATTTTGGCTTCCTTTGAGAGGCTTGGATCGGACATTACTGGTCTGAGAGCTCCGTTTATTCTGTTACCTGCCATAACTCTTCTTTCAATGTCTTTATCAGTTCTTCCATTCCGTTCAAACATAAGCCCCAAGTATAAATATTCCTCTACTTAATAATCTGATAATCTGATTAATAATCTGATTTTTAATCTGATTTGTTGATAATATGATGGCTATATTTTTAAAATATATAGCTATCAGATTATCAACAATCCAGTAATCCTACAATACTTATATTATTTATATCATTTTTGTAATTTGCTTATTTCTTGTGGACATCATGATCTCATTCGACAACAACGCATTGCCCTTGGAACTCACCTTCCCTTCTGTTAGGTTAAAGCCATATCTACAGTACATCAGAAATGGAAAGTGTTTAGCAAAGAAAAGTGCAGACTTGATAAGGGCTGAACCCAATTTCCTACCAATATAAGTGCCAATCAATGATCCATTTACAAATATCCAAAAATTAGCCAATGATCTATGATAGAATCCCAGAGAATTGTATATCAACTCAGGTGACAATGCTTGTTGTGGCTTTACATCGTGTTTAAAATTTGTATGTCCATTTTCTTTGACTCCGTTCCCGTTAGAAATGTAATGTTCCTCTTTTGTTTCTTCGAGTGTTGAGATTCCATCAAATTTACTATAGTTCTTCTTAGGTCTGTTGTTGACATCTGAGAAACCGTCCATGATAAATTTGAACCGTAAATAGTCGAAGACTTTGTAGGAAATTAGCGGTAGTGCGAACCAAAGGCTGTCGTAAAACACGCTGGTCATATACATGGAATATTCTGGTGGATACTGCAACGTTTCAACAATCACATCTTTGAATACTGTATCTGCTATCTGTATACACTCTTCCAGAGGTCTTCTGCATATGTTGTATCTATAAAAATAAAATCATTACGTACAATAATCGAAATCCGGAGTAAATATTTAATTCTCTACCCTTTTTAATCTGAAATCTAAGAGAGAGTGAAATTGTGACATCAAACACAATGAATGACATGTTTTTACGATGTACTTATTATTATTATTATTATTATCTTTTTTAAAAGATATACGTCCCCCCTTCCCCTCCCCGCAGTGTGTCCCATCACGTCGTATCCATCTCCATGGGCAGTCTAGCAGTGAAGATTATATTATGTTATGTTACACTTTGTTGTATTGTATTGTGTTGCATTGTGTTGTATTGTGTTATGTTATATTATATTATATTGTAACACCCACTAGGAAATACTTCCCCTCCCCGCAGTGTGTCCCATCACGTCGTATCCATCTCCATGGGCAGTCTAGCAGTGAAGATTATATTATGTTATGTTACACTTTGTTGTATTGTATTGTGTTGCATTGTGTTGTATTGTGTTATGTTATATTATATTATATTGTAACACCCACTAGGAAATACTTCCCCTCCCCGCAGTGTGTCCCATCACGTCGTATCCATCTCCATGGGCAGTCTAGCAGTGAAGATTATATTATGTTATGTTACACTTTGTTGTATTGTATTGTGTTGCATTGTGTTGTATTGTGTTATGTTATATTATATTATATTATATTGTAACACCCACTAGGAAATACTTCCCCTCCCCGCAGTGTGTCCCATCACGTCGTATCCATCTCCATGGGCAGTCTAGCAGTGAAGATTATATTATGTTATGTATGTTACACTTTGTTGTATTGTATTGTGTTGCATTGTTATATTATATTTTATTTATTTATTTATTTATACATCTTCTTGTACATAATATAAACAAATATAATTGTACACTGGCGGGCTTATTGCCATTAGGCAATTTCTTCCAACCAACCAGATTACAAAGTATGACAACATTGTATATGTACAACAGCAAATAAAAAAGAGTAAAAGAAATCAAAGAAAATACGTATAATACTTAAATACTATAAAAACAACAAAAAAAAATATAATTCATAGCAAGAAAAGGGATATGGTAAGAACAGGAGAGGAAATCGGGATCAGGTGTTCAAGGATAAATATTCCTTCTTTAGTTTTTTCTTGAAAATACTAAGTGAGTTAGACGACGCAATATTCGGACTAAGGCTATTCCATAATCTTGCTGATTGTACTTCGAACGAAGAGCTGAGAAATTCTGTATTATGGATAGGTATGGATAGTGTTGTACGTTCAGCAGATCGGAGTGGAAGTCCATGATTGGATAAATAAGTGAATTTGCTTTTGAGGTACTGTGGCAGGTTTGGGTTCGAGAGAATATTGTACAATAGTGACAAAATGTGTATATTGCGCCGCTGGCGTATCCTGGGCCAACAAAGAAAATTACGGTAAGATGATATGCGATCAAATTTGTAACACCCACTAGGAAATACTGTAATTGGCGTTATCAACAACAATTTTATCTTACTGTATTATCATATTATTGTATAAGCTGTTGTATTTCTGAATAAAATAAAATAAAATAAAATAAAAAAAATAAAATAAAAGATTTTCGATATCAAAAAAATACTTATATACATAAATTTCAGTCCAAATGTCTGGAACAACCGAGTGAGACTTAATCAACAAAGAGACTCAATCGAATATTTTTTAAAGGTTGTATGTACGCAAACAATGGATTTTTGACAAATTTTTAACATTTCAATAGAGACGAAGTTTAGAATATTATAGAAGAACCAGGAACTCAAGGTACATATTATAGGGCTTACGATCTGTTATGTTTACAAATTAACCAACTTCTCAATAGATGGCGTTACAAAAAGGTTTCTTCGTTACTTCATAGATAGCAATAGTAAAAATATCCTATTTTCAAACGATCTGTTAAAATATATAGAACTTTGAAAATTATATTGATAAGGGAACTCAGTACGAAGGCATAATTGGTAAACGTTGCGCAAGCGTATAAAGTGATCACGTAAACCAGTCGATGACAGGTCGTAAGCCCTGTAGGTGCCTTGAGTTCCTGGTTCTTCTATAATATTCCAAAGATGTTGAAGTACAAAGTGGGAGGTCTTCCCCAGAATGTGACCAGAATATACTCATTTTTATATCCACAAACGCCAAAATAGTATACTCACTTCTCTTTAATTCCCAGCAAATGTCCAATAACCGCCCAGAAGTGCAAGTAGGCGTCAATATCTTCCCTGTTGTCGAACTTCATCCGCAGTGACTTTGGGTTTCTCAAGTTGGCAATGCTAAACACCATTAGCGAGAAGACCATATCTCTTTGAGATATTATGCCCTGCTCTCTTTTGCGACAAAACTTTGACAAATTACCATGACGTTTTCGTGTCTTAGCCAGTAATTTCCAAACGCTGCAATTAAAATTACACATTTCAGCCTTCTTAAAATAAAATATAAAAATGGCATCTCTGAGACCCTTAGAGGTTTACGGTAGCTGATTCCTGCTTTGTTCTTTTCGACTGCGAGTGCCACAACCTTCCTTTCTCTTTTTTTGTCCTTTTTCTTCTGAATTTTGAGTACCTTCTAAATTCTAAATAGCAATTGTTTTACACTGTGCAAAGATAATGTAATATACGCAAACAAAATTGGACTATGATAAATTGTTAAAATTGAATTTGTTGTAATATTTGTTTGTATGACTGTATGTTTTTTAGGTTTAAATAAAAATAAAAAATAAAAATAATAATGTTTGAGAAAATCTGGAATTTTTTTGAAAAAATTAAATTTGAGATTTTGTATTTGTCTTTATTCTTACCAAATTTCAGGGTTTTAGCTTATATGGTTTTTAAGATATATGGAAAAATAAAGTAAAAATTCAAAAGTTGAATGAAACAAAAATTCAAAATTCTGAGTATAAAATTTTTTTTGGCCTATGACTATGTGTATATTATTGTCGGCCTTCGTGGCTCAGTTGTTTAGGTATTTGACTGCTGATCCGAGGATCCCGGGTTCGATTCCCGGTGGAGACATGATTTTTAATTGTGTTTTCAGTCTGTATCTGTTAGACGATTATATAATATCGTAAGTCTCCAGAATGTGGCAACTTGTTATTGGGTGCGTGTTTAATTAATATTTGACATAGTACCTGTTAGTTGCCCGAGAAGCAATATAAATAAATAAATAAATGAAATTTTGAGTTCTGTAAATTAAGCGGATCAAAAGTTATAAGGGGGGGGGAGGACACACAGTGGATTAAATGATTTTACCCCCGCGGTATGACGTATTGAGTCCCGTATAAATGCCGTCAACTTTTTGACATTTCTCATATACTAAAATTCAGACGGATAAATTTAGACGAATCTGCGTGATGAGCATCCAAAAAGTACCTTGGAGCCTATCCCGTCACCTTAAAGAATTTCCAATAAATCATCAAATGCGTCACTTTCAGCAAATGGTCGAGTGAAAGGACTCTCAGTTATATCTTTTATACCGGTGGTGGTGGAGATGAATTTAGCTATCTCTAATATTACATGTCGTGAGCCAATCGCCAACAGATGCTCCATATTAAAAGGGTCTTTCTATATTCTAGATATATTAATACACAAACTTGAAGTTTATGGTATACATGGAAATTTACTAAGATGGTTAACCTCATACATCAAACACAGGCTACAAGCAGTGACAATAAATAATTTTAGGTCAGAATTTAGAACGTGCAGTTCAGGAGTGCCTCAGGGCTCTCATTTGGGTCCTATTCTCTTTATATTATATATAAACGATATCTCAAATTGTTTTTCCTCTTCTAATTTTATAGTATATGCGGATGATATTAAATTTTTTAAAAAAATATGTACACAAAATGATTCACTAGCTTTACAATCCGACCTAAATCGCTTATATGAATATTGCTCCAAAAACAGTTTGTTTTTGAATACTGATAAATGCATCATTATCACTTTTACTCGTTCTAAGTATGTTGTTCTGGAAAACTACTCTATCAATAATAAAACGCTTGGCAGAAAGCATGAAATAAGAGACCTTGGAGTGTTACTCGATTCAAAAATGACTTTCAAAAGTCACGTAGATAAAATTATGGAAAAAGCATACAAACAATTGAACTTTATCATAAGAGTATCTAAACCTTTTAAGTCATCAAAAACTATTAAGATTTTGTATTATGCCTATGTCCGTAGCTGTTTAGAATACGCATCTGTTGCGTGGAACCCACGATACATAACTTATATAGATAGGATAGAGAAGCTACAAAATAAACTTCTCAAACATTTAGATTTTCGAGAAAGACAGGCATTCAACAGCTCAACCCAATCCGCTAAATATCATGGACTAATTTCTTTAGAGAACCGACGCACACTGGCCGACATGATGTTCTTATATAAGATTACAAACAATATTGCAGATTCGAGCCTCTTGTTGAGTAAACTGGCCGTACATGTACCAATAAGGCTTACAAGAACTGCCCATACCTTCAGACCTCCCGGCTGCGATACCAACTATGCTCAGAACTCTTTTATATACAGATCATGTAATACATTTAACGGTTTCAACGACATTGATTTGTTTCATAATACGTTTTTAAATTTTAGGACTTCCATTACAAACTCTTTACTTCGAGCGTCATCGTAGTGCGTGCCCCCCCCCCCCCCCCTTACTGTCCTCATTTTCCTTTTCCCATTAATCAAGCATAACTCATTCAATTTTTTCTTTTACACTTTTAGTTTCAGTTCTTATGATTTATCTTTTTTAATGTACATGAGCTAATAGTAATATTATGTAAACTTTGCTGGCTAATTTTTTGGTTATATGTGTATAAGATTTTTGTTTTGTATTGCTGTATGTTTACCGAAATATATAAAATAAAAAAAAAATAAAAAAATAAAATAAAATATTCACCACTTCTCCGTGCATACCGACAACAATGTTTGAAAAATAAAAGCACAAGAGGCACTCACGGTTTGTTAGGGCTCAAATCCCCGTGAAACCAATCGTAGAAGAAGTGGGCTGTCGATATGTATCTCTTGAAGGATCCCACGATGCTCACAGTATTGGTCACACGAATAAAGACGTTGATGACACTCGGCAGCGCCAGGCCGATGGACAGGCCATAGATTAAAGTAACTATTTGACTAAACAGATTGACCTGGATACAACGCTGGCCTCTGAAACAAAAAAAAACAAACATATCTTCACTTTTGGAATTTGCTCCTAGTGGCCAAACACCTTTTCGATTTTCTGAGACAAAAATCACTAATAAGCTTAGTCTATTTGATAAAATTGTCTAATTTTCTTATACATTTGTAATTTTAGGAGCTGTCGGCTCCATCACAAGGCTATGCCTCAATGTTCGTGATGTCTTTGTGTCTTATAGAGCCATGGAAACGTTTAAAATAGTAAACGAACACTCAAGCGGAATTCGTGAAGGCATTTCCGACCAACAAAGTTGTGGATGCGTGGAATAGAACTTCGAAACCTAAGAATAAGAGGGTTCCAACTAACAAAATTTAATATATTGTTTTTTTTCGTGAAAAGGGTTCCAGCTGATCTAATCTATAATACAAAAATATTGTAAAGTGATATAGTTTTTATTTTACGAAAATAATAAGGTTCCATCTGTAATATGTTCAATGTGAGTCTTTGAAACTTTGATACCATTTTTCTCAGCTTTTTGGTTTTAGCAGATGGAACCTTCTCATTCTCAGGTGTCGACTTGTTGCTGCACTAACAGTCTTACTAATAAACATGTTGTAAAAATTATACGACCGTTTTAACACCCGTGTATGTAGGTTACAGTAAACGCTGTGTAGCAGATCAGTTGGTCAACGACTGTGTATCTCTCATACAAATTTTGCACATCGCTTGTACGCCCGTTCTAGGTAGTTTAGCGGTGTTTTAAGTTAAGACAAAATTCATCTATCACAAATCAAATTTGATTTTGATATGCGTGTTTATATTGGAATATCTTGGAATAATATGACGAAACCTATATTCTCGATAGTTGCGCATTTTAGGAGGGAAAAGTTGTCAAAAAATTTGTTCTTTTATGTTTAAAAATAAATTTGACAAACTAACAAGTAAATACTGTTGTGAGATCAGCCATACCAACATATATGCCTGTTTGATAGCACCTTCAATAATAATATGTTATAAACTATATTTTACACTAGCAAAACCCAGCAGACGTTGTCCTGCCTGAGTATTATTAGTTACCTCTGTACATATAAAGATGGTTGATCTGTATGTTTTATTTTATTCTCCACTGCAATCACAAATAGATCATCGAATATTCCTCAAATATATCAAATAACTAAATTAAAATACACACGCTTATCAAATCCCCAAATAGATCATCAAAAAATCTTGTGTGAAATATCAAATTAATTTAAATTCAAAAACCTTTTCGTGTGTTCAAAACAAATCCCAAAAGTTTCGTTGCAATGAAACAAAGAACAGGAAATGGAACAGGAAGGTGGGACGTTATTATTAAGTTTATATAATGTTATATTTGTTTTGTGCATTAATAATAAATAAATTAATAATAATACCAAATAGATCATTTAAAAAATATGTTTGAGATATGGAATAAATATATTATAATGCAAAAACCTTCGGGTGAGCGCTGATCGAATCCCTAATGTTTCATCGCAATCGGATGGACGGTATAGGCATTCGTTCACGACATACGTACCTACAAACATACCAACATCCATTTTTATACTCATAGATTTTATCAAATTATAATATTATATTATATTTGGGCTTAAATACGTATTGATGTTGCCTATCTTTTACGATCTGTTCCTTAATAAAATAATTTGCTTAATTTTTGTTTTATTTATTCTATTATATGCGAAGATGTTGATAATAATATGTAGTCTCAAAATGCGGAGCGGATGAGATGTCAAGTCACTAAGAGTATTTAAATGTACCTCTTATATTTCTCAGGATCATACCAATCTGGCAATTGTAATTCATAATTGGAGTCATCTTCGTCGCAAGGTTCTTCGTGGGAATCGCCGTTCAGGAGAATATCAGTCAGTTCTTCCGGGGAAAGTTCTGAAACACCGAAACCATAATATAAGATTGGAAGGCTGTTAATTGTCGGGAACATTATTTGAGCACACAACAAAAATATCTCTTACGACTTCGACTTAATCTTTAATTATCTTAAATGTTTATTTATTGTTTTATTGTACTTTATTTTTTTTGTTGAAATGTAGGTAAATACTTATGTGATTATTAGAAATGACAAACGTTGGTCCGTTTTTTTTGTTTATTTCAAAGTGTGATTTTTTTTTTATTTTATAATATATATAATAATAACTTGGTATACACCACTTATGAGCACAAATAACTGTCGACCGGTTTCGAGAACGATGTTCTCATCTTCAGGATGACTTACGTACTAAATTAAAAATGAAAATATAGACTTAACCTAAACTAAAGATGTGGGAGGAGTCAATTCGAAAGTAGTGGGGCAAGCGACAACCCGGTGTTTAGGAAACGCAAGATATAAATTATTTATTAATATATTTATTATTATTGTATTTTTTATTATAATTAATTTTATCTTTGTTAATTTATTTGATAGGGAATATATTTAGTAGCGGACTATTAGGAAAATTAATTTGATTGTTTATTATATCCTGGTTATTGTTTATGCTTTTCCTAATTTCTAATATTTCCAAATCAGCTAATTTTAAATTTGAATGTCCTGTATGTAATATCTGTAAACCTGTATTAATGTCAAAATGATGATTAAATTCTATAAGGTGTTCAGCGAATTCTGAAAAATTATTATTTTTCAGACAGCGTAAGTGTTCTTGTGTTCTAATTTGAAAATTTCTATTTGTTTCCCAATAAAAAATTGATTACAGTCATTACAACTTAATTTGTATACTCCCGATTTTTCTAATTTATTTATCTTGTCTTTATTATTAAGTATTACATTTTTCAGTTTATTATTTGTGTAGAAGGCTGGTGAAATTGTGTTCGGGATATTCTTTTTTATTAGATTTGATATCATTGTTAAAAAATAATAATTTTCTCCATTTTTTATTGTTGTTATCCTCAATTATTTTTGGGTAAAGGTATTGGTCTTTAAAAGTTTTCTTTATTTTTTTGTTTAAAATATTATTAACAATTTCATCCTTGTAACCATTGTTACGGGCAATTTGTTTTATAGTGTTCAATTCTTTCAAATAATTATCTCTCGATAAGGGAATTTTTAAAAGTCTATTAATCATTGAATGAAAAGCTGACATCTTTTGTGATTTTTTGTTTATTTCAAAGTGTGTTTTTTTTGTTTATTTCAAAGTGTGATTTTTTGTTGATTTCAAAGTGTGTTTTTTTGTTTATTTAAAATTGTGATTTTTTTGTTTATTTCAAAGTGTGTTTTTTTTGTTTATTTCAAAGTGTGTTTTTTTTGTTTATTTCAAAGTGTGATTTTTTGTTGATTTCAAAGTGTGTTTTTTTGTTTATTTAAAATTGTGATTTTTTTGTTTATTTCAAAGTGTGATTTTTTTGTTTATTTCAAAGTGTGATTTTTTGTTTATTACAAAGTGTGTTTTTTTTATATTTTAAAAATTGTATTTGTAAATAAATGTATAAAAATAAGAGCCTCAGAAAAATAATAATCAGCTCGGAGTTATTAATTTGAAAAAATATTATCCAATCGTTGTTACCTGCTGTGGTGTCCTTTTACAGAAAAAAATCAGCCTTTACATTGTGACGTAAATTTGGCTGTCGCTGGCTTTTGGTCCATAATGAATCACTGTCGAATTTCGACATCTTAACGATCACAAGCCAAGACCTTACTCTATTTCATACCCAATAAACGTCTTAAAAATACATACATACCCATTTGAAGTGGTGCAATGTTTTCTAAGTAAAATATACGTTATGTTACTTCCTCTCGATAAGAAGCTAAACTGTTTTTGATATCAAATCGTATTACTTATAATAATATATTATAGTAATTATCTAAAATAATATAATTATATTATAATTATATTATAATTGTATACTCACATTTTATAGACACGCAAAGTGCATCGAACATGTGTATCGCGGATAGTTATAAAGAAGATTGACATTACGCGTTTTTTCGACGAAAAAATCATCATACATAGTTCAAGGGAGAAAAAGATTTATGCATAATAACGCTACGCGTACACCGAATCCGTCGTAGGCCGAAGTATGCTCGGCCGTACTCGGCTGATCGAAACAAACGCACAGATTATAATGGTAGTCAACAATCGTATGTTAAGGAAAAAGATTGCGTACATCACTACATTCGATATGGTAGATTCTCATTTAGTTTTATTTTTTTTTCAGAGAAAAAAAACACACACACACCTTTGACACTTTATATTTTAAAAGATCTGAATTCAATGACAGTCCACGAGTTTGGATTTTCTATTCACATTCGTCGTATGGTGCAGAGAAATCTAGAGGCCTCCATTAGCTACATTACGCGCTTTGCATTTTTTTTATCGCTCACATAGCGTTCTGTGAAGGGGCCCGGTTACAGTCCCCATATGCAGAGCGGGTGGTGGTGGTAGTAGCGAAATTCGATATCGTCCGATGACGAATTGCCGAACTTGTTCGCCGGTCGTTTTCGGCCATTGTCGACTAGGTAGTTTTGCAAGCTTATTTCAATCTATATTATTGTTTTTTTTTCATGTTCTTTGATGTCTTCTATTGTGGTAGTGTGTTTTCATTTTGTTTTTACTTTGTCTTTTATTGTTATTGATAGATACGTGTCTTTTTTGTGTGTTCATTTAGTCATCCGATGTTTATTTGTTTTTTTTATTGTTTGTTTTTATTTTTGTTTATACTAGATGCAATAAATTGTATTTTTTTTACATCTAAATAAAATATATACAATACAATACAATCTAAAAATAAGTTTCAAATAATTAATAAGTTAATTATGATATACCTGCATTATAAAATATTAAAAATATATTTTTCACGACTTGTTAAAAGGATAATACGCAGCCTTGCTTCACCCCCTTATGAATAGGGAACCATGTTGTCAGCGTATCGTTGACACGGACATAGGCTCCACTATTTTCATACAGAGACGCAACAGCACGTACTAGTTTGCTCTTCACTCCATACATTGATAGGATATCCCACAACTTTTCTCTATCTACTTTATCATATGCCTTTTCTAGGTCTATGAAAGCACAGAAAAGTTTCTGATTTTTATGCAGAACTTTTTCTGTAGCCATGCGTAAAGAGAAAATTTGGTCGATGCATCCTCTGCCCCCTACAAAAGCACCTTGAGCATCCCATATCTTGCATTCCGTAATCTTGCGTATTCTCTGGTCAATAATTCTTGCATACATCTTGCCAACCGAACTTAACAAGCTGATAGCTCTATAGTTTTTGCAGTCGAGTTTCGATCCCTTCCCTTTGAAGAGAGGAACTACAACTGCATTTCTCCAATCCGACGGAGTGTACCCAGCTTCCCAGCATTTATTAAAAAGCGAGAGACACCAATCCGTTGGTACTTTACCGCCACACTTGATAAATTCGGCTGCCACACAATCCACTCCAGCGGCTTTGCCTGTTTTCGCGTGATTAACCGCTTCTTTCACCTCTTCTTCCGTTATTTCATCTCTTTCATTCTCATCAATAACCCATGTCCTCTGTCTCACTGTGTCACCTTGAACGCTTTCATACAATTCTTTGAAATATTCACACCACCTCTCTTTCACACTTTTGTCATCAATCAGCATATTTCCATCTTTATCATTTATACATTTTGAACGTTTTACTTCCCCTTGCTTCCGCTTAGCTACGCCTTTCCAGAACATTTTCATGTTACCCGTAAAGTCGTTCACTATTTTCTGGCTTTCTTTTTCTTTTACACTATCTTTTTCATTCTTTACTATAACTTTTACTCTTCTCTTGCATTCTTTGTATTTTTCTTTAGCTAAATCCTCTTTGTCGGTACCCTTAGCTGATATCCAAAACATCCACGCTTCCTTTTTTGCGTCAACTTCCTTTTTTACCGATTCATTCCACCACGCATCACCTTTCTGCCTTCCTCTTTTACTTTCACCGCACGCATTCTTGGCAGCTTTGCACACAACATTTTTCAAGTCTTTCCACACTTCTTTCACTATGTGTTTGAGAGTTTAATTCATACTCAACATTTCTCTCATATTCATGCCTTACATTCTCATCTTGCAATTTTTCCACTTTGACGCGCATTGGTGGTGCACTTCGAGTTGTTTTAGCACGCCAGCCAATAAACAGATGTAATTTGGTGACAACCAGATAGTGATCTGTCTCCAGCTCTGCGCCCCTATACACCCTAGTGTCCATCGTTGCCTTCCTCAAAGCGGAGTCCACACACACAAGATCTATAATTGATCTTTCACAACCTCTTTCCCACGTATACTGGTGGATCTTTTTGTGGCAAAAAATAGTATTAGCCACGAAAAGATCCCATTCCACACATACATTCAGCATTCTTTTTCCATTATCATTCACTCTGCTATCACCATGAGGCCCAAGGGCAGATTCAAAATCTTTCCTTCGGACCCCAACCCATCCATTCAGATCTCCTGCCAGGATAATCTTTTCATTTCCTTTCCTTTTATTCAGTGCTTCTGTCACACTTTCCCAGAACTCTTGTTTTTCACCCTCTTGGTCTGAATTCACAGGCGCATACCCGGTTAAGAGAAACACGGGAGTGATTCCTACTTTGAGTCTAATCCACATAAGCCTGGGACTTTCACACTTAAACTCTTTCATGCATTCTACCATTCGTTTAGCTAGAATAATACCTACACCCTTTGATGCATGCTCGTCTTCTTTTACACCTGACCATAATTCTATCATACCATCATGCCTCTCATTCATTCCGGTCCCCTTCCGTTTAGTCTCACTCAAGCATAGCACATCAATTTCTTTTTGTACAACAATTTCACACAGCTCATTCATCTTTTTTTCCATACCTCCTCTCACATTCCACACTCCAACTCTGCACTCCGTTCTCTTCTTGTCGCCTACCCTTTGGACACAAGCATGACGTGTGGCGGACCTCATCGATACTGTAACAGTGCCCTTGGGTTAATCTTTCATACTTCACACACTCATACTTCCCTTAGCAGCACTCATTATAAAAATACGTGTATTACTGGTAGTTGATTGTACAAATTAATGCTGGTGGATAATAGTCCATTGTTTAGTCTGTCTATTCTAATGTTTCTTAGGTTGTTTCTTTGTCTATGTAGTGTCGTAGTTATGTATGTCACTAACAGTTTCCAGGAGTGTGTTGTGTTTAAGTATTTTTTCATAGTTTATAATCTGTTGTATTGTGGGTTCTGATACTATTTCATATACAGTTTGTTTAGTCTGTCTGTTCTATTGCTAATGTTTCTTTGTCTAGTGTCGTAGTTATGTATGTCACTAACAGTTTCCAGGAGTGTGTTGTGTTTAAGTATTTTTTCATAGTTTATAATCTGTTGTATTGTGGGTTCTGATACTATTTCATATACAGTTTGTTTAGTCTGTCTGTTCTATTGCTAATGTTTCTTTGTCTAGTGTCGTAGTTATGTATGTCACTAACAGTTTCCAGGAGTGTGTTGTGTTTAAGTATTTTTTCATAGTATATAATCTGTTGTATTGTGGGTTCTGATACTATTTCATATACAGTAATAATTATATTCGTAAAACGAGTAACCGGTTTCGGAGCTAACTGCTCCCTCGTAATATAACAAACATTGTTATATCCTGACGTTCCAACGATTGGCTACAAAACTGGTGAAGAATTTAACAAATATTTTTATCATTGCAAGGTTAAGACTGTGCTTGCAAAAACAAGAACATGATCAAGACTGGACTTGCAAGAACAAGACCAAGATTGTGCTTGCAAGATCACGACTGTGCTTGCCGAGAACAGGATCAAGACTCGAGCAAGTATGCAAAATCGATACCAAGTCCTCACCTATGAATTTATGATCAAGACCGGGGATATAAGTCCAATATCAAGACCCCCCTTTCTTTGTCTTGCTCATCACTACATGAGATGAGTGATGTTTGACATTTTAATATTAATGTTAGGCGTTCGGTTCTCTTAGAGCTAAAACCCGACCTGGGTTGTAGAAACACAAATAGATAGACTATTCTAAGCCAAGCCTCACGGCATAGGATTTCCATCACAAATAACTGAGAAAGAGCGTATTGGATGAAATATTCAATTGACTATGTAGGTAGGTACTCATTAATAAATTATTCGAAAAAATGCGATGTATATTTTACTAAACAATATTAAATTACACTGAGAGAATCTCGCTCTTTTGCAACTGAAGAATATTTTACTTTCCTTACATTATTTTATGTAATCCAATTATTTTTATGATTGCGTATGAACGTTGCGCAAGCGCTTAAAGTGATCACGTAAACCACCCAATGACAGGTCTTATAATCGGGCCCCGTAGGTGCCAGATTCCCTGGTTCTTGTGGCTGGTTGCCAGTCACGTGACAACTGTCACTTCCATATATTGAGTTATCTTTTCTTGTTTGTTTTCTCGAGCTAAATGACACGTTGTCTAGGCGGGCCGTTAAGATATTAAATTTGACAAAAATATTTTTTCATGAATTTCCCACGTAGGTAGATACATATTAGCGTTTTGACTCAAAAAAATCAAACGTCATTAGATTTTGCTCATTTGACGCGGCTCAAACAGCTTATTATATAACTCTATATCAAAAAAGATATCTCTGAGTCTAATGGCCTTTTGATCGTCGATATTAAATGGACTTTAGAATAATAATATATATTATATAAATTAGATATAATCCTTACACAAGAAAAATTAACTTGACCTATCATAATGCGTTTTATAATTATCTATGTATGTCTGAATTTATTTACTATTATTAATATATGTAATATAGAAACAAATATAATTATAAACAATGTTTTATGTTTATTTTTATCAGCAAACAAATTTAAATGTTCTTTTATAATTCATTTGATAGTTGAACATGCCAAATCAATGTTGCGAAGGTAATTAAATAATTATGATTGTACATTGACGAAGATGAATGCAATAATATGTATTATATATAATCGTATCATAAAATATGCAAAATGGACAATAATCAATAAATCTATTGAAGTATTAGGTAACGGTGAAAATATTGACATAATCGGTAGATCACAACGAGCGATAATCATTGCTATTCTGAAATTTCTACGATTGAATTGAAATGAATCCAATTAAATTGGTGGTAATTCTGAAACGATAAATAATACCGATTGACTTTTGACAGGCACACCCAACTGGTACAATTGATTCAAGGTACATGGATATATGTGTTTTTTATCATTGGATTGGTCTATTGAAAAGGTTATTGGAATCATAACAAGCGGTCAAAGCGTGTTGTTTAAATTATAGTTTGATGTTTTGTTCGAATAAATAAATATTTTCGAATAAAATGACATAAGAATATGTAGCTTTGGCTTTAGTTGAATATTTAGAGGAAACTGACGGAATATTTCTTATGATTTAAAGATAAAATATCTAAATTTTAGCCTTGTTTATATTTAACCTCCTAATAATATTTCAACTTTGTATCTATTGAGATATTAATTCGTCAAAAATAATAATAATTTTTCAAGCGCCGTTTAGTGAAACTTGATCACTCCAAGGCTTCAAGGGCGCTTTAGCTTATTCGTTGGCACTTTATAGGAATTCCTACAAAACTTTTATGCTAAGATTTTTGAATTTTTGTTCCATTCAGGGGTTATCAACTTTGGTATTCATTTTTCAAAAAACTATAAAAGCTAGAAATCTGAAAAATTTTATAAATAAAATATATAGAAATACATACTATGTCCCTCGCAGGATAGGCAGAGAGAACCGAACGCCACTTAATTCTATCTTGAAACACATTCATCGCCTCGTCGTCATTCATACATCGTCTTAAACATGTTACTCTGTTATTCATGCTTCTGACATTTCCGTCTTTCAAAATACCGTTCACATGGACGTTGGACGTGCCATCCCTTTCTTGGGCGGCCCTGACCTCTCATTCCATTCCTGTCCGCAATGTATATTTTCTTCGACAGGCGTTCCTCATTCGTTCTGCCCATGTGGCCAAACCATCTCAGTGTGTTCACTTTCATTCTATTAATAACATCTTTCTTTATCCTACATTCTTTCCTTATGTTCTCATTTCTGACCCTGTCATACATCGTTCTATTAGAGATTCTTCTTAGCGATCTCATTTCAACTGCATTTATTCTACTTTCGTGCGACTTCTGCCATGTCCAGAATTCACTTGCATACGTCAAGGTTGGCACTAAGATAGCGTTATGAATGACAACTTTAGCATCCTTTGATATGTTGCGGTCATTCATAACTAACTGGTTTATGTGCTATAGGTATAACAGAGTATATAACAGAGTGAATATATAGAAATACAACATCTCGAAACTGTTTATACTAGAAAAAATTACAGGTTATCTCAAACCACTATTAAAAAAAACACGTTATTATGATAAATTTATAATTTCTGTTTAAATGCCGATTTTTCCAATAAAAATATCGTTATTTTTCTTAAAGAATTAAATACATTATATCAGTAGATCTAATTTTTTTGACAATTTTTGATAAAATATAATTTAGTGACGACATCCTTTAATTATAATTTAGTGAAGTGGCCTTTGTGGCTCAGTTGCTTTAATATCCGACTGTTGATCCAAAGGTCTCGGGTTCGCTTCCCGGCGGAGACAGTTTATAAATTGTTTTTTCAGTCTGTATCTGTGAAACGATAAATGTCGTTAGTTTCCAGAATGTGGCAACTTTCTGTTAGTTGCCAGAAAAGAAATATAAAATAACAATCTTTATGGCAGTATATCTACGGAAACACTCAATAGTTTGATACTTAATATCCATGCATACATAAATACGTACAAACATACATAGCTGTTCACATTTCACATATTAAAAGGAAAAAAAGGACTAACCTCCACGCTCTCCTATCTTGACATATAAAATATGAATACAACTGTGGCAGACCACATCTCGAAATTTCTTTGGAGCGCGCGCCTAGCGACGGCAAGTACATTTGTTTATCGTTAGGCCGAGTTCATCGCCCGCAACGTCAAACAAGTGACAATACTCCTCAACTGGGTATGACACTTCAAATAAATAAGTCTAGAAAGTTCGAGGACATTGAACTTGCTACCCCCAGCGCAGCACTATTTAAGGGAGTCTACACCTCTACACGTAGTCACTTCATGCCGCCGTTCTCGACCACGCCGTCTCGCCGACACTTCATCTCTCGACCACCGGTCAACTCTCGACCTCGCGAGCACGATGGTACTTCACCATGCGAAGATTCGGACACTTCGAACACACCCGCTAACTCGCTCGTTATACCTACTCATCGTGAGAAAGTTCCTTTGTAAGTTATTTCATCAATTGTAAATTTACCTTTCAGCAAACTATTAATTGAGATCAATATACTCATTGTAACTTTTGACCATTCTTTCTTCTTCTCTCTCAACCACTGTCCTTGTGTTCTTATTTCAAATCATAACCTCTTGGGATATAGTAAACTCTCTTAATTGGTAACCCCTCTGGTTACCACATATATTTAATAGTAACCCCTCTGGTTACTAACTACTTTTGATTGGTAACCCCTCTGGTTACCAACCAGCTTTACAACAAAACCTTCCCAGACACACAAATCTTCTCCAAATCATACACAACATTCAAATATGAAATACGACACATTCAAAAATCATCACCACAACACGCGATGACATAATACACATACACATACACCACTTGTTATATTGAATTAATTTAATTAATTTTAATTTTTAACTACCAATTCTTATGTTTATGTATACCTAATTATTATTTATTTTTGCCCCCTAATGTTTTTGTATTATCAAGTTCTTAACTATTACAATTCCTTAATGTTATTTTTTTAATTTTTTTTACTTGTTTTAGCATTTATGGCCTTTTATTTGTTATTGTATTACTCTGCAAACTAAATTGTGAATACTGTAAGGTTGCAGATAAACAACTTAACATATTGTTATTAGTTATACACATTTATATTCTGTTAACTGTTTGTATTCCTTAATGAATAAATAAATAAATTTTTTATACGAAGCAAAATATCATAAAATATTGAATATTTTGGATTGAAAGGCTATTAGTTTGATTATATATGTACCTTTTCTTCAACTAATGTCCTATTCTCATTCGTTTCAGAGTACTAAAACGTCTGTAACCAAAGGGGGACCTTGGATAAAAGGATTTTATGTATATGCGATGTGACGTAATGAGTCCCGTTTAAATGCAGTCAACTTTTTTACATTTCTCATGTCATACGGATAAAATTAAAAGAATCAGAATAGGACATATTATACATACTATTGCCATCGAAAGTTGGATCTCATGTGCTACATGCAACTTGTATTATTAAAAATTCGTTTATGGATGTCTTCATCGTATTCATTCATCTAAAGTTTAAGCGTATTTTTAGCATCAATTTATGAAAACAACATTTTAGCCTAAGTGACGTCTTAGATGTCATGATGAGGTCATAATAGTGTCAATGTTCCTTAATGTTAGTGAAGTGATGTGCACTGAATTGAAAATACTTCCTTCGGAAATCCCCAATATATTGTGGCAGTTAAGGTGACATAAACCATAGATAATCATATATATATATATAGCGTGTCCTATTATGTCATTACTGATCTATAGAGACCTCAATTATTTGAGTTAATTATTTGTTATATTTGCGTGTCCTATTAATTACTGATCTATAGAGACCTCAATTATTCGAGTTTTTTTTTGGAAAATGGCTGTTATTTTTGTTAGTTTTTACTGACCATGTCAGTCCATGATACTCTTAGCATTCTGCAGTGGATCCACATTTCAAATGCTTCAAGGCGGTTTATAATATTAACTTCGAGAGTCCACGCCTCCACTCCATAAAGCAGAACTGACCATATATAACACTTGACCAATCTTTGTCTAAGCTTTATGTTAATATTGTCAACGAGGAGAAGATTTTTCATTTTACAATATGCCGATAGGGCCGCTTCTATTCTGCATTTTACTTTTGTGTTTTAGTTCAGGGTCTATCACTCAAAAAATGTAGTTGTTAAAAATAAATAATTTACTGCTAATAATAACCAAGCAACTTTGTTATTATAGTACCTGCAAAGTTCGTTGCTAAAAATTGCCAAGTAAATAATCTGCTAATTACCCAGTACCAGTAGCTTTGTTATTATTCATTCTTTCTTTTGAAAAACGGAAAATACTAATTGGTAATCAAGCTTAACATCAAAATAGTATAAACATCTTTACATTATCTACATCTCAAATGTAAATATTAGCAAATCAACACACGATATTTGTGAATAATAATGATAATCTTTGACGAATGTCTCATCTCATCTTTATTCAAATTAATTCAATCATCTTTCAGTGAAACATGTCTAATTTGACGAGTATTATACTTTATTGAATCATTTTTTAATGTGACATATATAATATTTGGCGAGAATTATACTTTATTTAATATTTTTTTTAAATATATCGTGTCAAATTTGAGAAATATTAATATTTTTATGTATGAAATGTCAAATTTGACAGATGTCGAATACAACATGTCCGTATAGGTACCTGTTACTCGGTTAAATTTAAACAAGTACATTGCTATTGGCAACCAACTTCATTTTAACAGTATTAAATTGTCAGATAATAACCAAGTGCAACTTTGCTATTTTTAATCATATATTGGTTAATAACTACCAATATGACTTTAACCGAGCCAAAAAGGTACTTTGCGAACTTTAGATTTTTTCAGTGTAGATTCTCGGTAATTATACTACCCAATATATTTTTTTAATTCTGCCTTTTCGGCAGATGATTGATGTTTATTTTTTTACGAAAATATCCTAAAAGAGTCAAATTTCGATGATATTTTTCTAAAACGTCTAAAATTCGCGTTTTCGCGAGAAATGTGCAAAAATCGCGTATAAAATCGAGTTTATTGAATAATTCAGGTCTCTGCTAATTTATTACTTGTGTGATGGTATATTATACTACGTTTCATTTAAAAGTGCACATCGTGGTAATGTAGGATAGACTGTCAATCAGTCAAATAAACTGAAAAATGTTGCCATATCGTAAAAAAAACTACATAATAAGAAATTGTAAAAGAAAACAATTAGAAATTCACGTGATAGAATGAAACATGTCTTCTATTTATTTTAAACAAAACACTTATGTATTTTTAACGAGTGCATATTTATCAGAAATAACTCTTAAGAAAATTGCAAAAGTTGAAAAAAAATCCCTACTTGTAGGGAAAATCCAATTTCTAGCGTTAAGTATAACAACACCAAATGTACTCATGTCAATATTATATCAACGAAATGCACTTTTTAAATGAAACGTTCTCTACTTCCAATCCTACACAGAGTGGAAAGAATTGCTGAAGGCCGATTGGAGTGGAGTAAAAAATTCAATGCTTGTATTTTCTTCTTCTTCTTCTTCAACAGCCCGTTTGCATCCACAGCTGAACATAGGCCTCCCCCCTCTTTTATTAATTTATTTCATCTCAGAATCTTACAGCTTTAAGTTATATATACATTAAATTAAACATTATTTGTAAGAAAGTGGAGCCAATTCTTTCTGCAATTTAAATTAATGAATAGGTTACATAGTTGAAAAAGACAAATAGAATAAAAATAAATGAGAAACAGTACAGGTCCAAGAACACTACCTTGAGGAACTCCAAATGTCACTCTAAGTTCATCACTTTTTGTTTCATTAGTTGGTAAGTCTTCGGACGTTGTTTTTAATTTCGTTACATGGGTTCTATCGGATATATATGATTGAAACCAATTAAGTTCACGATTCCTAATTCCTATATTATGGAGCCTTCTTATTAAAATTTTGTGAGACACTGTATCGAATGCTTTGCTCAGGTCTAATAATTTATGATGGTGATAATAAAAATATACACATATACAGTTAACAAGTATGTTTCAGGATGATGAGGAGGAATTGTTAGTGAATGAGGTGGGGATTGTTGGATTGTGTATTAGAGTTTATACATATATGAGGAGTTCTCAAGTTGCTCAGTTATAATGTATGTAATTTATGATGGTGATAATAAAAATATACACATATACAGTTAACAAGTATGTTTCAGGATGATGAGGAGGAATTGTTAGTGAATGAGGTGGGGATTGTTGGATTGTGTATTAGAGTTTATACATATATGAGGAGTTCTCAAGTTGCTCAGTTATAATGTATGTAATTTATGATGGTGATAATAAAAATATACACATATACAGTTAACAAGTATGTTTCAGGATGATGAGGAGGAGTTGTTAGTGAATGAGGTGGGGATTGTTGGATTGTGTATTAGAGTTTATACATATATGAGGAGTTCTCAAGTTGCTCAGTTATAATGTATGTAATTTATGATGGTGATAATAAAAATATACACATATACAGTTAACAAGTATGTTTCAGGATGATGAGGAGGAATTGTTAGTGAATGAGGTGGGGATTGTTGGATTGTGTATTAGAGTTTATACATATATGAGGAGTTCTCAAGTTGCTCAGTTATAATGTATGTAATTTATGATGGTGATAATAAAAATATACACATATACAGTTAACAAGTATGTTTCAGGATGATGAGGAGGAATTGTTAGTGAATGAGGTGGGGATTGTTGGATTGTGTATTAGAGTTTATACATATATGAGGAGTTCTCAAGTTGCTCAGTTATAATGTATGTAATTTATGATGGTGATAATAAAAATATACACATATACAGTTAACAAGTATGTTTCAGGATGATGAGGAGGAATTGTTAGTGAATGAGGTGGGGATTGTTGGATTGTGTATTAGAGTTTATACATATATGAGGAGTTCTCAAGTTGCTCAGTTATAATGTATGTAATTTATGATGGTGATAATAAAAATATACACATATACAGTTAACAAGTATGTTTCAGGATGATGAGGAGGAATTGTTAGTGAATGAGGTGGGGATTGTTGGATTGTGTATTAGAGTTTATACATATATGAGGAGTTCTCAAGTTGCTCAGTTATAATGTATGTAATTTATGATGGTGATAATAAAAATATACACATATACAGTTAACAAGTATGTTTCAGGATGATGAGGAGGAATTGTTAGTGAATGAGGTGGGGATTGTTGGATTGTGTATTAGAGTTTATACATATATGAGGAGTTCTCAAGTTGCTCAGTTATAATGTATGTAATTTATGATGGTTATAATAAAAATATACACATATACAGTTAACAAGTATGTTTCAGGATGATGAGGAGGAATTGTTAGTGAATGAGGTGGGGATTGTTGGATTGTGTATTAGAGTTTATACATATATGAGGAGTTCTCAAGTTGCTCAGTTATAATGTATGTAATTTATGATGGTGATAATAAAAATATACACATATATAGTTAACAAGTATGTTTCAGGATGATGAGGAGGAATTGTTAGTGAATGAGGTGGGGATTGTTGGATTGTGTATTAGAGTTTATACATATATGAGGAGTTCTCAAGTTGCTCAGTTATAATGTATGTAATTTATGATGGTGATAATAAAAATATACACATATACAGTTAACAAGTATGTTTCAGGATGATGAGGAGGAATTGTTAGTGAATGAGGTGGGGATTGTTGGATTGTGTATTAGAGTTTATACATATATGAGGAGTTCTCAAGTTGCTCAGTTATAATGTATGTAATTTATGATGGTGATAATAAAAATATACACATATACAGTTAACAAGTATGTTTCAGGATAATGAGGAGGAATTGTTAGTGAATGAGGTGGGGATTGTTGGATTGTGTATTAGAGTTTATACATATATGAGGAGTTCTCAAGTTGCTCAGTTATAATGTATGTAATTTATGATGGTGATAATAAAAATATACACATATACAGTTAACAAGTATGTTTCAGGATGATGAGGAGGAATTGTTAGTGAATGAGGTGGGGATTGTTGGATTGTGTATTAGAGTTTATACATATATGAGGAGTTCTCAAATTGCTCAGTTATAATGTATGTAATTTATGATGGTGATAATAAAAATAAAGTTTGTGTAATTGTTTAAAGTTGTTAATTGTCTGAAGGAATTTCCTGACTATTGTACATGTGTTGATTATTGCAGTTTTTTGTATGTTGCTGATAACGTATGGGAGTAGCTTTAGTATGTCTATATTTTTATTCCTCACTAACCCAAGATTTCGCAATTTTTAAGGGTATTTTTTTTATTTCAGATTATCAACTAGTATCATGCTGATATTTTATTCTGAATGTTTCATCACAATGTATCTGTGTGTGTGTGTGTGTGCTATGTACGGCTTGTTCATTTTTACTTCATCGATAATAGACTAAAGTACTCATTCGATTCTATTCAAATTTTGCAAATGTGTATAATATCTAATACTCACTTAGAACCCATTAGATTTTGAAGGACATCTGAATAGTGCTTCTCAATTTTTTTAACTGTCAAATATTTCAAAGTGACCCCAAGCTCAGGAAAATTAAAATTTGAAATTTTTATTTTAAAATTGTTAAAAAGGCACATCACTTTCATAAAATGTCATTGAAGAATTATCAAGTTATTTATAATAAAATATTTAAATAAAAAATAATTTAACAAACTCATTTCATGAAAATGCATTACTTTATAGAATGACTTGTTAGTGAGGAGTTTAGCGTTGGCCACAACCCATTCGTTTTGTAGTGTTTTTGGTATGGTGTTTGGAGATAATTATACTATCGGACTATTGTCACTTTTTCTTGTTTCCATTGTAATTTCATTTTTGTTCTGATAATGGTACCTATGCATTTGTCGATTTTTTCCAGATGTTTTTTTTGTAGATTTGATATGTTTGGTATTGATTGATATATCTATTAGATATGTGTGTCTATGTATATTGACAATTAGAGTAATGTCTGGTCGGTCTGATATTTTCGGTGCGGATTTGTATATTTTCGATTGTATAATGTTTATTTTTTGTATATCTTTTTGTTTATTTATTACGCGGTTTAC
This sequence comes from Molanna angustata, assembly GCA_963576475.1. Classification (NCBI taxonomy): domain Eukaryota; kingdom Metazoa; phylum Arthropoda; class Insecta; order Trichoptera; family Molannidae; genus Molanna; species Molanna angustata. Next base: position 7,182,321 of record OY754984.1, read on the forward strand.
TTTATTTATATATAGATTTACATAAAACTGCTTCTTTTTAAATTTATTCTTTAACAGTTTAGGTACATAATATATTTTTGGCAAGTGTATAGGTAACTATTTTTTTCTTAGTCTATATATTTTTGTCAATATGTGTTTTATGTAAGTACCTATGTATGTAAAAGGCAATTTATGCCGTTTATAAATAAATAATTAAATCTATTATATCATATGAATGTTTTAATTTTATAAAATCCATTTGTAAACGGTACACGCTGTACCGTCGATGAAAACAATTGAAGCGGTTATAATTAGATTCACGTAAAGTTGCGTTTGACAGGATGAACATAAGATAAAGTTCAGTATCTCTCTCACGTGTTCTCGGTGTGGACATGCCTTTATGTCGGGCGGTGGTGTCATAGATATAAAAACAACAAGTGTGGATATGCCTTTAACAAGATCTGCCGCGCATTACTTGTCCCGTGTCAAATTTCTTCAGAAGAAAAACATTGGAAAGAGAAAGTATGTTGATTTGTAAAAATATTATTTATCTGTACTATGCAGTCTCCTTATTGTGTAGGTATAGGCCACTGCCATACAAATTGTATGAAGCGATGTTGTCACTAAATTCAATTTTCATAAAAATTCTTAAAAAAAGTTTGAGATGTAGGTACCTACTACTACATATTTTTTAAAGAAAATTAGTTTTTCTAGTTGGGGTTGTTTCGGCTTTTTTCGATATTTTTAAAAACATTGAAGATATAGGGAGTTAAACATACAAATTTATCATTAATAAATGTTTTTCTTAATAAGCAAAAATGTTTTTCTTCTCAGCACAAGCATTTTATGCTTTTTGGGAAAGGAAAAAAAAAAACAGTGTACAAATTCAAATAATTGTTATATAGGTATACTGTTTTATTGAATAAACAAATTAACAAAAAATTGAGAAACTCAGGAACTTATTTGAAAACATAAATTTGAGATTTTGTAGGTATTTGTCTATATTAATACCAATTTTCAGCGTTCTTGTTTTTATGGTTTTTGAGATATATGGAAAAATAAAGTAAAACTTCAATAGTTGATAACCCCTGACTGAAACTAATGTTCAAAATTCCGAGTATAAAAGTTTTGTAGGCCTGTAACTGTTTATATATTCTGAAATTTTAGGCTCTGTAAATTGAGCGGATCAAAAGTTATAAGGGGGGGACGGACACACACACAGATACACTAAATGTTGTACTCCGAATTCTGAGTAGAACAATATAACATGCTGAGAAGCCTCCAAGTTGGTGTTTTTTGACCAATTTTTAATCTTGTAGTATAGTTTCAATAAAACAGGCAAAAAAATATTAGGTCTAGAATTTCTTAATACTAGTTGCATGTAACACATGAGATCCAACTGTCGATAGCGATAGTATGTATAGTTGAAGAATATGTACCAAACTATAAACCCATAGATACAAATTATTGAATATTTTCAGATATTTTGTTTTCTATACAACATATGTAGGTATGTATGTCAAGATAGGATAGTATGGAAGAAGATCCTTTTTCCTACCCAGAATATGCAAATAGCATGATGGTATGTATGTATGTTTGGAGATGAAGTATCAAACTATTAAGTCTTCTTACATATTGTGTATAGGCGACTGCCATACAAAATGTATGAAGCGATGTCGTCACTAAATTCAATTTTTAAAAAAATTGTTGAAAAAAAATTGAGATCTTCTACTACAATGTTAATATTTTTTATAGAAAATTAAATTATCTAGTTGGGGTGTTTCGGCTTTTTTCGATAATTGTAAAAGTTTTGGAAATATAGGCAGTTAAACTCATAAATTTATCATAAAAAAAATATTTTTCTTAATAAAAAATGTTTGAGAAACCCTGGAATTTTTTTGAAAAAACTAATTTGAGATTTTGTATTTGTCTATGTTTGTACCAATTTTCAGCGTTCTACCGTTTATGGTTTCTGAGATATATGGAAAAATAAAATAAAAATTCAAAAGTTGATAACCCCTGACTGAAACAAAAATTCAAAATTCCGAGTATAAAAGTTTTGTAGGCCTGTAACTGTTTATATATTCTGAAATTTTAAGCTCTGTAAATTGAGCAGATCAAAAGTTATAAGGGGGGGACGGACACACAGACACACACACACACAGACACACGAAATGTTCTACTCCGAATTCTGAGTAAATCCGTGTATGGAACATATATGCTGCGAAGCCTCTAAGTTGGTGTTTTTTGACTTCAAAGTTGGAAAATCCATGAAAAAAGTAGACCTCTCCATACAATTCTCGCGTATTCTGGCTTGATACATTGTCGATATGTTAAGAGAACAAAGTTCTCCTGAACAAATCGACAGTTGGATAAAATTGATATCGACAGCTCTCTATCTCACATCATTATAATATAATGTTTTCATGTACATAAACTGTTTACTGTGGACCATGGTTGTTGTTTGAGTTTGTTTGAACTTATCTCTTTTATTGTTGTTATTGCTGTGATTTTTATATTAAGTGTATTGTTATATTGTTATTGTACTTATTATTATATTTTTTTATTATTATTATAATATTGTTCTTATATATTTGTTGTGTAATGCAGCCAGTGATGAATAAGTTATATTGCATTATTATTTTTGTATTATTGTTTATTATTAGGAGTTGGTGAACGTTGCGCAAGCGCATAAAGTGATCATGTAAACCAGCCGATGACAGGTCGTAAGCCCTGTAGGTGCCTTGATTTCCCGGTTTTCCTACAATAAATATTCCAACTTCGTCTCTATTGAGATAATTAAAAATCTGTTAAAAAATATTATTAGGATATTTTTTGTTTATATATTTTTATATGTTTTTATTATTTTTTTTTCTTTTGAAGTTTTACTATTATTTTTTTTTTTTTGTAAAGTGCCCTCTTCATCACGGGATGGAATCCTAGTGAGGCAGGCGCTGGTAAAAAAATGTACTTTTTTATATGCATTATTAATAAAATAAAAATATTCATAGGCAAGTCAAGATTTTCGGCTTCTATAATATGCAATTCCTGTATGTAGGTATGTACCTACTCGTATGTATGTATGTATGTTTGTATGTATGTATGAATGTATGTATTTATGTATGTACCTATGTGTGAGCATTCCAGCTATCAAAATCATAATATTCGTCTTAGTTATGTAGAGTTTACAACCTTTTTGACTAATTGTAGATAGGTCTTTAAGTAGGTACCTATCTATCTATCTACTGATCGTCTTTGATTAGGTAGGTTCTATTTTCTAAGCCTCAAAGTTGGAAAAACCTTGAAAAACATAGACCCTGCATACAAAAATCTGCACCAACGTTAGGAACCTTCAAAACTAGATTAAAACGCGCGCTCATACTTTCCATTTCTTAACCTACATACTTTCCATTTCTTAACCTACATACTTCCCATTTCTTAACCTACATACTTCCCATTTATTTACCTATTCCTGTAGTTCGTCATATCTCATCTCCTTTTTTTCCCTTCCCTCCCATAGTGTTGTAACAGGTTTTATCTATGATTTGTTTAGTTTTCATTGATGTACATATTTTTATCCTTCTTACAAGAAGTGTTTAAATGTAATATGTTTATGGTTTTATGTATATATTTTCTTTTTTGTACATGTACCATTTTGTCTCATAACTGTCACAGATGGTTGTCTGTAAGAAATTGCCATTAGGCAATAAGTCCGCCATTTGTACTAGCTATTAAGTAATGTACAATATATAGTGTTTAAATAAATAAAAAATCTCGCGTATCGTGGCTTGATACTTTGTCGATATGTTAAGAGAAATAAATTCTCTTGAACAAATAAACAGATGCATGGATCATGTTTTCGGTCACTAAATTAAGCGTTATATATATATAATTATATCGATCACAATACTTATGGAAATAAATAAATAAACACACCCTTATCTTTTCAGTATCATTTGTGAAAAAATAGCTCCCAGCTGAAAAATAGTTTTGACAGCTCACCGAATCCCGCCAATAGCACTTAAGAGAATGCAAAAAAAGAACAGTAGCAGCATAATTAGTTGTTACAAGCAAAAAGGCTTAAGATCAGTTATACTGTACCTTTGCAATGGAACAGTTAAACTGTTCAGGCAAAAGGTGTTATCTGACTTAATGCTTTTTGCTTGTAACACAAACTATAAATTATGACTTATAACTGTTCTTTTTTTGATAATTTAAGTGCTACCAGCTTTAACGAAATATCAACAGATAGAGCGGAAAAAAGTTAATAGAACTGCATTTTTGACTCAAAACTCGAAAAAAATGACTTACAACCTTTTGCTTGTATACCCTCGATATGCTCTCTTGGGAATGCAATGATCTCTCAAGGTAAACAACTATTGCATGAACTAGGTATAATAATAGGTGTAACTGTTTAAAATGCCAAACATCAATAACAGTAAATAAATACTTAAATTAATGATAGAAACATACAAAAACAAATAAAATAAAACGAAATGATTTATATTCAGATGGGTTGATGGCAGAGCGGTTAGCGCATTGCGTTAGTAATCCAGTGGTCGCGAGTTTGAATCCTGCCTCCACCGATTTCGTTCACCTATTACACAAGCATTTATGCCTATTTTAGGGAATGTAGGAAGATGCAAAAGTACTTGTTTAACAAGGACATATTCGTTAAAATAAATATTAGATTTTTTTAACTTGTCGCCAATTTAAATTTTAAGATTTACAAGTCTTGGTGAAAAGTTTCGGTCATTTGCTGATCATCTTCAATGTTTTTATACTGTAGTGTAGTTGTATTTTTTTATCGTAGTATTTTTTTTTATGGTTGTGTTTAAAGACGAACTTTTTTTGCTACATATTGAGGCTACACGGAGTTGCTTTAGTTGGTTGGAACAGATTGCCTTTTGGCAACATGGCTGTCCCGGTAAATATATTTAATGTTATAAATAAAATAAATATTATATTTATTTATTTTATTTATTTATTTTGTTTTATTAAGAAATACAACAGCTGTTTACAAACATTTATAGGTATACAGTAAATAATTTTCTTATTTATATCGCCAATTACAGTATTTCCTAGTTATTAGTTACATTTTATATTGTTTATTCGGTAAAAATTCTCAATAAATACGAAAAAAGAATATTTCAAGTGATAATGGAGATGGAGATGATATCTATTTCCTTATTTTTGGCAACAAATAGAGACAAATAAAAGTACATAACATACAAATATTTTATGTACATTTTTTTATCTAGGGTAAAACATTTACGTACTGTTCATTTGTCATCTTTTTTTATAAATATCTTAAAATACGTTATTAAAAATATTTGTTAACTCGCAGATTATTTCAAATTGTGATTTCATTCGCTTATGTTTACAGTTCAATGAATTTATTGTTTATAATATATTATTTCAGTGCCATAACATTTTACTTGTTAGGTTTTATATATACTTTTCCATAATTTTTCTATAGTATATATTTAGATTTTTCACAAGAATATAGGCATCTTAATTAGACTATATATCCATTTATTGATTTAAACAGTTCTTTTTTGTAGGATGCAATGTTTGATAAAAACAGGTCTATCTTTGTATTGGTCATACAGTTATTATTGAAACTAATACACGCTCTATTGACAAATGTGTTTAATATATAGTTTGTTCTACAGGACTCGATATAAAATAGTGTTTTATTTCTGTTGCTTCTAGATGGACAGTGGAAACGGATTGCACTCAGGAGTGCACTACTATCGACTATATTATTTAAAATTTTGTACAAGTAGACCAGATCAATAACTATCCTTCGGTCTTCCAGTGATTTTATTTTATAATGTGTAAGTGCTTGATCATAATACCGGAAATACCGACGGTTTCTGAAATTGTATTGTTTTATGCATTTTTTTTGTAATCTCTCTATAGCATTAATGTGGACAGTATAACTCGGGTTCCAGACCGCAGAGGCAAATTCCAAAAGACTTCGGATAAGCGAGTTGAACAGTATTACCAGCGAGTTGGGATTCCGGAAATCCTTTGTGTTTCTAAATATAAAGCCTAGGGTCTTGTAAGCACGGGAAGTAATATTGTCATAGTGTTTAATGAAATTTAATTTTTCGTCTAATATAATTCCCAAGTCCCTCATTTCGGACTTACGTTCTAGAGTCGAGCTATTTAATTTATAATCAAAGTTTATCCTGTTTTTGTTTCTGGTATAAGTTATAAAGTTACACTTGTCGATATTCAGGAACAGTTGATTTACCTGACAGTACTCTTTTAGTGCGTCGATGTCGTTTTGAAGATCAATACAATCAGTGATACACTCGATTTTTCGATATAGTTTAGCATCGTCTGCAAATAGTAATAAGTTCGAGGTTTTTACACAGTTTCCCATGTCGTTTATATATATTAGGAACAGGAGTGGTCCCAGATGGGACCCCTGGGGTACTCCAGAATGAATAGGTAAGTATGATGATGTGTATCCGCATACAGTTACCGCCTGAGACCTATTTTTTATGTAGGATTCAAACCATCTTAGGAGGTTACCCCTGATTCCCAGTTTATATAGTTTCTCCAACAAAATGTTATGATTAAGTTTATCAAATGCTTTGGAGAAATCACTATAGAAGGCGTCAACCTGTTTTCCTTCATGCATCGATTGTGTTATATAATGGGTAAACTCAAGTAGGTTTGTCTCAACAGATCTTTTGATGCAGGTATAATATTTGGTGGTACCCTGCGACGTCAATTGTCTTTGCTAACAATAGCCCTGAATGTAAATATATTTATATTAAGATCTAAGACCTTGGCCATCATAAATGTTAGACGGTTCTGTAAATATTGTATCTTCTTCTTCTATCGTGTCAGCAACGCATTTAAATAATCTTCTGCCAGTGCCTAGCAACGTCAATAGCACAATCATTGCCCACCATAAGATCGTGCATGGTGCAGTTGACTGGACTTGAGGGGCAGCTGCACAGATGTGCAGTGGTCTGCTGCTCTCCACAGTCACATGTTGTTGGTATTTCCTGTTGCAGGAAGCCCCATATAGAAAGGTTATCCAACGTTCTCCAAATGCCCGTCCTCAGTCTGTTTAGTGATTTCCACGTACGCCACTCCACGTTGTGGCCCGGGGGAAGTGTCTCCTTAGGGCGGACGAAGTTATCGGGGGCTTCTTGCTGCCATAGACAGAGCCTTTTCTGCTCAGGGTGAGATGGAAGTGGCTGCGTTGATGTCAGGAAAATTTTGCGTGATCTTAGTATTATGTCAGGGTGAGCGTGGTCATATAGAGAGTGAGTAGAAAGGGTTTCAGCTTTGTGCATTTCCATCCGGCATATAGCATTGCGCCTTATGTCTGGTGGAGCGATAACCGCAAGAGGATACAGTTTCTTGACTGTAGTAGGCTTAAGGCATCATGTGATGATTCGGCAGGCATAATTTAAAGCAGTGTCCACTTGTTTGCAGTGGGCAGAACGTCCCCAGACTGGAGCCGCATACTCCCCAGTGGAAAAACAAAGCGCCCTGGCTGAGGTGCGGAGCAGTGATGGTTGGGCACCCCAGTGGGTGTTGGTTAATTTGCTTATGAGGTTATTACGTGTTGATACCTTTTGCTTTGTATTGATGCAATGTTTTTTGAAAGTCAGTGTACGGTCCAAAGTTACGCCAAGATACTTGGGTGTATCGCATTGTTCTATGGTCTTATTTTACCCACTTTAAATTAAGTTTTCTGACCTCATCCCTGTTTCTCAGATGGAAACAGCAGACTTGCGTTTTGGAGGGATTGGGCCTAAGGTCGTTTTTTTTTTTTTTTTTTTTTTATTTATTTTTTATTTTTGATTAGGAAACAAAACAGGAGTACAGAAAGAAAAGTACATGATAAATATAAAAGAAGTATACAACAATCTGTACACCCAATAACATTGTTTCACATACATAATAGAATGGTAAGTACTACAAACTATCCACATCAATACAAAATAAATAAAATAAAAGAATATGCATATTTAAAAATAACAAACAATTTCAATAAAAAAAACAACGTTAGAATAAGCATATTTAAAAAATAACAAACAATTTTAATGAAAAAAAAAAATGATATAACTACGTGATGTATAAAATATGGAAACAGGAACAGGAAATATGGAAAGGGAGAGGACGGACAGGGAGAGCAAATCTCATATTATACCTACATATGTAGAAATAATTTTGAAAAATACGAAACCACTATTCACTGCCGCAAATTACACGCATTACCTCGTGGCGAAACTGATTAATAGATGAGTCAAAGATATCAGCATGCATCGAAAATAATGCATTAAATATACGACAGATGCGTGGGATCGTAGCATTCATCCGCAAATTGGTTCTACAGTGTGGAACATGTAAGATGTTTGACTGGCGAACTGACCTTCCCGGGACCCGAATATTCACAAAACTGACAAGCTCAGGCGAGTCCATAGCATCGTTCAAAATTTTATGAAGCATTAATTGGTCGAATAAGGTTCTTCTGGATTCTAGGGTATCATATTTGTGGTATTTAATTGAATCACGATAGCTATCAAAGTTTAGTCGTAATTTGTAGTTTAAAAAGTTAAAAAATTTGCGTTGAATTCTCTCGATTCTAGCTATGTGGACGCCATAGAAGGGGGACCATATCTGTGTGCAGAATTCGAGTTGAGGACGTATATATGCTGAGTAGAGTGTATAAAAAGTTTTACTGTTTCTGAAAGGTTTTGATATTCTAATTATATATCCAAGCATTTTGTTGGCTTTTGATATTACATGATTAATGTGTTGGATGAAATTTAATTTAGAATCTAATATAACTCCCAAATCACGGATATGATCTACTTCCTTTATTCCCGAACTATTAAAAGTGTAAGTATGGTTGATTTTATTAATATTTCGAGTAAAAGTTATTTTGTTACACTTAGTTATGTTGAGTACAAGTTTGTTTGATTGGCAGTATGCAAATAATCTGTTAAGGTCTTGTTGTAGGTTATTACAGTCAGTTGTAGATTTAATAGTCAAGTAAATTTTCACATCATCGGCAAATGCAAGATAATGAGAAAAAATAAAACATTTATAAATATCATAGGTGAAGATATTAAAGAGTAAGGGGCCTAGGTGAGATCCTTGAGGGACCCCTGAGGGTGGATTGAAGAAGTCAGATTTGAACCCTTCGACCAACACCGACTGCAGTATGTTCCGAACATATGAATCGAACCACCTGAGCAAGTCACCGTGAAAACCTATATATTGCAATTTCGAAATGAGAATATTATGATCGACCTTGTCGAATGCCTTTGCATAGTCAGTATAGATAACACCCACTTGAGATCGTTCATCCATATTACTTGTGATGTATTCGGTGAAAATTGTTAAGTTCGAAAGAACTGAGCGATGACGTAGAAATCAGTGTTGTTGGTTTTGAATATTGAGTTTAACGGTTGAATAAATTTGATCATAAATAATACGTTCAAAAATTTTGCTAAATACTGGAAGAATCGATATTGGACGATAATTTTGAATTTCATTAATTGGACCAGATTTATGAATTGGTATGACCAGCGCCTCTTTGAATTTCATCGGAAATTTACCCTTAGAAATTGACATCTTGTAAATAGTAGTTATTATTCAAGTGCTTCGTCCATCTAATATTAGGAATATTGAAGTCCCCCATTACAAATAATCAGGGTGACGATCACGAACAACAGCCAACAAGTTAAGAAAGGAGTTTAGAGCGACGTCGTAGTCTCGACCCTGAGGTAAATAGACACAAGCAACATGGATGATGCGATTAGATGTAATATAAGAGGAAAGAATATTTATCAAAATGCATTCAGCATCGCAGACAAGGTCGTCCGTGGCATAAGCTTGCAGCTCTTTATGAGCAATTATCATTACGCCTCCTCCACGAAGGGCCGATCGCCTGTCTCTTCTATATATATTGTAAATGTCAGCGGATGCTAATTCTGTGTCAAAAATACTATCGGTTAACCATGTCTCAGTTATGCCAACTAAATAGTGTTCATCATTTAGTAACACATTACTACTGAATATATTTGTTTTGGTGTGTAGACCTCTACAATTTTGATACAGTATAGAAATCATGAATCAAAATAAAATAATGAATATGTAAAATAAGTGTAGCGAAAACGTACATGAATCAAAATATAAAAAAAATGACAAGATGCAAGTTGAGATTGAAACTATCGATGAACAGGAGCTGCCCATGCATAATAAAATCTAAGAAATTCAGACACATTAATTCAGTTAATATTGCGAGATTAACAGTACATCTTGTAACATAAGTAATTGCTCTGAGGTTGTGACAGGATGAGGAAGAGGAAGGGTATGAGAAGTTTGATGGAGAAGGAATATGGGAGGAAAAGGAATACAAAATATAAGTATAACAAAAAAGAGAAAAATGTAGAGTACATAGAATAACAAAGTAAAACTGTAGATGTATGTATATAAGTAGGTAAGTATGTATGGTCAGTTGGCACGAAATTTGTCAAGGTCACTAATATTAACTATATTTATCACTGGAGATGTTGTGTTACATCTCATGAAGATGTTTCCATTTCGGGTCCAGCAGAACTTGTATCCTTTTTCCCGTGCGATGACTTTACTTTCAAAGAGGAGCTTTTTCTTCAGAGGTGTAAGGTGTTCATTACAGTAAATTGATGCGGGAGCTCCCTGTAATCCGATGTCAGATGTAGTCAAACCTCGTCGTTTCCTGACGGCAGCCAAGAATCCATCTCTCGTTAGTTGTCTAACAAATTTGATAACGATGGGTTTTGGTTTGCTTGGCTGTGATGAAGGTATTCTGGAAGAGTAATCTATATCCTCTTTTTGAAGAGGAAAATTAATTGTATTGGCTATCTTTTGCACGATTTCAATTATATTTTCCCCATTTTTCTGGGGTATTCCTTGGATTTCAATATTGTTCCGTCGTGACCATTGAGACTGCTTGTCAGAGAAATGCTGTATATTGTTGATTTGTTTTTGCAGTTCTTCAATTTTCGCATGTAGGCCATCAAAGTTATTTATTTTGTTTTCTTGCGCAATAAGTTTTGCCTCTATGGCATTAAATTTCTCATTCATAAATGACACGCTCTCCTTCATGTTGACCAGTTCATCTCGCATGGAATGGATGTCGCTTTTTAAAGTCCGTAATTCGGTCAGGTCTAAACGGATATTTTTTATTTCACTTAGTATGGACTTGGCTTCCTCACTGTTGATCATCCCTGATATATGTTCACTGTCAGTCACAGTGCACTTGTCCCGTGAGATACCAGATATACAGTCAGTGCACTTTATCTTATTGCGGCGCTCGACAGACAGTTTTTTGTAAGCAGCCTCTGGCAAATCTCCGCACACGAAATGATTTGTGCCTTTGCACACTGAACAAGTATAGTATGTTCCGGTTGTAACAGACTTTTTGCATACAAGGCACGTACTGGACATTGTGTATTTACATATATTCTCCCAATATGCGTGTATAATATAATATAGATACCCGGTATATATAATAATAATAGTACTAGTGAATTGCCCACAATAGGGACGCCACTGTGTCCGTCTGGTTTTTTTTGTAGAAAAGCGACATTGCACTAACGGCCGCTTTCTCCAAGGTCTCTCAAAACCGAACATCAGCTAAGTACCCATTCGAAACTTAAATCCTTAAGTGGCTTACTTAATAAATTTGCATTTCACCAACAAATAACACCCACACTAAGCTGATGTCAGGATTATTTTTTGTTATGTTTCCGGTGAACATGAATATGGACTCAAGATAACGTTACTTTAAAAAATATGCAAATTAGAAATACATAATAAACTATAAAAATATCATTAAAATATTCTAACGTGTGAATTTCACGATTTTTACTCTGTATATAAATTAATTATAAAAAAGTACTACTTTGATCTCATGAGTATAGGTAATTGCCGCTAGCGCCAACAGATGGCGCTAGCGGCGCTCGCTGTCAGGGTAGCCTTGTTTGTACACCAGTTTTTGTTTTTGACACATCATGTACAGACAGTTTATTTAGTATTCACACCAATTTAGTTATTTTATTTTAATATTTGTTACTTTTTTTAATATATAATGCAACTGGCTCATGTCAGCCGCAATTATAACTACAGACAAACCTAACCAATCTATTTTTACCAAACTTTTGTAGGTTTGGTTTAAAAATACGGTGTACACCCTAGGATATACTCGCTGTCATGGCTGTTTATTCGCTTCGCACTAATTGATTGTTGAGATTGTTCGACACGGGACGCGCATATTTATCAGAGTATAATATTTGGCAGAGTATAATTATGGAAACCAAGGAAACGTTCTACAAATTTTACCCCCAGTGAAAAAACTAAATTAATTGAATTAGTTTCAAAAAACACGGCAATTACTTCAAAACAAACGGATGGAGCATGTCTATTTCATCGACCAATTCAACGATTTCACGAATCCAGCCATCTTCCAAGATTATAATAAACAAAATATAACTTAAATTTCACAAAAAAAGATAAATTCAATAATAAAACAACTCTGCGACGAAATCGTAACCCAAATATCTATCTGTCAAACGCGTTAAGTGACGCTTATGACGGTTAATCCACTAGAGACCGCCACTTAAAATTTTATGCGCCGACGTCGCTAAGCGAGGCTAAGATTGTTTGGTGAAATGCAATTTTGCGCTAAGTGGTTCATAAATGTGATTTTTTAAGTTAAGGAGCCTTGGGGAAATCGGGCATAAGTCCTTTAGTAAGTACCTCCTCGACTTCTTCGAATGTTGTTGCCTGAGCTGCCAGGCATCGTCATAGATAAAAGATGTTGTATCTGGTGGTGTGGGCTGGTCGTTGGCATAATATTGAAAAGTGTGGGCGATAAGACACTGCCTTGTGGCAAACCGTTTTTTTGGTTTCGCCATCTGCTTTTTTTTCCTTGGAACTGTACGCGGAATTTCTGGTTTTGTAGCATTGCAGTAATTAATTTTGTGAATAGATAGTCTTTTGTTATATGATATATCTTCTTGGTGAGAATCTGGTGGATGGCTGTGTCATCGGCTTTCTGGTCAACGAATGCAACACCTGTTATTTTCTTTGTTTCAAACCCATTTTCAATATGCTGGGTTAAGTTCAGTATCTGCCCTGTGCATGATTTGCCGGGTCGGAAACCTGCCTGTTGAGGGATCATTTGTGGTTCAATTAAAGGTGTGAGTTGGTTTAGAATTGTGCGTTCCAAGATCTTGAATAGGTGGCACAACTGTAAGATTGGGCGGTAGGTTTCCTCAGGGTTCTTTCCTGGCTTGAGAATTGCTATAACCCGAGATTTCCTCCAAATTTTGGGGAGCTGACTTCTAGATCTGCTGTTATTAAACATTTATAAAAGCCATTGTTTGAATCGAGGGCCAAAGTGTTTGATTTGCTCCATGCATATATCATCCAATCCTGCTGCCTTCCCATCTTTTGCTGACTTTATGTCATACTCTAATACAGGTATTACGAAAGGTTTAGAGAGTTCATTGGTTTCAGTGGAAAGATTTCTGACGTATTTTCGTCTCTCTTTCTTTTATGAAGACTTACCATTGAGGAGCAGTTGGTGGGCTATTTGTTTTGCGGTAGTTGCTGCATGTTTTACAGGTACATTTGGTTCGTTATCTAGCTTTCGGAGGAGTCTCCAGGCCTTTTTGCTATTCATTGTAAGATCGATCAATATTGTATTAAAATTCATTATTTTATTGTTATAATCCTTAAGTCAAACACAATGCCTCAACCTCTGCGCCAGGATCACCATAAAAAAATATGGTCAGACAATTCTTGTTGCAGGTACTTGGGGTTTTTCCTTACTTGAGATATAATATTAATTACAAACACAGAATATTGCTATCATAAAAATCAGAACTTTTTAACAAAACTGAACCTTCAAATTGAGCTGCATATTATCATTTATAACAATAGAAATTCGATGCCAATTTATTATTCAAATTAAATCAATTCCACTTTATGAATAAATAAACTTTCCTCTAAATGAATCCTTTTATAATATGTAATACGTTTAATCGTCACTTTCATATCGGATTACTCCATAGCGAGATACACGGATGTTATTTTGTGAGATCAAAGTCTAGCCACCGTACGAATTCTCTGATTGCCGAATTGCTCAAAATTCACGGGGCGGAGATCTGACTATCGAAAGAAGCAAACGCGTGAATCACGAAAGGACATTCGCGTTGGATACTTTTTAAATGAACATGTTTACAATGTACGCGCCTTACACGGGTCCATGATAACTATCACATATCGCGCAATAGGGCTATATACACTACAGCCCTCGCGAGTGTAAATATTGATTGAACCAATGTCTGGTGCCCGTCATGGTGAATAACTTTAAAACGACAACGAATACATTACCTAGTTATATAATGTTGGATGCGTCTCACGTGTGACTTTTGGATAATCATTACACATCGCGCGATAGGGCTTTCGCGAGTGTAGAGAAATCACAATATATATAAAGATATTAAAAGTTAAAGTTTAATATAATAAGTAGTACATAATAAGTCTTTATCTATATAAAGAAAAAAACAATCAGTGGTTCTAATTCGGTTGTGTAAAGAAAGAATACTATTTAAAGACTTTAACGTACTGACTACAGCACAACTCTATATTGAACAAATTCTTATTCACTTTAAAAATGATAAGAAAAACCATATCAATGCTCAACATTCTCACGATACAAGACACAGACATCAACTAATCACTCCGAAGACAAACACTACATATAGACAAAGACATTATCAGTACTTGGCTCCAAAGATCCTAAATTTAGTTGCAAAAGATAAAAAGAACATCAATTTAATAGAAAATACAAGACTTAAACATACAATACAAACATGGCTATAACAAAAGGATCAACTATTGTCACCAAATTCTCAATTCATAACAACATACACGACAAAACTACTAACATAGGACTCAATAAGTGGACCATGGGCTACACAATAATTCTATACTAGGGGCTCCGCCCCTGGCCGCTTCGCGGCCCAACCCCGGTTTGGCGCTACGCGCCATTTTTTTTAGGCGCTACGCGCCTTTATTTGTGCGCTGCGCGCATTTCTTTAGGCGCTACGCGCCATTTGTTTTACGCCACGCAAACCGAGGACGGGCCGCGAAGCGGCCAGGGGCGGAGCCCCTAGTTTTATATTACAATGAGTAGCAATTATACGCAAAAAAAGGGAAAACGTAAAATGAGGGTATGTTAAAACCGGGGTTGGAGTTGAATAATGAAACGTCAGATATTTACCAGAAAATATTTGTGAACTCAAATTGTAGGATACTTGTATTACATACACATACCATGTCTCTAACAAAGAGAACATAACGCCACAAATATGTTCACCTTATATCTCTTTCAAAAAATTAGGTTGATAAATGAAATATAGAAATTTTATCAAATATTTTCTATTTTTAAACAACTGTCTTCCATATTGGTATGTTTTTGAGTATAATTATGGTATATTTTTTCTAGCAATTGTTGAACACATTACCTACTTATTTAGTTTTACCTAGTTAAAAGAACTCTTATTTTATTTTATTTTATTTATTTTTTTATTTTATTTTATTGATTTTATAGAACCAACAGTTAAAAGACTTAAAAGATATTTTTACAACTCTTAAAAGACTTAAAAGATATTTTTATATCTGAATACATTTAATGTATGTACCTATGTAAATATATTATGTACTGATGGTTCTGTACACCAATAAAATAAAACAATGTTTATTAAGTGATATTTCAAAAATCCGTCTGTTCTATTAGTATTATCAGAAAGAACAGACAAAGAAAACTGATAAACTTCAAAAATATAATTTTAGTGAGAAAAAAACAGATCATAATATTTCCTTGTAAACAATGTTTCCTGTCCATGCAACAGTTAATTTTTTTCCTATTCCTCGCAGATAATGAAAAAGTGTTTTATACAAAAAAGTTTTCCTAAATAAATAAATTTGAATATGGCATCAGTAAAAATGTACATACTTATTTGTCAAAATGTTGTTCAAAGCATACATATGAGAGTACAAAATGTGTATAAATCAATTTAAAATCTCTTTAAATACAATATTTTCTGTATAACATCCATTTGAAATAATTCCTTGTTTTGAACCTTCTATAATTTGTACTTTTAATGCAGATTGTGAGCGTACCCTGGAACACCCGACATATAATTGTCCATGAGTAAATACTGCTTCTGGCAGTAGAAGTCCAACGCGATCAAAAGTTTGTCCTTGTGACTTATTCAAGGTCATACAATATGCTAATTTAATAGGAAACTGTTTTCTACACATATTAAAAGGTATTGTTTTATCAGATGTTGTATTTAAACAAATGCGAGGAATGAAATGTATCGTTCCCTGTTTTTCACCTGTTACAATTTCTGCTTGTATAATATTAGTACTCATATTTTTTACAACCATTCTTGTTCCATTAAAAAGGCCATCTCCGATAGATAAATTTCTGAGAAGGATTATGATTGCTCCAATTTTATGATTTAAAGAGTGTAACGGAAAACCATTTGGATTTATACTGTTTAAAAATTCTACTGGATAATTAACTTGCTCATTTACATCTAATTGACCATTGTCATTAATAATATAGTCTAAAGAATGGTATGTATGCATTGTACCTTGTAGCCTTTCCAGTACATCTTCATTAACCATTCGAGCATGATCATTTTTAGGGCATAATATTGCTCGTTTACACATTATTGGTACATCTGAAACTGAATGACTTTCATTGTATATGCTTTGAATAACATTTTGACAAACACTATCATTTGGGATAAGCACCGATGACTCTTGCTTTCCTGCAACAGAAGGAAGCTGTCCATTACCTAAATCTAAAAGCCACTGTGAAAATATGCTTTCCCCTTCTAAAGCTCTTATATTGGTTTTTAAATGGAAGGTAATAAATTTTCTCCAATGTTTACTGTTTTTAATGGACATTGCAACTAATTGACCTCGAGAGGCTCTACGACAAACTGGAAGAATCTGTCTAAAATCTCCACCTAAAACAATAACTTTATTACCAAAAATATAATCATTACCCATCATATCGCGAATAGTACGTTCAATAATATCTAAGGCTACCTACTACGGGAGCCATCGGTGCTTCATCCCAAATGATAACGTCAGCATCTTTTATAATTTTACGGTTCTTTGAGGTAATTCTGCAAGTAGTATTATCCTGTAAATCAAGAGGTAAATTAAAAGCTGTGTGACACGTCACTCCACCTGGAAGTAAAATAGCTGCAATTCCTGTCCAAGCAATGGATAAAACTTTCTTTCCTCTTCCTCTTGTTGGGGATACGAAGCGGCAAACCCCTCCGGTTTGCCAACATTATAAATATTGTTATGTTATAGAAAATTATGTATAGGGAAAAATTAATAATTGGGAATTTATAGTTTTTTTTTGTGCGAACACACTTAATTGATTTTTGTCAAGTGGCAATATTTTTTATGATTAGCAAAGCTTATGTCAAATTATTTCCCTTTGCCTACATCTATCGAAGCGGGTCGGCCAGCGTAGGAAAAATGGCGGCTGATATAACTTAAAATTACTGAATTTGGGGTAAGTTTGTTTTATGTGTTCGTATGTCAAGATATTTCTGCAAGAGATCATTTTTCAAACCAATAATCCTGTTTTCTTTTCTATAATTTAGATGCTGATATAAATGTCAGTCATCCCAAATTCAATCCTACCCTGATATTGCGCACCCATTCTGATGAACATAATTTTTATTTAATTCTGCAAATGGATTACTCGAATGTTATTCCATTTATTTTGCCATTGGAAATATATTTTTTTTTAATATTACTTTGCATATACACGACGATGTAATGTTCGACATTTAAAATTTTATAACTGACGACAAAGGAGTCACATATAGGAAATTGTCGGAGACAATTTCTTCACTTGGATTTTTATTGTAACATTGAGGGATCAAGATACAAATAGTCACGAGAATTTATAAATTTAAATACATCTTCTACAACCGGATTCATTTGAAGATATTGGTCATCGAGGGAATCTCCTTATTCATGCTGCGAGTCGATATTGTTCAAAATGTTTACTCCATAGCTGTATAATGATTTTGTCTTTATGATTTACTGTCTGTATATATGAATGTGAATCCAGTATGTTTGAACCTAATATAAATTAGAATCATGATTTTGTGTATGATATGAAAGAAATTTGATTAGGTTTGATTACGTGGTAAATTTCATGATGTATGTAAATTTCAATTTTTAACATTATTTTTTATAACAAATATTTAAAATTTCACTTTTGTATTCAATTACATTTTTCCTCTTATAGGAAATGATTAGAACTATCCAAACCAAGATTGATATTTTAGAGTCATGTATTATATTTTTACTTATACAATAAAAATGTAAATATCTCAAAGTGCGTTGTCTCTCTATTCTCCTAATGCAGTACATCATTATCTCTCGTATTCAGTTGATATTTTTATTTAATTTAATTTAATTGTTTGAATTCATTCTGTCCTCATACATATTCACGATTAAAACATGACCCTGAGATTAAAATTTTCACGAGTCTCATTGCCTCTATCGCTGACTGTTGGTGGAAGGGAGTGTTGAAGCATATCAAAATCTGTTATACTATCACACACCTTCTCATTAGCGCCCAACGTGGGGCCCTTCTCATTAACGTCACATCATGGAGCTTAATTTTTTAAAAATTCTTTGGCGTGGACTATTAGGCGTTCATGGATCGTGAATTTATGTGAGGACTGGCGCCCAGATTTTAAATTTTATACCTTTATTTTGTTGTGCTGTGTTTGGAGGAGAGAGATTAATAGGTAGAATCTATAGAAAGTTTACGTTAGGTAGGAACTCCTATATTCCATATAAATCCCACCTTTTAACCTTCCGTAAAACTGACAAGGACACTAAGATGATCAACATGACTTGGAGGATGACCAGGAAAGATCTGATGCTCAGTTATGTACAACTTCAATACAATTTGGCTTTGAGCATATCTCACATCGTCAAAAGTTAAGTGATTGTTTTGTGTTTTATCTATCATTTTATAACTGATCGTTGAAAGAATATGGATTTTATTATGTCTCTTTTTATTCCAGCATACAGAAGCATTTATTTGAAGATTTTTTTTTATATTTGACAAATTTTCAATGTCAAAAGAAATTTCATTACCTACATAATTTGAATTTTTTTATATATGCAGAATGTTGTACAGAATGTATTGTTTCAGTAAAAAATTATCAATTACCTAGTGACAAGAATTATTGTTGAGAGTATTTTTTTTAGGGAAATTATAATTATTGTATTATTGTATTTGCATTCTTTGGGGAGACAGATTTTTTCTGACTTTGGAAGTGAACAGTCATATTTACAAATTCAATTTTGATTTTTTTTTGAAAAGAAAGTTCTTGTTTAAAAAGTTGATTATTAATTGGAAGAATAACTTAGTGATTTGTTTTTTAGAGAGAATATTTCAACATAATCATTTTAATTTTTTCTTTTCTTCTTAAATATAAACAATTTAGTTTTGGTGTTTTATCAAGATTTATTTTTTAACTTCATTATAGTGTGGAAAGGAATTGTTAAATAATTTTCAATTAGTATTCTTGGGGATTTATTTGTTAAAGGGGGGAATGTGTAAATTTTCATCGTTGTTTAACAGGTGTGATTAATTCTTTTTACAATTTTCAGATTTTGGATTTTGTTTTATTCGAGATTCACTTCTGGAAGCTTTTATATTAATACCATAATATTCAGATGATTTTAAAGGGAAAATCTCACATTTAATACAAATAAGTGGAGGTAAAAAAGTATTATTTATTTTATACACAGTTTTTTTTTTATATATGTTTTGAGTTTATTATGCATTTTTCCAGTTATTTCTTAGGAAGATTTTGATTCCATATTGAGGTGTGATTTTGTTTATCATTAAATATAGTGTTTTATTTTTAAAAGAGGTCATTATTTGTTATTTTAAAGGGAATCAATAATTATTTGTTCAATGAATTTTATAGAAACGAATTAACGCCACCTGTGAATAAACGTTCATACTTTTATGTGATTCAGTTATCTATTCAATATTTTCTGTATTTCGAATATCACGAGCGATTAATTGTTATATATTATAGAAATCTACTTACCGACATAAATACGAGTTGTCATTCTGACATTGTATAATGCGTTAATATTAAACGTTAAATATAGTTGATAATAGGATGAATATTATCAAATTATTGTTATTCAGAATCGTTTTAAGGTCAGTCTTATGTTATTTATGGTTTTTGAACGTTTATTACAACATACTATAAGTTAATCGTAATTTTCATATACTTGTTTGACGCAGAAATCATCTTATCAAATTCAAAATAAAGTTTTGGTTACATCTTTAAGATATCATTATATCTAAAGAATATTGAACAATAGTTGGGTAATCGTCGATCTTTTTGATATTTATTCATATTCGTAAATCATAAATTATTATTCCGAAATCAGTTTTTTTTTATAAGAACCGAAGTGTCAAAAGTTCAACATTTTTTTTATTATTTGTGAAGTATTTTATTGTTTGATTATCAGTTTTAATCTAGTTCAATTTTTTTTTATTTTTAAAACGAGTAATTATGGATCTAATTCCAAAATATGCTTTTAAATCAATCGAGGAATTAAAAATACAATTAAAAATGCGTGGTTTACCATCAGCAAACAAATGGAGGGATTTGAGATTACAGGCAGAAGCATGTAATGGGGCAATTAGACAAGTAATAGAAGAATTGAAGAAATCAGTGGTTGACGATGATTCAATTAGAAGCTTGAAAAAATTCTATGGTATACCATATGTTGATATTGATGTTGATGATAAGGATAAAGAAATTTTAGTGGATGATTCCCCATCTCAGTTGTCTAATGGTAACGATGATATAGACTTATCAATAATTACGAATGATGAAAATTTGAAAATAACGGAAAATACTTCCAAAATTTTGTCAAATACGGAGTCCGAAACTACACAGTGTGTACGTGAGGTGGAAATGAATGAATTTAGTGATTCGAATTTGCTCAATGATAATAATAATTCAGATATCCATGATCCTTTAGTCGATCCTGTAAATACTGAGCAGACGTATTCAATCTCTGATAGCGAAGTTAATTACACAATGAATGAATCAGTGGACTTAATTAAGAAAAATGACACTCCTTATTTATATTGTTCGTATCTTTATTCACCTCAGGCCAACGTTGTTGAAGTTCAGCATAGAAAAGCCATTACGGCACTTACCACATTGGTTCATGATAATCAACGAGACGAGTATAACCATGTTGTCCCTATTCGCTCAGCGATGAATTCTTTAATTAAGATGTCAACTGGATACATCCCATATTTTACGTTGTCTAAAAAAGAATACATTATAAAAATGGAATACCATAATAAATATAATCCTGTTTGCTCCTCGTTTAATGAAGTTACGGTTGCGTCCACAAACATTTATATGAATCATGTTTCTTATTTTAAAGATGCTTTCATGAAAGTTCAAAATAATGCATTCGAGTCATATTTAAATGATACTAATGATTGTGAAAAGGCTGGAATTGAGGAAGAATATAATATAGGGGATTATTTTTATGAAAATAATTTTCCTCTATCAAAGAATATGAATTGTTTGTCCAATAAAAGGTCTCTGAGTTATTTAAAAAATAAAATAATAAATAGAAGTTCATTTCTGGTTTATATTCTTTCTAATTTGGATAAGAATAGAGTGTTAAATTCCATAGTAAAGACATTGTTATGCAGGGTTAACGATTGGATGTTAATTGTTAATCGTTTTGTTGTTTTTCGTTATGATATAATTAAGTATTTATTTTTTCAGAATTTCACTTTGGGTTGGATGGACTGTCTCCATTTCTAATGTTATTTTATTTGAGTTCATTAATAATGGAATCATTTAATTTTTTTATTCTTGTTTATTTATTTATATTGATTAAGGAATTTTTTTATTTACATTCAGTATAGTAATGAGAGAAATGCATAATGAACACAAACAAAGTTAACGTTGATTATTTATTTTAGATTCAAACCATTTTAAGCATAATATTTTGCATTTTAATATCATCCAACTAATATTTAGTGATAATAGTTTCACTTTATTCAAATTTAAAGATTTAATTAAAAGTAAATAGTTTTTTTATTTAGAGATTTTTAGAATTTTTTTTAGAGATTTTTAGAGATTTTTAGAATCTTTTATTATGATGAATGGTGATTGTCAGAGTGGGGGTGTAATATTTATTGTATATACATTTTGTTTTAAATATTTTATTATTTTATTTGGTGTAGGTTATTTTGATTTAATGTATTAATACAGGCAACGACATGGCATACAAGATTTATCTGACACCATTATTGGTTTTGTATAAAGAAAGGTGATTTTTTTTTATATTTTTATATATCAGATGGTTATATTAAAATCACAATATAGAAATATTTAATTTTATTCGTAAATATTATTGGATATCTGTCGTCAGATGTTATTTTGTTTTTAGGTGACAATGTAAACCGCACATTATATTGTTATCGTTAGATGTATGGTGTTATGGTGGTGCGACCATAATATAATATAATCTGAATACAAAACAATTTAAAAGTCTGGTAATGGAGATCAAAAAATAGAAACAAATTTTGAATTTGGTTTAAATTTCTGTGGTATTGTATATTTTTTTTGTATAAATCAGTTTTTAAGAATTTGATTCTGATAGATTAAATTTTAATATTGAATTTGAAATTTTATTGTGGAGTGTTACAACATTGTGCAGCGCTTGAACAAAACAAATAAAGGGTATGATGATGGAGATCAAATAGTGGGGACAGATTCTGAGGCTCTGTGATCATATCTGTTTTGGTATGAAACAAATTTAGAATCCTTTTTAAATTTCTATATACTAAAAGTTTATGGAAATCCATTTTAAACAATAAAATGAATAGGGATTAAATTACAGTATTCAGTTTGATATTTTATTGTGATGGGTTACATCGTTTTGTGGTTAAAAGAAATACAAATTTCTTTAATCATTAAGTAATAGACATCAAATCACAGGAAACATGAGAAGGGTTTAAAATTAATTTTTAAAATGGATAATTTTAATATTAATTTGTAGTAATCTGTGTGAAAACATAAAATATGTAGGTTCCAGAATTTATTTGTTCAAATAGTTTTAATTAAAAAGGGATCTTGTATGTGATGTCACTGCTAATATTTCACTGTTATTTTCTTTTATATACAAGATATGAAGGTGTGATTGTTTGGTCTTGAACTGAATTTCATTCTATGGAATCTCATAGATGTGATAATTGACATTTTGTCATAATTTATTAAATGTTTTAAAATTTATTTTGAAGATTTGGGGTTTTTAATTTTTTTATAATTGATGTTAGGAATAGTATTAAATAGTGTTTAACCATTTTTTGTGTTAAATGTTATATTTTTTTTTATGAATTATATAATATTTATATTAAGACTTTCCATTCCACATGATAGCTCCTGCATTTTTCCGGCTTATAATTGGATTTTGCATTTTGTATCTCGCCTGAGGGCATCCGATGAGCCAAGAAGTCTTTGTATTTCGCTTGAGGACATCTGATTTCCCAAGAGATCATTTTTTTTATATCTCGCTTGAAAGTACTTTGCGACTTGAGAGATTATTCTTTATGCTATAGCCTTTTTCGGTCGTTTTAGCTAATTTATTTATTTATTTATTTATTTCTCATACGGCATGTATTGCCTTTTACAAACATACATTAAAATATACATAGGTACTGAGAAAATACATAGAGACTAAAAACAATAATACATTAAAGTAAAAGGAAACAAAAAAAAGAAAACATAATAAAAAAGTTAATAAAACAATATGTGAAGCAACTAAATCCAAAAAACATAGGTATATACAAATAAAATTTGAGCACAAATCAGCAGAAGAAACAGTGCAACTTAAAAATACATTTGTTTACAGTTATATTTATAAAAGAAAAAAAAAAGAAAAATAATATTACATAGATAGTCAAGATTCATTCATTACATAATATAATCATTTCATTATATGAAACAATAAACTCTTGTATGCACCATAACCCAATGCAAAGACATCGATCTGCTCAAACTTATTTGCAAGTCTTGGAAGTCTCTGCATTGGTGAGCCAAACAAATAATTTGTGTAGACATTTTGTAAGGCGAAACATTCACTATTGCGAGTGAGTCTTGACGGTACACGTAAGTGAATCTGTGACAAAAGACGAGGACAATCTACAACACCATTCAGTAATCTATGAAAAAATGCAAGATCAGCTACTACTCTCCTTATCTCCAGCGCATCAAGAGAACAAAATGATCTCAATCTCAAAAATTCATAATTGATGTCAGTAGACTGAATTCCCATCTTAAAATTGATGTACCTCAAAAACTTGTTTTGAACTCTCTCAACGTTATAAATATGAACAGAATAACATGGACTCCAAACAATTGAGTTATATTCCAGTATTGGTCTAATGAAATTTTTGAATAATAATATAAATGTATAAATATTTTTGAAATCCCTACTCAATCTAAGTACAAAACCTAAGGTTCTAAGAGCTCTGTTTACAGTTTGGTTGACATGAGAGATGAGACAAAATTTACTGTCAACTATTACACCCAAGTCTTTGATTTTATCGACCATGCTTAAAGTTGATCCATTGATATTATACTCAAAATGAATTATGTTTTTGATACGATGAAATTTTATAACTTGACATTTAGATACATTCAAAAACAATTTGTTAACCATACACCATTTTTGTAAGATGTCTAATGCATTTTGGAGTATTGTACAGTCATGCAAGGTCTCGATCGTCTTGTATATTTTCATGTCATCAGCAAACACCAAACATTTTACATCATAAAGCATACTTATTAGATCATTTATAAAAATATTAAACAAAATAGGACCTAAATGGGAGCCTTGTGGTACTCCACTTATGGCATAGAAATGGTCAGACTGTAACTGACTAATTTTAACAATCATTATCCTCTCATGCAGATAGCTACAAAACCATGACCACAAATTTCCTGTAATTCCCAAAGCTTTGAGTTTACAAAGTAAAAGACTATGAGAGACACGGTCAAATGCCTTGGAAAAATCGGTGTATATACAATCAAGTTGACGGTGCTCTTTAAACGCATTCAAAACATCAAGCTGTAGAATCAGTAAGTTAGTCTGAGTGGACCTATTTGGCATAAATCCATGTTGCAAAGGTGATATAATACTGAATAGGTATCTATTAATTCTATTAAGCAGCAATAATTCAAATAACTTTGGTATAGCTGATTGGATGCAAATCGGACGGTAATTCATTATGTCTGAGTGGTTTCCTTTTTTAAAAATAGGAATTAAATAGTTCGATTTCCATGACTTAGGAAAAATCCCAGTGTTCAGAGATAAATTAAAATTTTTGCATAAAACAAATGACAATTCTTTAGAACAATTTAATAGAAAGGTATTTGGAACTTTGTCCGGTCCTGGTGATTTATTTGTATCCAATGATTTAAGTGCCTTTTTCATTTCTTGTTCATCAAAAACTATATTAGGAATATTAAGTTCATTATGCAAAGTTGATAGGTCAAAAGTATGAGGTTCTTGTGTAGAATTATCATAAACAGATTTGAAAAACTCCATAAAGAGGTTAACAATTCTTTGAGGTGAGTCAGCCCACTTATTATTTAAGAACATGGATTTAGGCAAATCATAGTAATCACTATTTAGTGATTTAACATATTTATAAAAACTACAAGAGTTTTCTGGGATTAACTCTTCAATTTTAGAAAGGTATTTTTTACGTAATTGTTTTGATAATTTACTGCACACATTTCGAGTTCTATTGAATAACATATAATCATTCACCGATCGAGTAACCTTAAAGGTTTTATGGTACCGCTTTTTCAAAGCAACCAAACTAATCAGCTCTTTAGAAAACCAGATAGGATAACTCGAAGTCTTAAACATCTGGAATGGCACGTAATCATCAAAAACCTCATAAATTATAGAATAAAAATCTTCTACTTGACTATTCACGTCACCACTTATGAAAATTAAGTTCCAGTCCACATTATCAAGAACACGTCTGATTTCATTATAATTACAGTTTATAAAATTACGCTTGTATGTATCACCAATACTATTGACATCAGATTTTAGATTAAAGGTCACATCCAACGGTGGATGATGAAGATCAATTGGCAACAATTCTTCTACAGACAGGTTAACGTTTAGTTGATTAATGTTACTAAATACTAAGTCCAGTATGCGTTGATTCTTATTTTGAATTTTATTGTATTGTTTAAGATCAAGAAAGGATGCCATATTTACAATTTCAATTTCGTTTACATTATCAGATGGATTAGTGACACAACCGTCCTCCCCATCACTTTTCCATTTCAAATTTGGCATATTATAATCGCCAACTACTAGCATTTTAGCTTCGGGATATTTAAATCTAATACTTTCTAATGCATCACAGTGGTTTTTATATACTAAACTATCAGAACAAGGGGGAATATAGACTGCACACAAGATTAAACAATAAAAAGGCAAAGAAATTTTTACAAATAAATGCTCAACATTGTTGCCAGTACATTTTATAGTATTTGATCTATATTTTTGCTTTACAGCAATCAATACTCCACCTCCTCTGTTTTTTGTGATAGAAGTTATTGAACTACGATCACACCTATATATAACATAATTTTTAAATCCAAGTTCACCATTTTTAATATTTGAATTTAACCAAGTTTCTGTCAATATCATAACATCATAATCAACACTTGGAATGAGAGCTGAGAGATATTCCAATTTTGTATTTAGACCGCGTACATTCTGATAATACACACTACACTGAAAAGAATTTAGTTTTTTCGAAACTGAACTATCTTAGGTATTGAATTTACAAATTTAATAGAAATATTTTCTTCGCCGTTCTTCTTTCTCAAGTCCAGTTAATTCCATAAGTTTTTGAGCTCGCTTCTCTGCAAAAGGTGTCATATCTCGTTTCAGCTTAATACCGCCTGCTAGATTTATTTCACTAATATAGATTTGGCATGTGAAGCATCCTGAAATTCAATTTTAACAGGCCTCATCTTGCCATTTGATTTTGATCCTAATCTGTATAATTTATTAATTTTATAATCTTCTCCAGCATCAATCTGTTTAAATATTTGAGCTACGCTATTCATATCATCTTGCATGCCGTTAAAAGAAAACTCTGGCGCGCTCTCAGGAAGATTAAAAAGAATCAAATTTTTCGATCTACTCTTCCTTTCTTCCAGTTCCGTAATAGTCTCTTCAATGTTGGAAAATGAGTTATTCTGCGCAGTGTGTAGACTAGTTCCCAATCCTTTGAGGCATGTATTTTCCCCTTCCAAAGAAGCCATACTTGCAGTTATTTGACTGTTGGTAGCCATAATTTCAGTTGTTAACGGAAGAAGTTTACCAATTTGATCTTTATTGAATTTGTTTAAGAGGTCAAGTATAATTGATATCAATTTGTTTATGGCATCCTTGTTTGCCAAAATATATTCTTGTGAGTTCATGGTTGATGAATGTAATGAAGTTTACAAATATAAATTTAAAAAGTATTCGTAGTTTTGTCTATATCATCGATTATATACAATGGATATCCTATTTTATGTACTAAGTATTATTTATTTTGCGATAGTACGCAGAAACCACAGAAATTATTCGAATTTCTCTCCCATCCAGTGAATGCCGGTAACAGCGAAGCAATAGCGAAGGTCCAAACCAGATGTAAGTGAAATTACGTGTCGTAGTACAGAAAGTTAGTAATTAGTTCTCCAATTTATAGATGTCGTCTGAACCTTGTTCGTCTTGAGGTGAATATGTGACAATATATATAGTTATCTTCCTATGACGACTGAGATTTAGTCAGTTATTTATTAATCTGATCATTTTAGATTTTAAATAAGAAATAATTGTAAATTAAAAAGGATGAAAATATAAAAAATAAAATAAATAAAAAAAAAAACACTTGCACAAAGGTGGAACCGAACCAAGGAAAAACGGATCGGTAGACCAACGCCTTAGCCACTGTGCTGTATACACAAACAACTATACTGTCAAATAAGTTGCATATATAACAGTCAGAATGTGACAGAATATATAAAATTGATCAACCCGATTATATGTGATTTGTACAACAACACTCCACGGGATGAATGTTTCATGTATTCTCGAGTAACTCTGCGTTCCCACTCACTGCAAATATTCACAAAAGATGCGCGGTATCACAAAATATAATAAACACTGCAAAGTTTGTGTAAAACACCGTATATTACTAATGAAAATATTTTTATTTTGTAGAGCACGAATCATTACGTATGCACTTTATAATAATCAAAGGTTAATCTTCATTACGTATGCACTTTATAATAATCAAATGCTAATAATGAAAATGAGCGATATATGAGAGTATTTTTAGTCAAATTTTCTACTAATAATTAAAAATTTGTTAGGGGAAAAGTTTTAAATCTAAAAATTGTAGTCTTCTTGTGAGCCTTCAATTATTTTTGGGATTTAGGGTGTAAGTTTCACTTGTTATAAAGTGATACTTGTAAAGATGATATAATAAAAGATCATAAAGTAACTCTAAATGAGTCGTTTTAATTTTATTTTATCATATAATTGGGTGTTGTTTTATTTCATTAATTGGGATCATTTTTTTTGTTTTTGATAAGAGTTTTCTTTTC
Source organism: Molanna angustata (assembly GCA_963576475.1). Classification (NCBI taxonomy): domain Eukaryota; kingdom Metazoa; phylum Arthropoda; class Insecta; order Trichoptera; family Molannidae; genus Molanna; species Molanna angustata. Next base: position 7,211,156 of record OY754984.1, read on the forward strand.
TTACAAACAAAACTCTGTTATATCAAATTGTACTTAAGTATTTTAAAGTTAATTTTTTTTTGAGATATTTGTATTTAGGAATTGGGGATACATATTAGAAGGTTATGTTCTGAAGGCATAATATTTTATATTTCAAAACAGTATTCGTTTTACAGGTCAATATTTTTTAATCCGTTAACATGATTTTGTATGTTTCAGGTTATATTTTTTTGAATGGTAGATAAGTATATCGTTGTATTTTACCATGACTATTGTGTAACTGTTTCAGGATGATGATTTATGATGCAAATGATTTCCTTTTTCTTTTCATATCCTTCGGTTTGATTTTACAATTTGACATAACTCTGTTATGTCAAATTGTACTTAAGTATTTTAAAGTTAAATTTTTTTTGAGATATTTGTATTTAGGAATTGGGGATACATATTAGAAGGTTATGTTCTGAAGGCATAATATTTTATATTTCAAAACAGTATTCGTTTTACAGGTCAATATTTTTTAATCCGTTAACATGATTTTGTATGTTTCAGGTTATATTTTTTTGAATGGTAGATAAGTATATCGTTGTATTTTACCATGACTATTGTATAACTGTTTCAGGATGATGATTTATGATGCAAATGATTTCCTTTTTCTTTTCATATCCTTCGGTTTGATTTATGATCTCTGGGTTGGTTTCATAATTTGCAATTTTCAGTTTTTTTTTAAAAAAAAAAATTTCTATTAAATTTTTTTTTATGTGGGGTTGCGGGTATGTTATGTTATAGAAAATTATGTATAGGGAAAAATTAATAATTGGGAATTTATAGTTTTTTTTGTGCGAACACACTAAATTGATTTTTGTCAAGTGGCAATATTTTTTTATGATTAGCAAAGCTTATGTCAAATTCTTTCCTTTTGCCTACATCTATCGAAGCGGGTCGGCCAGCGTAGGAAAAATGGCGGCTGATATAACTTAAAATTACTGAATTTGGGGTAAGTTTGTTTTATGTGTTCGTATGTCAAGATATTTTTGCAAGAGATCATTTTTCAAACCAATAATCCTGTTTTCTTTTCTATAATTTAGATGCTGATATAAATGTCAGTCATCCCAAATTCAATCCTACCCTGATATTGCGCACCCATTCTGATGAACATAATTTTTATTTAATTCTGCAAATGGATTACTCGAATGTTATTCCATTTATTTTGCCATTGGAAATATATTTTTTTTTAATATTACTTTGCAATTACCATTCCTGCATATACACGACGATGTAATGTTCGACATTTAATTCTGCCTAACCTAAAATTTTATAACTGACGACAAAGGAGTCACATATAGGAAATTGTCGGAGACAATTTCTTCACTTGGATTTTTATTGTAACATTGAGGGATCAAGATACAAATAGTCACGAGAATTTATAAATTTAAATACATCTTCTACAACCGGATTCATTTGAAGATATTGGTCATCGAGGGAATCTCCTTATTCATGCTGCGAGTCGATATTGTTCAAAATGTTTACTCCATAGCTGTATAATGATTTTGTCTTTATGATTTACTGTCTGTATATATGAATGTGAATCCAGTATGTTTGAACCTAATATAAATTAGAATCATGATTTTGTGTATGATATGAAAGAAATTTGATTAGGTTTGATTACGTGGTAAATTTCATGATGTATGTAAATTTCAATTTTTAACATTATTTTTTATAACAAATATTTAAAATTTCACTTTTGTATTCAATTACATTTTTCCTCTTATAGGAAATGATTAGAACTATCCAAACCAAGATTGATATTTTAGAGTCATGTATTATATTTTTACTTATACAATAAAAATGTAAATATCTCAAAGTGCGTTGTCTCTCTATTCTCCTAATGCAGTACATCATTATCTCTCGTATTCAGTTGATATTTTTATTTAATTTAATTTAATTGTTTGAATTCATTCTGTCCTCAACATATTCACGATTAAAACATGACCCTGAGATTAAAATTTTCACGAGTCTCATTGCCTCTATCGCTGACTGTTGGTGGAAGGGAGTGTTGAAGCATATCAAAATCTGTTATACTATCACACACCTTCTCAATATCCCCACCATGCCGCACGCTCGCCAGTTCTCTCGCGGCACCGTCAAATAAACAACTTCAACCAGAACACGCTTTTCATTTGATCAATCACATCAAGTAGGTTAAATACCTAAAGTGGAGACAACCGACGTGATTTTTGCCTACGTGGGTAGCGTTTCGTGTTTCATTTCTCCGCTCCCACGGACAAAACATAAACAGGTGCCGCGATCAAATTGCTGACTGTTGTCCAAAGAGATAACAATGTGTTTCTGAGAACTCAAATTTTTTTGCTGACTTTCATTCGCATGTGAAACTTCGCCATCAAGTTTTCCCAAACAACATTTTGTGAAAAGTAACTTTGATTTTTTTACTGTGTCGACATTTTTTTTCTCCAAGTGATTAACAATTCGGACATTCATATCCAATGTGATTTATTCTTTCGTTTTTATAAAATGTCCTACAACTATTCAGACTCTTACGCGTCAGAAACAATGGTGTCCACCTCGCAACAACCCTTGATGGACGAGATGGTCCGCTCATTACAGCGCCTACAGGTGGAAGTAGCAGCGCTCAGGAGTGAACAAGCCAACAAGAGCAGACCACAGTGGCGACAACACTCACGTTCACGGTCGCGACCACACTATAATAGAACCCCCTACAGAGACAGAAGTACGTCAACACAAAACGGAAACCCTTCCTACAAATGCTGGTATCATACCAAATTCGGAACCGCAGCAAAACGATGTAAGGAAGGTTGCACATATATGTCGGAAAACTAAAGCAGGCGCCGACGATCGAGACAGTCGGCGTCGAAAGCACGTCTCGCCTATGTGTTACAGACAGAGAAAGTCGAACACAATTCTTGGTAGACACGGGTGCCGACATTTCCGTCTTATCAAGACATCACTTCAGATCATCTATTCCGACAGAATACAAACTATATGCCGCAAACGGAACGAAAATAAATACTTATGGAAAAAAATCACTAATCCTGAACTTGGGACTGCGAAGACCGTTCCGATGGACATTCGTTATCGCCGATGTAAAAAGGTCCATCCTCGGCGCAGATTTCCTAAGAGAAAACCAGCTACTCGTGGACTTACATGGAAGAAAACTAGTGGATAAGGTGACAACCCTGTCCACCAAAACGCCCGTGTCCAACTGTCCCAGTAGCAAGATCTACGCTGTGGACGTCACCGACCGTTTCCATCAAATCATACATGAGTATCCGGGCGTTACAAGGCCGGATACCTTCAAGGAAACTCCCATGCATGACGTCTACCATCACATCATCACCACGGGACCGCCGATCTGCGAAAAAGTACGACCATTAAATCCTGCTAGATATAAAGCAGCGAAAGAAGAATTCGAGAAAATGTTAGATCTTGGTATTTGTCGACCTTCGAAGAGTCCATGGGCTAACCCATTACATATCGTCAACAAGTCCTCAGGAGAGGCCAGAGCGTGTGGTGACTACCGTAGACTCAACGCTATCACAACGCCAGACCGATATCCAATACCCCGACTATTGGATTTCACCTACATTTTAGAAGGAAAAACAATTTTTACCAAAATAGATTTATGTCGAGCGTATCATCAACTTTCTATCGCACCGGAGGACGTTCCAAAGACAGCAATAGTGACTCCTTTCGGACTTTTTGAATTTACGAAGATGAACTTCGGCCTCCGTTGCGCAGCCCAAACTTTTCAAAGATTTGCAGACATGATTTTTCGCGGTCTTTACTTAATTTTTGTGCATTTAGACGATATCCTAATTGCGTCAGAAAACGAAGAACAACATGTCGATCATCTACCCCAAGTTTTATCAAGATTGGACAAATATGGACTAACTATCAATATCAATAAGTGTGAATTCGGAAAAACTCGAATAAATTTCCTCGGGTACGAAATTAACAGTGAAGGCGTTACGCCTACAAAAGACAAAGTGAAAACCATTGCAGATTATCCCAAACCAAAAACTATTGAAGAATTACGTCGTTTTCTAGGCATGGTGAATTTTTATAGAACCTCAATTCCTCAAGCAGCAACAAAACAAAAGAAACTTAATGAATATCTCCATAACGCCAAAAAGAAAGACAAATCGCCGATACATTGGACTCCAGACGCGGATGAAGCGTTTCAACAATGTAAAGACAGCGTCGTAAGCGCCATCACTTTGTTTCATCCCGTGAATAATGCACCATTATCTATTATGACAGACGCCTCTGGAACGTGCGTAGGATCTGTTTTACAACAAAGAGTGAATAACCAATGGCAACCACTCGGTTTTTTCTCGAAGAAATTAAGCGAAACGCAGCAACTATATAGTACTTACGATCGAGAGTTGCTAGCCATATACATGTCCATCAAACATTTCCGCAATATGATAGAAGGCAGAGAGGTAATTGTTTATACAGACAATAAACCCCTCACTTTCGCCCTAAGCAAGAAGATGACGTCATCCGACACACCACGCAGACTTAGACATCTAGATTTTATTTCCCAATTTTGTAATCAAATTAAATATGTCCAAGGAGAAGAAAATTCTGTGGCAGACGCATTGTCACGTATAGAAGAAGTACATCTTCCGATCTTATTCGACTACGGTGAACTCGCGAAAGAACAAGAAAAATATGAAGAATTACGCGAGCTGAAAAAGCAGAGTAATCTTCATTTCAAAAATATAAGCGTGACTGACACGGGTCATCAACTTTCATACGAGATATCGACGAAGCAAGCGAGATTATACCTACCACTGAAATTTAGAAGAAAGGCGTTTGATAAGATACACAATATGAGTCACCCAAGTATCAACTCAACTCGACGTTTAATGACACAGAGATACATTTGGACGAACATAAACAAAGATGTTTCACAGTGGGCGAGGCATTGTTTACATTGTCAAAAGGCAAAAGTCGGCCGACATACGATCTCGCCACTTGGCGATTTTCCGACCGTGAGTCGATTTGAACACCTACATATTGACATAATCGGTCCAATGGCGATTTCACAGGATAACAGATACTGCGTCACAATGATTGATCGTGAAACATCCTGGCCTGAAATAGTTCCTGTGCAGAACATAACAGCAGAGACAGTAGCCGATGCTCTCGTTACGACGTGGATTTCCAGATTCGGATGCCCTGCTTATTTGACTTCAGACCAAGGACGCCAGTTCGAGTCTGATCTATTTAACCAGCTCGCTAAGAAGTTCGGTATAGATAGAAGAAGAACGACCGCATATAACCCCAAGGCCAATGGGAAAATTGAGAGGTTTCACAGAACCCTTAAGGCTGCCATCAAGGCACGTTGCGATGATAACACTCACTGGACTCAAGAACTTCCTATTATCTTGTTAGGGTTACGCTCCGCCCGCAAACAAGACACCGGTTACAGCCCAGCCCAAATGGTTTACGGCGCATCGCCGAGACTACCTGGTGATTTTTTTGTGCCATCTAAGCCAAAAATCAACGACACCAGCTATACCACCTCCCTCATCAATTTTTTCACCAACACTTTTCCCTCACCTGGAAGACGCCCTACCGCGACCAGGGCTACTTTTCAATCTCCAGACCTAGAGACAAGCTCCCATGTTTTCCTGAGGAGAGAGGTAAAATAACCGCTTACGCCTCCATATGAAGGTCCTTACCAAGTCTTGGAACGGCACCCAAAATTTTTCAAAATCCAAACACCCTCAAAAGTTGTCACCGTTTCTATTGATCGTCTGAAACCTGCCTACATGTTGCGGACAGATGACTCAATTTCGTCGTTAGCTAATTTGACAGACACAAACAACTCGAGGCAAAGTCCAATTACTGCACCCGTTCATTTACCGATCGCTGAGCCAAATTCCAGTGAACACACACGTGTACCTGTGTTGCAAGCGGAACCTGCTCGTTTAGCAAATTCCTCGACACATGTTTTCAGCAACAATGCACCTGCACCGTCAACAACGGTAACAACTCGCGCTGGTCGAGTCATCAGAAAACCAGTACGTTTTTCGTTTCAAGCAAATTGAGAAGCCCAAGCCCCAACATGGGGTTCAAGCAAACACGGCCAGGCAACACATTTTTCTGTTCACGCCTAGGCAACACCGGATAGACCAGGACTGTAGAGGCTTACACAGCTACTCGTCTTGGACACCAAAATCCCAAAAGACTTTCATAATTCTACAGTGCCACATAAACATTTTACCCGACATTTTTCGTCTCGTGTGATACCCAAGTGATACCTATTTCTAATCTAGTGTTATATAATGTCAGTGTATCTAAAACTATATTATGTGAATCATTTTCTTGTGAACTATGTACATTCGATTTAAATGTTCCTATTTTATTTACACAGAAGCATTTTTGCCAATATTGCAACTTATATTAAGACCATGGCTCAAACTAGATTTTTGATGTTACATATTATTTTCTACTCAGCATATTTCTATTCAGCATAATAGCGACTTCAATAATAAATGTTTTCAATTGTTTTCCCAGGGGACGCCTTGTGACAACCTTTGAACGACATTGTTTTTATTCAAAACGCGCTTGAGTCGGCGATTTAAGGCCTAATCGTTGACTCCAGACGAAAAATCGAGAAAGTCTAGTTTGCTTTTTATTTCATAAATATAATTTCATTTATTATGCATTTTTCAAAAGTATATTTATAATGACTAATCGGCTCGCAGCTACTGATAAATATTAAACATGTAATATGATACCGCGGAACATTTACGATAAGACACTGACTCGACTGACCCATTTGTACAACCGATATATTTTATAAACAAACCTTTTATGTTTTATCAACACTACACATATCAGTGTTTCTCAAAATGTGAATGTATTGTTTTATTATTAAGATTTATAACAAAAATTTTTGTCAATTTTTTATAACATGTACGATTTTTTATATAACGTTATCACTTGAGGGTGAGCACTGTTGGGGATACGAAGCGGCAAACCCCTCCGGTTTGCCAACATTATAAATATCCCCACCATGCCGCACGCTCGCCAGTTCTCTCGCGGCACCGTCAAATAAACAACTTCAACCAGAACACGCTTTTCATTTGATCAATCACATCAAGTAGGTTAAATACCTAAACTCTTAAAGTATGTATAAGAGTCTTGTATAGGAAAGTTTTACCTGTTCCACCAGGACCATCGATGAAAAAACATCTATTTCCATCACGTTCATCTGAAAATACTTTGGAAGAAATAACTTCGAATGCATTGCGTTGTTCATCATTAAGCTTATTCGCCATTCCAGCACCTAAAGAAAACTCTAACATAAAATTTAAATCTTCGATTTCATGAAAATCACTGCTGCTATCTGGTTCCGGCAACCCTTGTAAACTGCAAGAAGAATTTTCTTCCATTAGTGCGTTTTGTATGTACAGAAGTGAACAATTAACAGCAACTTCTTCTATAGCTCCTCGCTGGACAAAATCTTCAGACATTAAACTCTTGAAATCATTCCACAGCTCCAGTGGATCTGTTGGGAGACAATGAATCATTAATAATACAAATAAATCTCGAAGAGCTCTAGGCATCATATATGATGACGCTTCTGCCATGCAATTATGCCATTCACTGTTGTCGTGGATTAGTCCTAGTTCTCGAGCTGCATCACGAAATGTGGGCAGTAAATTACCACCTACAGTTCGCAATGATTCATATGATGTAGCGCCAGTCACCTGTAAAAGAATAAGCCTTAGATGATATAATTCTACGTTTCTGGGAGAAACTGATGCAAGGCGCCCAATAATCTTATCGCCACCACGTTGTCTCTTAGTCCATTTCTTATTAACTGAAAACACATAAAAATTTGGTATATCTTGATACTTGATTGTGCGTGCATCGGTGTCTTCTAGGTTAAGTTGGAACCACGCAGTTAAAGTTGTGTTTCTGCTCTAAGAGCTTCTTCTTCTCGTCCTTCTGAAAAATATATAGGCTGACCATTAGGCAAATGAACTGACAAAAGCAAAATAGCATGAGAATGACCATATATTGGATTTTCCATGATTCTCCATGCAGATTCTGGTGCGCTTACATATCGACAGTTAATATACTCACATATTTCATCATATACCAGAGTCTCATTGCGTTCAACATTTTGATGTATTTGTATCCGGGCACAATCAAACCCTTTTGATATATATTTATGAATATACTTAATACTAAGAACCGAAGAACAAATTTCTACATTAATGTGAGCATTATATTTTTGACTAAGATAAGGATTATATGGAACGACAAAACGATTATCAATACGTATTCCTCGAACACTATGATTACCAGAAAAATTATCGCGTCTCCGATACTCTGGATACCCTCCTACATTATTATTGGTGTCATCTCTGAAATTCTTTGGAAATTTTTTAGAACACTTACCATCAACCATACACACTGAATTTGGATTTAAAATACCGCAAGGTCCATGAATATTATGTTTCAAAATTATGTCATACAAACCATGAAAACTTCGATCGGGTAATTCAGCACTCACAACTGTGTCAATATCTGAAGTTGTGCGAAATTTGTCCTGCTCACACAGCGTAAATACTCCACGAAGATGGGGAAGACCTCGTTTCTGCTCTTCTATAACATAAACCCAACACAACACTTTACCAAATATATGTTTTTCAGTCATATCTCTTATAAACTTTTCCACTTTTAACTGAAAAACCCGGGCCACTAAATCAGGCCTATCCGATGTAGTTTGATTTGGTAATAATTCATTCTGGATTTCTGGCCACTTTGGGTTACAGGTAAAAGTGATGATCAAATCTGGACGACCAAATTTTCTAACCATAGCCATAGAGTCTTGGTAAAGTTTATTCATATGACGTGGCCCACCAATAAATGTAGAAATAAGAATTATTATATTGCCTGCTCGTCCACTTTCAATAGCCAAATTCTGTACATAATCCTGTAGACCCTGGTAGCATTCAACTCTCAAATGTTGTTGATTTTCTCTTATGTACTTTAAACGAAGTGATTCGCAAACTATATATGCGTGAATTATATATTGTTGGAAAAGCTTGCCAGCACAATGTATTGGATTGAAGACCTCCCTACGTACTGCTATTTTACTCGAATTGCATAGTTGTTACAGATTGACGACGATTTGTTTGAAAATTTGGATGATGCTGAATACCAGTTGTCCATCCATACTCGCCTGAGGGAAATAACAATGGAAAAACCATGGGGTGCAGATGTTTTGACAACATATTTATGCGCTGGAGGCCTTCAATATTCCTTGGGTGAACAGCTACATCTACATCAAATATAAATCTGACCTTCATGATCTGCGACATATACAATGGCAATGTCACTATTGTGAGATGGAGCATTATACCTTCTTTGATCATCTGCTTCTGACCGTGTGAATAGGAGTCTAACATCTCTCATTGGGCCGCCACTAATTGCAACTCGAGCTTCTTCTTCTTCTACAGCTTCTTTTAACCTTTTATACTGGAGAGCATACGGACTTACACGACGAATGACATTATCAATCGTAAACATAATATTTTGTTGACACCTTACATTTGATGGGTGTCTCATACGTACCCTTACAGCTTCATCGGCATCATAAACATACAGTTGTGCATAAGATGGAGTTTATCCGTCAATCTGCATACTTCTAGAAGTTCTATGATATACTTCACCTGAAATTTTCAAACAGTATGGTCCGGTACCAGGTACGTCTGCAATCTGAGCGCCAAAGGATGCAAAAGCATTAGCACTATTGTATTGACGAATAAATTCCCTAAAATTTTTGGATTCATTGCAGCTTCCTAACAATAATGCTTTCAATTCTTCCGGATATGTTGACAGTACTTGGGGTGACACTTTGCCACTGTGGCAACAACTATGTAATAGTTTGCCCTTTTCAGCATTAAAATGAACCGCTCTGAAATTCTCCACTGTACACAGCTTGTCCATGCGACCCATATCATGCTGATCTGGAAGAAAATTATGAGGTGTATTAATAATTGCACACTTAAAATAAGTGACAGAATTTCTTCTGCCTGCATTCATACTTCTATCTAGCTGCTCTTGCGTAACATTTTCCACTCTTCGCCTAAAATTCCTACGATCTCGCTGTTCTTGTGTTATATTTTCCACACGCTCCCTCGTATTCCTACGTTCTCGTTGTTCTTGCGTCATATTTTCCACTCTTCGTCTAGCATTCCTACGATTTCGCTGTTCTTGCGTCATATTTTCCACTCTTCGCCTAAAATTCCTACGATCTCGCTGTTCTTGTGTCATATTTTCCACACGCTCCCTCGTATTCCTACGTTCTCGTTGTTCTTGCGTTATATTTTCCACTCTTCGTCTAGCATTTCGACGATCTCGTAGCTCTTGTGTCACTCTTCGCCTAGCTGTTCTCTGTTCTGTCATATCTCGCTCATCCAGATGTCGCTGTTCTGTCATATCTCGCTCATCCATCTCTTGATTGTTTTGATTGTAAGTATCCATGGAGTTTCTGCAACAAACAAAATAACACCAAATAATTAGATAATGATGTTAAAAAATAAATATTTTGAACGATCAAAGTTAAAATATGACTTTTCCAACTGTCGATTTGTTCAGGAGAACTTTGTTCTCTTAACATATCGACAATGTATCAAGCCAGAATACGCGAGAATTGTATGGAGAGGTCTACTTTTTTCACGGCTTTTCCAACTTTGAAGTCAAAAAACACCAACTTAGAGGCTTCGCAGCATATATGTTCCATACACGGATTTACTCAGAATTCGGAGTAGAACATTTCGTGTGTCTGTGTGTGTGTCTGTGTGTCTGTGTGTGTGTATGTCTGTGTGTGTGTGTCCGTCCCCCCCTTATAACTTTTGATCCGCTCAATTTACAGAGCCTAAAATTTCAGAATATATAAACAGTTTCAGGCCTACAAAACTTTTGTACTCGGAATTTTGAATTTTTGTTTCAGTCAGGGGTTATCAACTTTTGAATTTTTATTTTATTTTTCCCTATATCTCAGAAATCATAAAAGCTAGATCGCTGAAAATTGGTATAAACATAGACAAATACAAAATCTCAAATTAGTTTTTTCAAAAAAATTCCAGGGTTTCTCAAACATTTTTTATTAAGAAAAGTATTTTTTTTATGATAAATTTATGAGTCTAACTGCCTATATTTCCATTTTTTTTAAAATATCGAAAAAAGCCGAAACACCCCAACTAGATAATTTAATTTTATATAAAAAATATTAACATTGTAGCAGTACATCTCAAATTTTTTTTAACAATTTTTATAAAAATTGAATTTAGTGACGACATCGCTTCATACAATTTGTATGGTAGTGACCTATACACAATATCAAAGAAGACTTAATAGTTTGATACTTCATCTCTAAACATACAATATACATATACCATCATGCTGTTTTTATATTCCGGGTAGGAAAAAAAGACTGACCTCCATACTATCCTATCTTGACTACCTAGGTACATGTGTTGTATAGAAAACTAAATATCATAAAATAATAAATAATTTGTATTTATGGGTTTGGTACTTATTCTTCAAATATACATACTATCGCTGTCGACAGTTGGATCTCATGTGTTACATGCTACTAGTATACTCACGTCAAAGCCATAGATTAGATTGTTTTAGCGCGTTCCATAGAGAGTTCGTACAGAATGGTGCCATAATTTAATTACGTATTCCGCAGATTTATTAATGACGTTTGATAAAATTGATGTTTAAAATTCCTTTTTGAACAATAATATTGTCGATGGATATTTAAAATACATATTAAATGATAATTTTGTACTTTTTCGTTTCAATTTATTTTTATATTGGAGAAATATTTTGAAAGCGAAAATTAATATGGGTAAAATTATTTTACTGGCAATACGCGCACATGCTAAACTGACACGGCATACACGGACATAGGAGTGGGAGACGTATTCAATATAATAGATAACAGCTTACAATGACAGTTATTAATATTATCCAACTGTCGATTTGTTCAGGAGAACTTTGTTCTCTTAACATATCGACAATGTATCAAGCCAGAATACTCGAGAATTGTATGGAGAGGTCTACTTTTTTCACGGCTTTTCCAACTTTGAAGTCAAAAAACACCAACTTAGAGGCTTCGCAGCATATATGTTCCATACACGGATTTACTCAGAATTCGGAGTAGAACATTTCGTGTGTCTGTGTGTGTGTATGTCTGTGTGTGTGTGTGTGTCCGTCCCCCCCTTATAACTTTTGATCCGCTCAATTTACAGAGCCTAAAATTTCAGAATATATAAACAGTTACAGGCCTACAAAACTTTTATACTCGGAATTTTGAATTTTTGTTTCAGTCAGGGGTTATCAACTTTTGAATTTTTATTTTATTTTTCCCTATATCTCAGAAACCATAAAAGCTAGAACTCTGAAAATTGGTATAAACATAGAAAAATACAAAATCTCAAATTAGTTTTTTCGAAAAAATTACAGGGTTTCTCAAACATTTTTTATTAAGAAAAATATTTTTTTTATTATAAATTTATGAGTTTAACTGCCTATATTTCCAAAACTTTTACAATTATCGAAAAAAGCCGAAACACCCCAACTAGATAATTTAATTTTCTATAAAAAATATTAACATTGTAGTAGAAGATCTCAATTTTTTTTAAACAATTTTTTTAAAAATTGAATTTAGTGACGACATCGCTTCATACATTTTGTATGGTAGTCACCTATACACAATATCAAAGAAGACTTAATAGTTTGATACTTCATCTCTAAACATACAATATACATATACCATCATGCTGTTTTCATATTCCGGGTAGGAAAAAAAGACTGACCTCCATACTATCCTATCTTGACTACCTAGGTACATGTGTTGTATAGAAAACTAAATATCATAAAATAATAAATAATCCAACTGTCGATTTGTTCAGGAGAACTTTGTTCTCTTAACATATCGACAATGTATCAAGCCAGAATACGCGAGAATTGTATGGAGAGGTCTACGTTTTTCACGGCTTTTCCAACTTTGAAGTCAAAAAACACCAACTTAGAGGCTTCGCAGCATATATGTTCCATACACGGATTTACTCAGAATTCGGAGTAGAACATTTCGTGTGTCTGTGTGTGTGTGTGTGTGTGTGTGTGTGTGTGTGTGAGGGTGTGTGTGTGTGTGTGTGTGTCTGTGTGTGTGTGTCCCCCCCCTTATAACTTTTGATCCGCTCAATTTACAGAGCCTCAAATTTCAGAATATATAAACAGTTACAGGCCTACAAAACTTTTATACTCGGAATTTTGAATTTTTTTTCAGTCAGGGGTTATCAACTTTTGAATTTTTATTTTATTTTTCCATATATCTCAGAAACCATAAACGCTAGAACGCTAAAAATTAGTACAAACATAGAAAAATACAAAATCTCAAATTAGTTTTTTCAAAAAAATTCCAGGGTTTCTCAAACATTTTTTATTAAGAAAAATATTTTTTTTATTATAAATTTATGAGTTTAACTGCCTATATTTCCAAAACTTTTACAATTATCGAAAAAAGCCGAAACACCCCAACAAGATAATTTAATTTTCTATAAAAAATATTAACATTGTAGTAGAAGATCTCAATTTTTTTTTAACAATTTTTTTAAAAATTGAATTTAGTGACGACATCGCTTCATACATTTTGTATGGTAGTCACCTATACACAATATCAAAGAAGACTTAATAGTTTGATACTTCATCTCTAAACATACAATATACATATACCATCATGCTGTTTTCATATTCCGGGTAGGAAAAAAAGACTGACCTCCATACTATCCTATCTTGACTACCTAGGTACATGTGTTGTATAGAAAACTAAATATCATAAAATAATAAATAATTTGTATTTATGGGTTTATAGTTTGGTACATATTCTTCAACTATACATACTATCGCTATCGACAGTTGGATCTCATGTGTTACATGCAACTAGTTTGTATTTATGGGTTTGGTACTTATTCTTCAACTATACATACTATCGCTGTCGACAGTTGGATCTCATGTGTTACATGCAACTAGTGTAGGTATAACTAGTCTACCACCTCGGAACATGTCTGGACTAGTGAAGTGGTCCTAATCAAACCAATTTATTTGTTATGTTGCTTATCCAACTGTCGATTTGTTCAGGATAACTTTGTTCTCTTAACATATCGACAATGTTTCAAGCCAGGATACGCGAGAATTGTATGCAGAGGTCTACTTTTTTCACGGCTTTTCCAACTTTGAAGTCAAAAAACACCAACTTAGAGGCTTCGCAGCATATATGTTCCATACACGGATTTACTCAGAATTCGGAGTAGAACATTTCGTGTGTCTGTGTGTGTGTGTGTGTGTGTGTGTGTGTGTGTGTGAGGGTGTGTGTGTGTGTGTGTGTGTGTCTGTGTGTGTGTCCCCCCCCCCTTATAACTTTTGATCCGCTCAATTTACAGAGCCTCAAATTTCAGAATATATAAACAGTTACAGGCCTACAAAACTTTTATACTCGGAATTTTGAATTTTTTTTCAGTCAGGGGTTATCAACTTTTGAATTTTTATTTTATTTTTCCATATATCTCAGAAACCATAAACGCTAGAACGCTAAAAATTGGTACAAACATAGAAAAATACAAAATCTCAAATTAGTTTTTTCAAAAAAATTCCAGGGTTTCTCAAACATTTTTTATTAAGAAAAATATTTTTTTTATTATAAATTTATGAGTTTAACTGCCTATATTTCCAAAACTTTTACAATTATCGAAAAAAGCCGAAACACCCCAACAAGATAATTTAATTTTCTATAAAAAATATTAACATTGTAGTAGAAGATCTCAATTTTTTTTTAACAATTTTTTTAAAAATTGAATTTAGTGACGACATCGCTTCATACATTTTGTATGGTAGTCACCTATACACAATATCAAAGAAGACTTAATAGTTTGATACTTCATCTCTAAACATACAATATACATATACCATCATGCTGTTTTCATATTCCGGGTAGGAAAAAAAGACTGACCTCCATACTATCCTATCTTGACTACCTAGGTACATGTGTTGTATAGAAAACTAAATATCATAAAATAATAAATAATTTGTATTTATGGGTTTATAGTTTGGTACATATTCTTCAACTATACATACTATCGCTATCGACAGTTGGATCTCATGTGTTACATGCAACTAGTTTGTATTTATGGGTTTGGTACTTATTCTTCAACTATACATACTATCGCTGTCGACAGTTGGATCTCATGTGTTACATGCAACTAGTGTAGGTATAACTAGTCTACCACCTCGGAACATGTCTGGACTAGTGAAGTGGTCCTAATCAAACCAATTTATTTGTTATGTTGCTTATCCAACTGTCGATTTGTTCAGGATAACTTTGTTCTCTTAACATATCGACAATGTTTCAAGCCAGGATACGCGAGAATTGTATGCAGAGGTCTACTTTTTTCACGGCTTTTCCAACTTTGAAGTCAAAAAACACCAACTTAGAGGCTTCGCAGCATATATGTTCCATACACGGATTTACTCAGAATTCGGAGTAGAACATTTCGTGTGCCTGTGTGTGTGTCTGTGTGTGTGTGTGTGTGTGTGTGTGTGTGTGTGTGTGTGTGTGTGTGTGTGTGTGTCTGTGTGTCTGTGTGTGTCTCTGTGTGTGTGTGTGTGTGTGTGTGTGTGTGTGTGTCCCTTATAACTTTTGATCCGCTCAATTTACAAAGCCCAAAATTTCAGAATATATAAACAGTTATAGGCCTACAAAACTTTTATACTCAGAATTTTGAATTTTTGTTTCAGTCAGGGGGTATCAACTTTTGAATTTTTAATTTATTTTTCCATATATCTCAGAAACCATAAAAGCTAAAGAGCTGAAAATTGGTATACACATAGAAAAATACAAAATCTGAAATTAGTTTATTCAAAAAAAATCCAGGGTTTCTCAAACATTTTTTATTAAGAAAAATATTTTTTTTATGATAAATTTATGAGTTAAACTGCCTATATTTTCATTTTTTTTTAAAATATCGACAAAAGCCGAAACACCCCAACTAGATAATTTAATTTTCTATAAAAAATATTAACATGGTATTAGCACATCTCAAATTTTTTTAACAATTTTTATAAAAATTGAATGTAGTGACGACATTGTTTCATACAATTTGTAGGGCAGTCGCCTATACACAATATGTAAGAAGACTTAATAGTTTGATAGGTACTTAATCTCCAAACATACATACAGAACCATCATGCTGTATTCATATTCCGGGTAGGAAAACAGGACTGACCTCCATACTGTCCTATCTTGACATACATACCAACACGTGTTAAAATTTTCAATCGCTATCGACAGTTGGATCTCATGTGTTACATGCAACTAGTATAAAATTATGTAAATTTTTGTTTATGTAATCCAACTGTCGATTCGTTCATGAGAATTCAATTCTCTTAATGAATCTTCATTATCCAACTGTCGATTTGTTCAGGAGAACTTTGTTCTCTTTACATATCGACAATGTATCAAGCCAGGATACGCGAGAATTGTATGCAAAGGTCTACTTTTTTCACTGCTTTTCCAACTTTGAAGTCAAAAAACACCAACTTAGAGGCTTCGCAGCATATATGTTCCATACACGGATTTACTCAGAATTCGGAGTAGAACATTTCGTGTGCCTGTGTGTGTGTCTGTGTGTGTGTGTGTGTGTGTGTGTGTGTGTGTGTGTGTGTGTGTGTGTGTGTGTGTGTGTGTGTGTGTGTGTGTGTCTGTGTGTCTGTGTGTGTCTCTGTGTGTGTGTGTGTGTGTGTGTGTGTGTGTGTGTGTGTGTCCCTTATAACTTTTGATCCGCTCAATTTACAAAGCCCAAAATTTCAGAATATATAAACAGTTATAGGCCTACAAAACTTTTATACTCAGAATTTTGAATTTTTGTTTCAGTCAGGGGGTATCAACTTTTGAATTTTTAATTTATTTTTCCATATATCTCAGAAACCATAAAAGCTAAAGAGCTGAAAATTGGTATACACATAGAAAAATACAAAATCTGAAATTAGTTTATTCAAAAAAAATCCAGGGTTTCTCAAACATTTTTTATTAAGAAAAATATTTTTTTTATGATAAATTTATGAGTTAAACTGCCTATATTTTCATTTTTTTTTAAAATATCGACAAAAGCCGAAACACCCCAACTAGATAATTTAATTTTCTATAAAAAATATTAACATGGTATTAGCACATCTCAAATTTTTTTAACAATTTTTATAAAAATTGAATGTAGTGACGACATTGTTTCATACAATTTGTAGGGCAGTCGCCTATACACAATATGTAAGAAGACTTAATAGTTTGATAGGTACTTAATCTCCAAACATACATACAGAACCATCATGCTGTATTCATATTCCGGGTAGGAAAACAGGACTGACCTCCATACTGTCCTATCTTGACATACATACCAACACGTGTTAAAATTTTCAATCGCTATCGACAGTTGGATCTCATGTGTTACATGCAACTAGTATAAAATTATGTAAATTTTTGTTTATGTAATCCAACTGTCGATTCGTTCATGAGAATTCAATTCTCTTAATGAATCTTCATTATCCAACTGTCGATTTGTTCAGGAGAACTTTGTTCTCTTTACATATCGACAATGTATCAAGCCAGGATACGCGAGAATTGTATGCAAAGGTCTACTTTTTTCACTGCTTTTCCAACTTTGAAGTCAAAAAACACCAACTTAGAGGCTTCGCAGCATATATGTTCCATACACGGATTTACTCAGAATTCGGAGTAGAACATTTCGTGTGTCTGTGGGTGTGTCTGTGTGTGTGTGTGTCTGTGTGTGTGTCTGTGTGTGTGTGTGTGTCCCCTTATAACTTTTGATCCGCTCAATTTACAGAGCCCAAATTTTCAGAATATATAAACAGTTATAGGCCTACAAAACTTTTTTACTCAGAATTGTGAATTTTTGTTTCAGTCAGGGGTTATCAACTTTTGAATTTTTACTTTGTTTTTCCATATATCTCAGAAACCATAAAAGCTAGAACGCTGAAAATTGGTATAAAGATAAACAAATACAAAATCTCAAATTAATTTTATTTTTAAAAATTCCAGGGATTCTCAAACATTTTTTATTAAGAAAAATATTTTTTTTATGATAAATTTATGAGTTTAACTGCCTATATTTCCATTTTTTTTTAAAAATATCGAAAAAAGCCGAAACACCCCAACTAGATAATTTAATTTTCTATAAAAAATATGAACATTGTATAAGCACATCTCAATTTTTTTTTAAGAATTTTTATGAAAATTGAATTTAGTGACGACATCACTTCATACAATTTGTATGGTAGTCGCCTATACACAATATGTAAGAAGACTTAATAGTTTGATAGGTACGTAAATCTCCAAACATACATACATACCATCATACTGTGTTCATATTCTGTGTAGGAAAAACAGACTGACCTCCATACTATCCTTTCCTGACAAACATACCTACATGTTTTATATAGAAAATAAAATATCTTCAAATATTTAATAATTTTTGTTGTTTATAGTTTGGTACGTATTCTTTGATTATGCATACTATCGCCATCGACAGTTGGATCTCATTTGTTACATGCAACTAGTAAATATCTTCTCCAGGACTGGTAGATGGTTTCACCATCGAAAGCGCTCGGGCTCGAATTATAAAACTTATTAAATGGATTATGAATAAATATATTATATTTCATTCTATTAATATTTCTAATAATATTTATCATGGCTTTCTTATCTGAAAACAAAATAACATTATAACAAAATAATTATGTCAACAACGGTACCATGATATGGGACATCTCATGTTTATTCTAGTTTTTTCATTTGTCTTTGCTTCATTAAATAATTAACACAATTTCCAACGAAGCTCTAATATCAGTCTTGTTGTATTTACGAACTCTTCATCACGAATCGAAATAGATATGTAGTAGGCAAGGTCAGCAGATCGAAGTGAAATCCATACTTTTAAGATAGTTAGGTGAATGAGGTTTTAAAAGAACTCTGAACGTTTTTAGGACGTATTTATGACACTGTCTGTATTTATAGCATGATAATAATACATAACTTTATTGCGTAAATCCCTCTCTCCCGTTGCAAAGTCATCTTGTTAATCTGTAGGTATGCTTAGTATAATTATGCTGGAGATTCCATTCTCTTGTTAATCTGTAATCTTGTTAATCTGTAGGTATGATTAGTATAATTATGCTGGAGATTCTATTCTCTTGTTAATCTGTAATCTTGTTAATCTTGTTAATCTGTATGCTTAGTATAATTATGCTGGAGATTCCATTCGTGTTCTGGTTCATTGATCTATTCAAAGTTTCTTCAGTTGGTCTTCAGTTGGTCGTATTATTTAGGTAGTTTATTCACCAAAATAACTATAAAACTCTGCAACTTTGTTTCAATAAATCACCGCTAATTATGTCTTATCCGATTCCCGATCATTTTTAATGTCTTCTGGGCTTCTTTTTTTCAGTTTTCCATTTACAAATTAGTGACATTCAGAGACGATTTGTAATATTGTGAGATGTATGACGGAGATAACCTACATGTGTAGTTTGATTCGGAGGGATGTTGCAATAATAAATAATACTAATGGATATAGCTCTGGACGATAAGCGGCCCAACTCTGACACGTTATTAATATTTTATTAAGTTTTATGTTAAATAAATCAGTAGGTAATTAAAAACGAACTCTCAACTGCATATGTTTGTGTAGATAAAATTCTTCTTCTTCATTAGTTTACACGGCATTCTACCCAATCATTAGGATGCATAAACATCTTTGTCATGAAAATTTGCCAATAACTGAATGCACATTTAGTGGAGTTTATTTTTATTTAATGCATTCTTTGGATAAAAAAAACAGAACGTGACAGCATTTAATATTTTCGTATTCTGTGTAAAATTAATCAGCTCTAATATGTACTTTTATGGTTTGGTTATTTTGGCAAATTTACTTAACTGGCAAGTTTTATTTTTAATTTTGACAAATTCTCCAATCATGATCTGGTTTATTGTCTGTGTCTGCCGTTTATCGACTATGTATGTATTGGCGTCACAACTTTTAGAACACGAGGAACAATTCATTTGGTTTATGGTAACATGGACTGCTGTCGTCATTAATAACATATGTATTGGAATGTACCGATCAGCCAGGACAAGGGAAACCGCAATACATACAAACATAGTACATATATACAAACTTATTCAAAAATTATCTTCTAACATATCTACTTCTTTTTTGTGCTATCACCACATTTCTATGTGATAGTGAAGTCTTACTTTTCTAAGGTGTAATCTTGATCTTTCATCGCCAGTCTTGGTAATGTAATTTTTACAAAAAAAATATTTATATAACACAAAAATATTATTTTTCTGTAAAAAGTTATGGATTTCGAGGGACAGTTTGGTATGTTCAGCAGATCGGAATGGAAATTCATGATCGATAAATAAGTGAATTTGTTTTTTTTTAATTTTGTCAATACTGACGGTATTAATATGTAGAATTCCCTAATAATGGGTATTTTAAATCAAACAAATGATTTGGTCTACATATATATTTTTTCCTGAATCCAGGACGACCGTTTCAGCTTATTAGGCCCTTATCAACTGGTTGATAAGGGCCTAATAAGCTGAAACGGTCGTCCTGGATTCAGGAAAAAATATATATGTAGACCAAATCATTTGTTTGATTTAAAATACCCATTATTAGGGAATTTGTTTTTAGGTAACTACTGTCGCAAATTGGGTATAGAAAGAACATTGTTCAATAAAGTTTCTTAGCCTTTCATACATCGTCCTATTATATTTTTTTTAACGATCTCATAGCAACTCCATTAATTCTGCTTTCTTAATATTATTTTTTTTAATTCGCATTAAAATGTACGGGTTCTATACGTTTTTGATGTTCGTTCATTGTTTTCGGTCGTTCAGTGCGATCGTTCTCTTCTGTGTGGAGGCTTCGCGTGTCGCATCTGGTGCCAGGGCAGGTCCAGGTCGCCCGACCGCATTCCTTCCTTCCTTTACACCACCTCCTCCAGCCCCCCCCACCTACATACCTTCCTCAGAGAAATACCTCCGTGGGGAAGAGCATGGGAACACCGAGAGAATGTGTCTGACCAGCGCCGTATCTTGTTGACAGTTGTCGGGAGTGAGAAAGCCCAAACCCTTTCGTCCACTCTTTAAAGGGTTTTAGAACGATTCGTTCATAATAAATTGTGATTCAATTTTCGTTTATCAATTATGATTCAATATTTTTTATGAACGATTCGGTCATTATTAATTATGATCAATTTTGTTATAAAGGATTCCTTTGTAATTAATTAGGATTAATTTTTAATTTCGATTAAAAATGATTAGATTTCAATATGAACGACTCGCTCATATAAAATTATGAATGGATTTTTTGTGATTTTTGTTAATTGTTAATATTCTTGGATTCTTAAAATAAATAGTTTGATTCACATTCATTATGTATATTTAATTCATACATATGTATATACCTATTTATAATGCACATACCTACATTATATTAATTTTTTCATATGTTAACGATGCATCTTAATTGAACGATTCGCGACTTTGAACAGAATTCACCAATATTAAACAGTGCTTAGTATTGTATGTTATGTATTATATTAAACAGTGCTTAGTATTGTATGTTATGTATTATATTAAACAGTGCTTAGTATTGTATGTTATGTATTATATTAAACAGTGCTTAGTATTGTATGTTATGTATTATATTAAACAGTGCTTAGTATTGTATGTTATGTATTATATTAAACAGTGCTTAGTATTGTATGTTATGTATTATATTAAACAGTGCTTAGTATTGTATGTTATGTATTATATTAAACAGTGCTTAGTATTGTATGTTATGTATTATATTAAACAGTGCTTAGTATTGTATGTTATGTATTATATTAAACAGTGCTTAGTATTGTATGTTATGTATTATATTAAACAGTGCTTAGTATTGTATGTTATGTATTATATTAAACAGTGCTTAGTATTGTATGTTATGTATTATATTATACTAGGTGCTTATTATTTATTTATTTATCTTTCGTGGCTCAGTTGGTTATCTGACTGCTGATCCAAATGTTCCGGGTTCGATTCCCGGTGGAGACACAGTTTTTAATTGTATTTTCAGTCTGGATCTGTGAGACGGTTAGAATGTGGCAACTTGTTATTGGGTACACGTTAAATTAATATTTGACATAGTACCTACCTGTTAGTTGCCCGAGAAGCAATTGATGAGACCTCTCGTCTACCACGAGGAAACATCAAAGCCAATGTGAGGAAGAAAAGGAGACAAATGATGGTGACACTATGAAATTGTAGTAGTACGGCGCATTTATTCAAAATATCAGTTTAGTTGGTCCATGGCAATAAAAAAATAATAAAAAAAAAACAACAGACAACAAATAAAAACACGTGGCATCTACCGAAACGAACTGTCAAACACACGCGAACACACGAAAAGACGCCGACCAGAATATACCGCCCCAGGGTACAGCGACATCTTTACTCCAGGTATGTCACTGTCTTCCACGTGGTGATAGTAGATCGGTGGGGCCCAGCCTCTGCGTCAGGCTGGCAGGTCCTTGTCGTACTCGGCGTGGTTTCTTCTTCTCCTCCTGATCTCCTCCTCCAGACCGTCACCCATGGCTGGCTCTGTGCCCCACGACACGCTATGACGGCGCATCTCGACAGAGGTGGCATACCAGTCGGGGCCTCACCGGAGGCAAACCGACGCTCCAGACGACACGGATTGCCCTTCGTGGTCCAATCTGCGAGCCGCCGCGTTCCCTACGCGGTGGCCCCACACTGCGCTCTGCCTCCAACCTCCTGTCCTGTTGATGCCCTCATCTTGGTTCTGGGGCACCATCAGCGTCCATGCGCGTGACGGGTCCTGTCACACAGACTTCCTCGCCGTTTAAAATATGGCCGCCATCGGGAGCACGTGTCGACCGATGACGGCGTCACACCAAACCGTCCGTCCTTCACTAGCGTCGAATGCCAAGAGAGCGCGTGCCATAGCGCGTGCTAGCTGCTTCCTTGTCGTTCTCTCATGCCGTCAGGGGCGCTAGTAGTCTTCCGCCAAAATGTTGCCGCGGAAAAAATTAAAAATTATTGTTTTTCGACAACACTGTTTTTCGGCTATAACACAATATAAAATAAAATAAATTACTGACGGGCTTATTGCTATTAGGCATATTTCTTCCAACTAACTAAATTACAAAGTATGAAAAAATTATATATGTACTTACAACAATAAAAGGAAGATTGCGAAAAACATAATCATCATCATTATCAGCGTCACAAACCTTAATGGGTCCTTGCTGCTTCCAAGAATATTCTCCACATTCCAGTTCTGCTGCCCCATAGCACGACAAACCGCGACAACGCCGCGCCGTCCACAACTAGTTTAAACCCTCGTAGTTTAGGTCTCTCTACGCTTTTTATATCGGTTGGCTTATTAGATAATACCATTTTTGGGAGCTCCACATCCACAAGGTATAAATGTCCCACAACCAGTGTAGTCTGTTAATCAAACTGTCGATTTTTTCAAGACAATTTTTTTCTCTTAACTTATCGACAAAGTATCAAGCCAAGATACGCGGGATTTGTATGCAGGATCTATATTTTTCACGGTTTTTCCGACTGTGAAGTCAAAAAACACCAACTTAGAGGCTTCGTAGCGTATGTTCTCTACACGGATTTACTCAGAATTCGGGGTAGAACATTTAATGTGTGTCTGTGTCCCCCCCCCCCCCTTAAAACTTTTGATCCGATCAATTAACAGAGCCTAAAATTTCAGAATATATAGATATAGGCTCACAAAACTTTTATACTCGTAATTTTGAATTTTTGTTGCGGTCAGGGGTTATCTACTTTTGAATTTATACTTTATTTTTCCATATATCTCAAAAACCATATAAGCTAGAACCCCGAAAATTTGTATAAATATAGACAAATAAATATACAAGTTTTTTTAAAATTAATTCTAGAGTTTCTCAAACATTTTTTATTATGAAAAACATTTTTTTATGATAAATTTAGGTGTTTTACTGCCTATATTTCCAAAGTTTTTAAAAATATCAAAAAAAGCCGAAACACCCCAACTAGATAATTTAATTTGCTATTATATTAAAAACTAGCTTTTATGTCCCGCCGTTGGCCAAGAATGTAAAATTGTGAAGGAAAAAGCAATCGTTTTTATAATATTGTCACCCAATTATTTTGCAAAATCGGACTATGAAAAGTGGTTTGAAATATGATTGAATTTGATTGTAAAATGTTCAAGTGATGGCCACAACCCATTATTTTTTATATATTGCTATAAAGTGTGAATGAAGTATAATATACAATTTCTTCACTATTCGAAATGGTTTTAAATATGGCTGTTTATCAACATTGTAAAGAGATTGGTTTGGCCACAACCCCCATTTTTAAATATTATCATCGAAAACAAATTGTAATATGTACTTACCTATTGAATATTTAGTAATTTTGGATGTTGGGATGTGGTTAAAATTTGATTAAACAAATGTACTGAAAAGATCCAGTGTTGGTCACATCCCATTCGTTTTATATTTTTTCATCAAGTGTGCATTATATTTTTGCACAATTAGACTGATGAACTTAAAATTGACACAAAAGTCTACATTAACGAAGAAGAAGAAGACTTAAACTATGGTAAATAATTTGAATATAAACGTTGTGAAGAATTCAGTAATGGCCACAGCTCCCTTTCTTTAAATATTGTCAACGAAATCAAATATATTATGTAGGTGTTAAAAATTATTTAAAATAGGATGATATAAATGGTTTAAATTTGATTAAACAAAAGTATTGAAAAGATTCTAGTGCAGGTTACATCTTCACATCCCACATCCCATTCGTTTTTACATATGTATTTTCATCAAGTGTGCATATCGTTAATAATATTTCTGCACAATAGACTATTAGACTTAAAACTAACCCAAAAGTCTAAATAAAAAAGAGAAGAATAAGTATAAGACTATAAGACATAGTTTGTTTAAAAAATCCCAATGGTCTACATAAAATAAGAAAAAATACATAAAATAGAAGAATTAGACTATTGGAAATAGATTGTATAAAAACTGAGCAAAAGGTCTTCATAAAAGAAGAAGAAGATTAATCTATAGGAAATAGTTTGTATTAAAACTGTCCTTAAAGGTCTACATAAAATTAAGAAGAAAAATAATTAGACTCCAGGAGCCGTCGCTTCAGACCCTTCAGTACCTCCCGTCCCATCAGGCCCTTCAGTACATCCCGTCCCTTCAATCCCTCATCACGTCCCTTCCAATCAGGCCCTTCAGTACCTCCCGTCCCTTCAGGCCCTTTAATACCTCCCGTCCCTTCAGGCCCTTTAGTGCCTCCCTTCCCTTCAATTACATCCCGTCCCTTCATTCGGGTAAGAAAAGTTTAAATCCAGAAACCATCCTGGAAGAACCGCGAAGAGATGTAAG
Source organism: Molanna angustata (assembly GCA_963576475.1). Classification (NCBI taxonomy): domain Eukaryota; kingdom Metazoa; phylum Arthropoda; class Insecta; order Trichoptera; family Molannidae; genus Molanna; species Molanna angustata. The sequence continues at coordinate 7,236,755 of OY754984.1, forward strand.
CACCGTCTTCTTTTCCCAGGATACTCCACCTTTATAGGTAAAATGACCAAATACACGATGAAGAAGAAGAAGAAAAAAGTTTAAATCCAGAAACCGTCCTGGAAGACCTGCGAAGAGATGGAGGGACAGTCGGACCTTCTTTTCCCAGGATATTCCGCTTTCATTGGTAAAATGACCAAATACACGAAGAAGAAGAAGAATAAGAAAAAAGTTTAAATCCAGAAACCACCTCGGGCACACGCTCGACAATTCGCCAAAGTTTCATTGTAATCGGACATACGGTTTAGGAGCACATCGCTTGCATACATTCATACATTCATAAATAAATAAATAAAATAATTTTCCGATAGGAAATCAGTATATTGTTGATTTGTAAGTAAATAATAATAGGTAGGTACCTACCTACAACAATGTTCTAAATAAATTCGATTCATAACAAATTTTATTTGAATATCAGAATCTTTCCGTTACCATAGTAACCATTCCAATACGTAAAAAATATCAAATGGTTTGAGACATTTTTTGAATATGTAGGTACCTACATACATTGGTTTGTTCGATGCCATAAAAATGAAAATTGTCAGAAAAATCAAATATTATTTACAAATTATGCAATTTTATTATGCCTATATCTTTACTAATAATAAACACATTTTTACAATATATGTCTTAAAACTTGCTGTAATGTCTTGTGTTTCATTTTATTATTTCATAATTACATTTAATTCAAAGGTTTATTATTTTCAAGAACATATTCATTCGGTAGGAAAATGAAATATTGTATGAAAAGATATTAAAATGGCGGCGTTCATGTACAAAACGCTTACATTAAAAATAAGTTAAACATTATAATTATACAAAATATTCACCATGTTTTTCACTCAAACGCTAAGTTATACTTGAAAATATATTTTTTTCGTGTAAATACGTACTTCTAACTTTTAAACTAACAGATATTTGCGTGCAAAATGTACACTTTTTTGACAGATACGACTTGGAAAATTTTGTATGAAAAAAATAATTATTGAAATATTTTTAAAATTCAGCATTTTTATCGCATTATTTTTAGCGTGACACTGCATCAGGTATACAGGTACACGTTCGCACATAAATTAGATTTTTAGATGCTCTTGGTTTTTCAGAAGGCGTGAGACAAACACACACACACACACATACACACACACAAACACTAACATTTTGATTGCTTTATTACTTTAGATATTAGCATTGTAGTAGTACATCCCAATTTTTTTAACAATTTTGATAAAAATTGAATTTAGTGATGACATCGTTTCATACAATATGTAAGGCAGTAAACACTACACAATATCTCACTCATGCTGTTTTCATTTTCATATTAAATTAGACGTAAATGTATTTGTAACTCTGTGAAACATTATAATAGGCTTCTTATCCAACTGTCGATTTGTTCAGGAGAACTTTGTTCTCTTAACATATCGACAATGTATCAAGCCAGAATACGCGAGAATTGTATGGAGAGGTCTACTTTTTTCACGGCTTTTCCAACTTTGAAGTCAAAAAACACCAACTTAGAGGCTTCGCAGCATATATGTTCCATACACGGATTTACTCAGAATTCGGAGTAGAACATTTCGTGTGTCTGTGTGTGTGTGTGTCTGTGTGTCTGTGTGTGTGTCCCCCACCCCCTTATAACTTTTGATCCGCTCAATTTACAGAGCCTAAAATTTCAGAATATATAAACAGTTACAGGCCTACAAAACTTTTATACTAGGAATTTTGAATTTTTGTTTCAGTCAGGGGTTATCAACTTTTGAATTTTTATTTTATTTTTCCATATATCTCAGAAACCATAAACGGTAGAACGCTGAAAATTGGTACAAACATAGACAAATACAAAATCTCAAATTAGTTTTTTCAAAAAAATTCCAGGGTTTCTCAAACATTTTTTATTAAGAAAAATATTTTTTTTATGATAAATTTATGAGTTTAACTGCCTATATTTCCAAAACTTTTACAATTATCGAAAAAAGCCGAAACACCCCAACTAGATAATTTAATTTTCTATAAAAAATATTAACATTGTAGTAGAAGATCTCAATTTTTTTAAACAATTTTTTTAAAAATTGAATTTAGTGACGACATCGCTTCATACATTTTGTATGGCAGTCGCCTATACACAATATGTAAGAAGACTTAATAGTTTGATACTTCATCTCCAAACATACATACATACCATCATGCTATTTGCATATTCTGGGTAGGAAAAAGGATCTTCCTCCATACTATCCTATCTTGACATACATACCTACATATGTTGTATAGAAAACAAAATATCTGAAAATATTCAATAATTTGTATCTATGGGTTTATAGTTTGGTACATATTTTTCAACTATACATACTATCGCTATCGACAGTTGGATCTCATGTGTTACATGCAACTAGTTAATTAATTTTTAACTGTATTATATTTTATATACAAAAGCTGTTATGTTTCCAAATAAAATAAAATAAAATAAAATAAAACAAAATAAAATAAAATAAAATAAAATAAAATAAAATTAAATAAAATAAAAATAAAATATTCTGGGTAGGAAAAACAGACTGACCTCCATCCTGACATACATACCTACATGTTTTATAAAGAAAACAAAATATCTTAAAATGTTTTCTAAATTTGTTTTTAAGTGTTTATAGTTTGGTACGTATTCTTCAATTATACATACTAGCCAGAGACAGTTGTATCTCATGTGTTACATGCAACTAGTTAAGCCAAGATGTGTGTACGAAGGAAAATTTTGTATGGTGTAGTGGACTTTTAGCAAGCTAATAACACCAACTAGAGGCCTCGCAGCATATATGTTCCCATACATGTATTTACTCAGAATTCGGAGTAGAACATTTTATGTGAGTTTTGTGTGTGTGTGTGTGTGTGTGTGTGTGTCTGTGTGTGTGTCTGTGTGTCTGTCTGTGTGTCTGTCTGTGTGTCCCCCCCCCCCTTATAACTTTTGATCCGCTCAATTTACAGAGCCCAATTTTTTAGAATATATAAACAGTTATAAGCCTACAAAACTTTTATACTCAGAATTGTGAATTTTTGTTTCAGTCAGGGGTCATCAACTTTTGAAATTTTGATTTATTTTTCCATATATCTCAGAAACCGTAAAAGCTAGGACGCTGAAAATTGGTATAAACATAGACAAATACATTGTCTCAAATTAGTATTTTTTTAAAAATTCCAGGGTTTCTCAAACATTTTTTATTAAGAAAAAATTTTTTTTATGATAAATTTATGAGTTTAACTGCCTATATTTCCATTTTTTTTTAAATATCGAAAAAAGCCGAAAGAACCCAACTAGAAAATTTAATTTTCTATAAAAAATATTACCATTGTATTAGCACATCTCAAATTTTTTTTATCAATTTTTATAAAAATTGAATTTAGTGACGACATTGCTTCATACAATTTGTATGTAAGTAGCCTACTCACAATATCTAAGAAGACTTAATAATTTGATACTAATCTCCAAACATACATACATACCATCATGCTGTTTTCACATTCTGGGTAGGATCGAAGGACTGACCTCCATACTATCCTATCTTGACATACATACCTAGGTACATGTGTTGTATAGAAAACCAAATATCTTAAAATATTAAATAATTTGTATTTATGGGTTTATAGTTTGGTACTTATTCTTCAATTGTACATACTATCACTGTCGACAGTTGGATCTCATGTTTTACCTGCAACTAGTAAAAAATCCATCCGGTTGGCTCACACGCAGTGGGTTTAACTTATTTTGGTTGTCATCCTGATTCAAAGTGATAAAGTGAATTCAAACCAGTTTAATTTTGAAAATTCTTGACGCTAAGAAAGAGTGTCCAGACAGTGAGTGACCTTCAGTGGAACGAGTCGACGAGACGACGAGTGACTCGGAGGAGATTGTGACCCCAGAACGTGCGCCCAGCGTCCCCGCTAGTAACACAGGCTTGTGTACATAGTTACGCGACGCTGCGGAGGCCTAGACAAAAAGGTCGCCACGAGATTCAACTTCCTGCGGCAGGCAAGGTATGGTGAATCTTAACATTATACATCCGTG